>JAVJIF010001136.1:82500-378530 GCA_038442645.1 Agave tequilana | reverse complement strand
GATGGTGACATGATACAGGGGAGGACATAGATGTCCAGGAGTTGAGAAGGTCAATGCTTCGTAGTTCCAACTAACCCTTTAGGACCCTCGTAAGGTTTCTCGCTTTGGAAGGTGTAGTCTTAAGATTGCATCCTTCTTTCGTAAAAGGCACTACATCTAGCCCCTTCTCGTTTAGGCACGCCCTTCCTACTAAGGCCTAGTTTGGCAACGTGGTTTTGGTTTATGAAACCATGGTTTTGCATGGTTTGGACCAAAACCACAAAAAATGAAACCACATCTTATTTGGCAACCAAAACTTGCCAAAACTAGTTTCCAAAATCTTGGGGATCAAAAGTGATCAAAAAAATGGTCTTCAAAACTCTAGTTTGAGCCAAGTTTTGGTCAAAACTGTGATTCTCTCTCAAATAATTTCTAACTTAACTTTTTACTTTGGTTGCCAACATGCACAAAAATTAGCAAAATCATGGTTTGTATGCATACAAATCATGGTGTCATTTTAACTTGAATGACATTATGGTTTTCAAAACCAAGTTGCCAAACTAGGCCTAAGCTGGTTTATTTCCCCAACCCAAATCAGGTCGGGATTTATTACAACCGTCTTGCTTAGGTATATGTTCCCCCTTCATCCCCTCATCATCAAAGTGATGGCGGCTGTTGAAATCCCCATCTATTAATTTGCTCCTGACAGGATCTAGGCCATGGTGGCTTTCGATCACTTAGTGCAAAATATACAAGGTCGTGCCTACCTTGAATCTCATCTGGTATTTTTTTTTTCAAAAAGAAGATACACACCAGGCTCATCTAGACTTATATGACAGCTCGGTATAAGAATAAGCTCATCCTCGATCTGCGTACTTCCAAACAGGGTTGAAAGAATTATTATGTGTTTGTCAAAGGTCCCAAAGAGTTTAAATTCCCGATCAAGTGAGACCTCTTCAGTGACTTTTTTAATTCCTTCCCCAACTGACAGTAAAGGAGATGACAGAGCTTGGCTTCTCGAATCTCAACCTCGCTGCGAGAGGTTGATTAATTACGAGCTGAGAGAAGAGGCTTTGATGGGGGCAAGACTTAGCCGGCCAAGCTTAAGGGTATGTGTCCTTGTGCTTGATTTTAAACATGTTTTCCTCTAACTTTTCATTCTTCTTGTTTCCTTTAGGTAACATGAGCACCCAATCCTCAAGCAAACCCCAACAAGGCGTCAATAAAGGCAAAAGGCAAGATAGGAAAAGATGAAGCCTACTCTTTAGGAGAGCAAGAAGAAAGAGTCCCCAGGCTCCTTTGGGGATCAACAAGCCTGTAACCCTCTGCGGGTTCGCCTGCTTGGCGGGTTTAAAGAAGGGCATGTCGACTACGTTGGAGCTACAAAGGTTGTGACTTCAAGGGTCTGAGATCCCTATACTCATCCACATATGCAGAAGTTCTTCAGCCTGCGTAAGGACGAGATGGTTGCCTCCGATGAGGACGAGGCTCCTTCGACCAGCAAAAGGAAGACTCATGACGCTGACCTTGGTTCTTTCAAGCGACCGAGGAAAGACAAGGGGAAATCTGTTGTTCCCATGCTGATTTCATTAAGAGGTTCGACTGGAACCTCAGTGGAGCCATGGTGTCTAAAGTTCGGGTATTCTCCCCACCCTTCCTTTAGACGCAAATGACTTAGCCTTAGTCTGAGGTGGGTCCAAATGTTTATATGTTTGCAGATTGACTAGGCTTGATAGAGATGATGATCGAGGTTCTTACCTTGAAGCTCAATTTCCGAGTATCCCATTTTATTCAATTTTGTCAAGTCGTAGGTCGCTATTCCCAACTTCCGATGTTCTTTCTTCATGTTTTGTAGGCACTCAACCTCGCGACCGAGATAATCGTTTAGGTATTTAACCTCGGGAATGCTCGTTTGGGGTTCACTGGGGCCATAGACTAGCTTAAAAGGCATTTCATCAATGCTGCAAGGATGTTGTCTAGGAGAGTGCAACAAACACAAAGCATAGATGTCCCATTGATCGAAAAATCTTTGAATCCCTTGCAGTCAAATATGGTCCATTATTCGTGATGATGACTCGAGGTACTCCAAAGCGACGTATTATAGGTCTCCAAACAAAGTTGTTGATGTTCTTCCACGTCTTGTTGGCCATTGATTTTGTCTCTAACCATATTGTGAAATAGTCTATGGCCATTGTAGACTGTCTAAAAATCACAACCATAAAGAGTAATTTTCTTCGCTCCTGGTCGTGGTGAATGGTCTGTGGAGATCCATCCCCCATTGGGCAAAGGGCACGAGACTGCCAGAGCCTTATTGACTTTACCATAACGCTGGCAGGCCTCACACTTCTATGAGAATTCCCAGGCATCCGCAAAAATTGACGGCTAGTAGTATCCCTATGAAGAACCTTAGTCCGCAAAAATTGCTTTTTTGAGCAATTTTTCACCATCCTAATTAAATTTTCGAGAGACGTTCTACATCTCGCGTTCGTCGTTCTTTTAGAATTGTTGATTGTCTTGTAGAAAGCCTGGGTCCATCCAACACTGTCTTGTTTCCACCTCCATGACCTCTTCTTCCCATGTGCTGCCCACATCAACCTTTCAATATAGACTGTCTTTCCTATATTGGGAGTGGCAGATGCCAGCTTTGAAATTCCATTTGCACGGGATTTTTTTCATTGTGGGATTTAATGAACCTCCGCCTTTTAAATGAGCTCATCAGTTTTCATGCAATGCTGAGGTATTACTTCATCTTTTCTTCCTTGGCCTTGTATTCTCCATTTATTTGACTCGCCACAACCTTGAATTCGCTCAAGATCTCTCGCCCGCCCTCATCGCTTTGTAAGGTCCAGAAATCACTGCCACATATCCTCTTGTTGTTTGACGTCTTGAACTAGAACTTCAGGGCATATTTGATTATCACCACATCCGGCTTTCTACCACAATGCATGCACCACTTCTTAGCTCATTGGAAGACCCGACCACATGAAGTCTCCAAAGATCGAGTTCATTTTCTTTTAGGTGCCCGGAAGGTTTTTCAATTTTGGGTTACTCTAATGGCTTTTCTTCCTCGTTAATCCTGCATTCCACGATAAAGTTGGCTAATGCTTGCACTTTGACGGATGGCCAAGATAGGTAGTGGATGTTGAACTCCCCAACTCCACTAGCCAATTAAGCATTCTTCTAGACCAATCAAGTCGCTTTAAAATTCTCTTCAGGGGTTGATCGTGAGAACTTCAATACTATGAGCTTGGACATGTGGTTGAAGCTTTCGTGCCATGATCACCTCAGCATAGGCTGACTTTTCTATTTGGATGTAGTTGAGCTTAGCCCATATATTATTCGGCTTACATAGCTTCTGCCCTTCCTTGTTCGACCAAATCAGCACTGAGCTTACAGCTTCCTCAAAATCACGAGATATAAGTTCACAACCTCTCCTTCCTCTAGACGTGTAAGCAACAATGGAGCTCAACGAAATTCGCTGGGTTGCTCAAAAACTCAGCTACAGTCGTCAATCCACCTATTCAGCTTTCTCGTGTCTTTGTCTAACTCTTCAATTGCGCCCCGAAGGACTTTAAAAAATGATACAGACTTTTTTACTGATTTGGCGAGGAAGCGACAAATTGCGGCTACCTGGCCATTCAACCACCGAATATCCTGAATAGTTCCAGATTTGCTCATATCAGCTATAGCTCGTATCTTTGCGGGGTTCGCCTCGATTCCTCGGTTGGTTATGAGAAAGCTCAAGAACTTCCCGAGGTGACTCCAAACAACATATTTCACGGGGTTGAGCTTCAGCTTGAACTTCCTTAAGACCAAGAATGTTTACTCATGGTCTTTCATATGTTGCTTTGCTTTGGGTTATTTCACGAGCATATCATCCGTGGAGGCTTCCAAATTCCTCCCGAGCCGGTCCTTGAACGCTATGTTGACCATGCGTAGGAAGGTCACACCTACTGTTTTCAACCAAATGGCATCTTTATCTTTTATGAAGGACGTCTTCTCTTCATCTTTATGAGCCATATGAATTTGGTTCCCCAAGAAAGAGTCCATCAAGCTCAAGAGTTCGTGCCCATAAGCATTGTTAACTTGTTGGTCAATCCTCGAGAGGGGGAAGTTGTCTTTAAGGCACACTTTGCTGAGGTTGATGAAGTTCACACACATCCTCCATTCCTTATTTGCCTTCTGGACAAGGACGATGTTAGCTAGGGTAGTCGATTTCACGAATAAAGCCGGCTTCGAGGAGTTTTTCGACTTCTGTGATGCATAACCTTTTTTGCTGAACCGATGTTCCGCTTCATCTGTCTCACGGGCTTTGCCATGAGATCTAACTTAAGCTTGTGAGCAATTACTTCGGGATCAACAGGGGGCATATTCGTAGCTAGCCATGGAATGGAAAGGCATTGATATTTTTCTTGAAGAACTCCAAAATGCTTGCTCTTTCCAGGTCTATCAGTGTGGACCCAATGTTTCACATACCTCTTTTCCTCCTCTGTCGAGATTAGGACAACTTCCACTTCCCCAACTGACCGTGAGCCTCTGTTCTGTAACTCTTCTTGTTCACCAAGAGCTTTAATTTCCAAACTTTCTATCACAATAAGATCCTCGTCGAGACTAGATAAAAAGCTCGAGATTGCTTATGATCACGTTACGCCTGTCCCACACAATAAATAGCTCGAGATTGCTTTTGATCACAAAGCACAAGAATTTCACTATTTGCGGTAAGTTGAAACCATGGCTTCTATTGCATTGAAGGAAGTTCGGCCTATGATGCCACTATATGCAGCCTGACCTTCACCACCAGGAACTTCATTAGTACAGCCCATCCCCGATGGTTATTGATAGAGTGATCGTCCTTGTAGAGAAGTTGAATGCACCGCAAAGCTGAGAAGGGGCCAATGGCAACCTCGAGCTTTCTAAGCCTGATTCCCATTTGCTCAAAAGCTGACATGAACAAGATGTGACACGAGCTCCTCGTATGAGCATACAATGAACTTTGACATTCCCGATGATCGTTGTTGTAGCCATAAAATCGTGGGAATACTCTCTCTTCTCTAAATCATTAGAGAAGGTGATGGGTTTCCCATCTTGAACCTCTTCCTCGAGACTTCAGCACAATGACAGTTCGAGCATACGCCTTTCCTCCACGTGTGAAATACCCACCCTCTTCCATCAAACATATACAATCTTTGTGGGGCCTTCAGGGCGAGGGTCTAATTGCTCGAACTTGCATTCCTTCTTGACCTTTTCTTACTCAGGATGAAGTGGTTGGACCACAAAACGATTTAAGTGTTTGCAGACACCCAAAAATTCCTGACAAAATATTCCAGGTCAGTCATATAGGCCTTACACGTTCGCCTGTTAATAAGTCACCGACTACACAAAATAATAAAGCCAACGGACGGGACATGCATGTCCTACGTATCAAGGTTTTCTGACACGTTCATAACCATAGAAATAAATACGGGGACGTGCATGTTGCACACGTCCCTGGTTTTCTGCACATCGATAAATCGCCCATTTAATACAGGGACATGTATCTTCTACACATCTCGAGGCCGCCAGCTCAAAGAAAATGGCCGACTCGTGGCCGGCGCCAGGGCTATCCCATGGTCACGTTTGCCCTATTTGGTCAGCAATTATGCGCTTGTCTCCTCTCCTCCCTTATAAATAGAGATGCCTTTTGGCCTTCTCAATCATCAGCAGCTCAAGAATCTCTTTCTTGAGTACTAACCGGCCTCCACAATCATCTCAAAGCATTCCTCATTCTTTTGTTTTTGTCTTGTTCTCCAATAGTGCTATAAAGAGTTCTAATTTTCGAGTCATTTAAAGTGACCATTCGGACAACCGTCCAAAGTAAGAGAGGAGAGTCAAAGAGTAGCCAAGAGCAACATCTCCAGTAGTTTCAATGCTACTCCAAGACTATAAAAATCTAACTCACTCTCTCCCTTTTCTTTATTTACTTGCAAACTTTGCATTTTTTCTACATTGTTTTACACACCACATACACATATATATACACCTTGCCAAGTGAAGGGACTCACCAAAGAGGAAGACCAAGATAGTTATAAGTTCACTATATTGGTCTCTCCTCTGCTCGAAGGTGGCAGGTAATCATTCAAATATAATTATCACTTACTATCAATAACACATAAGGATTGATACCACACTAGGCCTTGTATAATATTCGCTCTACTTCTTATCCTGGGTACCATGTGATGATTGTGTTCGAGAAGGAAGGACATGCAATCTATCCAAAATGCATGGATCAATCTAGGAAAACTTATGAGCCCAAAAGAAGACGTAGGTGGCGATCGTGAAAACAACCATCCACGCGAGGGTCCAAGTAGTCATCACATCAAAACGTGTACAATGCCCCCTCTTAATAAGCCTCTCGATGACATTCTTTAAATGGTTACATTCTTCGATGTCGTGACCATAGTGACCATGGTACCCACAATATTTATTTCTATTCCTCTTCTCTGGAGGTGCTTTAATGCTCGGCAGATGACTCAAATACCCTTCTTTTTCTTTGCATGCATCAACTTCCGTCCTAGGCACCTTGAGAGGTGTGTAGAGCTCATGATCCCAAGGTGGTTTCCCTTGTAGATTTCCTCGACCTGAGAAATCCTTCCTTCTCCTTTCCTTCTCACCCCCTAATTCTTCGTTTGGCCTGGGGACAAGGTTCAGTCTCCTTCCTGGCAACCAATTATTCTTCAAAGGTGGCTTGGTGGGGAGTGATCGGATCATGTGCGGGTCTTACATTCCCCAGTTTAGAGCAGTGATAGCCACCTCTGCTCTACAATAGTTGATTTTCAAGTTACTTGACATTGAACCATTGAATGAGAACTCCCGCAAGCTCTCTCTTTCTCCTTGTCTTAGCAACATCTAGCTCGTCGAGTTATTCCTCCCGATATTGGATCCTGAACATCATACTTCTCAAGCTTTGGAAATTAGAAACCCTCAGGTCAAGGTGTTCTTTGGACAAGGAGCATCGATGGGTTGTCGTCTTCCTCAGGTATGGAAGTGCCTCAAACCTGAGGTTGGGGGTGCAGGAGTGCGGAGGTTATACTACATGGTTACAATCACCTCTTTGATGTGAGAGTCAACCATCGAGATTCCATTCTCCATCCAGAGGTCAGCGAGGTTTATCCCTACTGCCAGCCTTTCCACTGAGGTGCAGAACGCCACATATTGGGCAGCCGCCTATGTGTTGATTACAGCGTCGACCCCATAAACTACTCCTAAGTGAAACTATCATCTCAGTTAGAGGTCGCGTCACTTTGGCTGGGATAAGATGACCGTGTTGGTTGAAAAGAAGTCTTTCTGGCCTCTGCTAAGAAGAGATGTTAAAATGTTTGTGTTTAGATGCAACCAAAGGCACCCTGATGTTATCACTAGGGCAACATAACTCGTCTTAAGTGTTCAGCGGGATGAGTAAGAAGTTTCTCTTTGCCATTTTGTCGGCGGATTAAAGAACGAGATCATGGTTGGTCGTCGGTTGATTCAAGGTGTTCGAGGTCGCTCCACAAACAACGCCAATATTTCTACAAAAAACATGAGGTTGTTTGTGGATCGAGTAAATAGGGCAACTGCCAACTTGGTTAGGTGAAAACCTCCAAGGACGGAGAATAACGTAAGGGAGACCAGGCCTTGGGCACAATCTAAACCATTTTGATGCTTAAGTCAGACTCGTTGACGACAACAGTGATTTGGTAATTAATGTAGTGTTTGCAGAGCGTACCTCTTCCGGGAGTCAACAAAGTATCTATAGTAAGAGTCTGGAAGGTTATATGCATATTTTTCCCAATGATTAGGGTTAATTTGTAATCCCCCAGATAATTAAGAAGACTCTTAGTCGGTTAATATCCTAGAAAGTCTTTACTTATTTGGCCAAATATCAATTGGGTTACTGGGCTTGAGCACAACTGTAATATCCCGAGAATCTCGACCAATTTATAGAAAATAACAATTATTATACTATAAGAATTTGTGCGTTGGAAGTTTTTGAGAAAAATATAAATGGTCATCACTTGTTTTCAAATAACTTTTTATAATGAATAAGATGACCTGAGTGTATGGAAGTATACACATTACTTTAAATCTTCTATGGTTTCATGTGTGGGGTTGTGAGTTTATTTGTATCTACATGATTGAGTGAGTTGTATATATGTATGTGTGTATGTACGCATGTATGTGTAACTTCGTTTCCTTTTTTTAAGTTTATATATACTAAATTATTCATCTAATTAAGAATGATTAATCTAATTAACATGGCAGGCAAATCTAAGCATGTGATGGCAAGGGAGAGACGTGTGTAATGGTAGAGGTGTCTATGGGAGAATGAGAGAGAGAGAGGGAAGAATAGACACATAGCTAGCTAGGTGTCATCTCCCAATCAACTTAATTTATCTATAAGTACAATCTTCTCTACTCCTCACTTCTTCCATTTCCCCCATCAACATAAGAAAACGTTTTCGTTCCTTCACTGTGTACTGCTGCTTGCACAACTGGAGCAAAAAGAAAAGAAGAGATAGGAGACTTCAATAGATCTTTGGAGTTCTGTGTAATTAACAATATTTTGACAATAACTCTCTACATAACTCCGATCGAGCCAAGATTAAATGCGACAAAAAGTAACTAAGAGATGAATCCATAGGTAGGTATATAATTCAATAGGTATTTCTCATTTTTAGAGACTGAATATAATCAAGAGGTTCACAAAAGAAGAGAAGATCTAGTGCTTTAAAAGGTAATCAAGATAAAAGAACTTGGTTTTGCACTTTCCTTTGAAAAATAAACTTGTAGAGAAAGATAATTTTATTAAAGTGAGATATTAGTTAAATTATAATGGAAAAAATTTAAATTTGAAAGAAGTTTAGTGAGTTGTGAATTTAAACTTGATTTGGAAGTTGTAGAACTTGTGGACTTGATTTCCATATAACTTTGTAGCTTGGAAGGTTGAAATGAATAAAGTTATGAACTTGATGTTAAGAACACATGACTTTATAAAAGAAATTTTTATCAAAGACTAAACTTGTGCGATGCTAATAAAAAATGTAGTTTACAAGTTATTTAGTTTTATGTATTTTCTATAGATTAACAACTTTAGCTTTTATTTTGTAAAATAAAATGGCATTTACGTAGAAATGATAGGAATACAAGATTGGTTGCTAGCCAATAAATATAATAATTCATTTCTAATTAGTAAAGAATGACATGTGATGGCAATTATAAATTGGGGTTATGTACAAAAACTCTAGATATGCTTGAGTTCCATTAATTAGCTTATTTATGTATTGTTATCTTGCATAGTTAATGAAATACTTGTAAATAACATGTTTCACTTTATTGGAAATAGTTTGTGATATGTGTGAGATGTGATGTGTTATGGTGCCTATGTTATTGTGGTGAGGATTTTCTGCCACAGATAGTTGAACGCTCCTGATTGATCCTACCAAAAATATAAAACACCTTTCAGGTCAAGAGCACCGGTGTGATACCGGTCGAATACCTTCGGGCATGAGAATAAGTATCTTTCTCTGAAGAAAAGTAAATAACACTGTATGAATAGGGTTCTCAGTAGTAATCAGAAGCTAACTCTTTCTCCTTGGAGGGGGATATATAAAAATGGCTGACTCGGCTATTAATGTATGTCGGGTATCTCAGATCTCAGCAATTGCACAATCGGCACATTGTAATCTTCTTGTAACTGTCCAGATCACGCCGCTTGATTATTGGGATTACCATGCAGAGATATCTGACACTATCCATAACAACCCGCATTAATGTTGGGGCATTGCAACGTGAGGATGATCTAGCAGCGTGGCTGGAGTTTAGGTTCCGGAAATGGTACTGGAGTGAGGCGGGCTCGGGGCAAGACCCGAGGCTCTCTTTAGGCCCATGTTGGGATCGCAGGAATGTTGGGCCAGCTGGCAGAAAGGTGACAGCATCTTGGGACACTACTGGGCAGGACACACGGTGTGATATCAATATATATTGAAAATCTACCACTACAGAGCCCCCACTTTTTCCTTTTTCGGTGCTTGCGATCGAAAAGAGGGAAAGAACTGAGTTGATCTTCCGACTAGGTCTGGTTTGTAACTTTGTAGTGAAAGTAATCGGTTTATCTCTTCGTATCTTGCACATTTAATGTTGTGCTTGCTATGTATGGTCAGCTATCATCAAATCAAACGTCTGATAGGCGTGCACAAAAGAAAGGTAGCCGTCGTTTGGCTGATTGGGTTTGTTGGGGTCCGTGTGATGGTTCGATTTGAATCAAGAACCTCCGCGTCCCCTCGATTTAAACTCTAGATTATCATTGCAATGATGTTTCCCTTCAATGTATAAATAGGGGAGAAGGATATGAGCGGCTTCTTCCAAAACCCTAGTTTTTGAAACATCCAAAATTTTCTTCTCCATTTGCCCCCGAACTCGTGATCCAACTCGGATCACGAGCCAATCGAGCTTGGATCAGATTTCTGAAATGGTATGTCAAGGAACCATGGTTGTTGCTGACAAGAAAAGGCGGTCGACCACAGGATGAGAATAACGATGGACTTCGACCCTAAACTGTCCATACTCGATAGCCAAGAGATTGTTGGTGAGCATCCGGAGAGGCATAGTAGTCCCTTACCTTCTGGTATCGAAGTGAAGTGGTTCCACCCTAGAACAAATCGTAAGATTTCTCCTCCTAATGGTGTTGTGTACGGAATCCATCCACAGATTCTGGTGTTGGGTGTGCAATTATCGTTGACTTTGTTCGGCAGGTGTTGGTATTCTCTAATGTTGCCCCTACTCAGTTGACCCAGGTGCATGGCGGGTGATTGTTCGTGTCAGAAAATTGAAAATATTGTAAAGTTTCCTTGAATCAAGGAAAAATTACAATAACTCAAAATCCAATTACAAGAGAGAGGAGATATTCAAACTCAAATTTCCTCTTTGTTTAGTACTGGATTCTTCACGTGGCGGTAGAAAGTGATTCTTGTTCTCCGTTGATCGGATGAACATCAAGCTTCTTCGGCATCTTTCTCCTTGGACCACTGATGGAGTAGCACAGGTTCTATCGAATGAAATCTCAAAGAGATTTAAGAAAAACTTGAACGCAGCAAGTTTTTTTAAAAGAGCAACTCTTTTGATCCTCTCCTTGGATTCTCTCTATTCAACAGCAACTTGCCAAACAAAAATTCTCCACCACACACCCCCTCTTTCAATAGCAATCTTAGCTATTTATATGGAGCTCCAGGGATAAACTTATCCCCTAGAATCCTTCCATAATGGGGATTAACTCCCCTCATTACGTGGGCAGTAACTCACCCAGTAATGGGGGCAGTTACAACTGAGACGCAGGGTTATCCTATAGTTGAAATATGGGGCTCCAAGCCCGCATTCTTATGAAGACGCAAATGTGGCTGACATCCACATTTGAACTGAGATACAGTCTTTGTTGAGCTTCGCGTTGAAGCTGAGACGCAGGCCTTGAGCGAGCTCCGCGTTCATGCTGAGATGCATGCTTGAGTGAGCCTTGCGTTTTGATGTTGAACGCTGGCTTTAATTAGCCTTGCGTTTAGATTTGAACGCAGGCCTGAATCAGCCTTGCGTCTGAAGTATGAGCTCTACATTTTATGACTTGTCTCAAGTGATTTTTAGACAGTCTACAGAACCTCCTCCAAAGTTTTCAAAACTCCGTAGTTGACTGGAACGACTTCGGAACACTTTGGACTATTCTCTTGACAATGGGCTCTCAAGACTGGGCTGGCAATCTTCTGAGATACCCTGAGCTTGATCTTGTCTGGATCCCAGTCTTCGTGAGTGTACTGTTATATTCTTTGAAGCCACCAGAGATGATCATCGTGAGTGTCTAGATACATAGTCTAAACCTCATCAGTGCTCTGAGCTGGTTGTTACACTGTTGAGCCGAGAGAAATTGTAAACTGATTTTGCCAGTGTACTGTTGAATTGATTGCACAAGCAGAGACTGAACACAACTCTTATAAACACAAAGGTCATGTTATATTGGAGAGACGCGGACCTCATTTGAAGTGGAGACGCGGCTCTCGTTTACCAGAGAGACGCATCTTTCACGCACTTAAAACGCAGACCTCATTTGTAATGGAGACACGGCTCTCATTCATTGAAGAGACACAGACCTCATTTAGAGTGAAAACGCAACTCTCACTTTGCTGAAGAGACGCAAACGTCGAAGTGAAGACACAGCTCTCATTTTACTAAAGGGACGTGGACTTCATGTTTTGTCAAGACGCAAACTTGATGTTTCTGCTGAGACGCAGCTTTGATGTTCTGAAGAGACGCGGCTCGGTTAAACACAAGCATCGCGTTCTGGGTGCGCTGCCATTTGTCTAGCGCTGATCAGTCTCGAGATACGCGACTGTCTAGCACTGATCAGTCTCGAGATACGCATTGCGTATCTCGGCCGATCAATTTGCTTATAAAAAGACATGAGTCTTTTCAAGAGTCATTATCAGACTCTTTTTTTCGACTGAACTCTGCGTCCAGAGTTAAAGAGCTTCTTTAAGCTTCTTAAAAACAAAAAAGCCCGAGCTTTTTTCTTCTTCGAAGAATTCCCCGGCAAAATGGCTCCAAAAACTAAGCTTGTGGCTTTTTCATCGAGCGCCATCGCTCTAGAGACTCAAATAAGTGGCTCCTCTTCGCCGGAGGCCCTCATTTCCAGTAAGAAAGAATGGCTTTCACCATTGAAGAACTCGAAGAGTTTCTTTAACTCTTAAACCTCTTTTGGAGTTAGGCAACCAATATGAGGCTGATGCCCACGTTTGATTCACAAACGCGACTCATACGCTGATAGGAAAGACGCGGGTATGACGATCTTCGCGTCTTCGCTTTGTTGGCCCGAGTTCTGTGTCTGTTTATTAAACGCGGAGCTAATGAGCTTTGCGTTAAAGCTTCTTTGAACGCGGGTCTCACTGACTCTCGCGTTTGATTCTAACACTTAGAAAAATTTCTAAGTTGTGGAGTTCAGACGCGGGCTTCATGTGAACCTCGCGACTCTGAGGTTTGACGCGGGTCTCATTAAGCTTTGCGTCACAATCACCTAGACACAAGTCTGATGTGAACCCTGTGTCTGAGTTTCAACACTTAGCAATTTTTAGGTTTTATAAACACTGACTATTGTATTGTTCTTTTTGCAGTGCGATATTTTTCGAATCCGCTGTCCAAGAAGTGTCACTTTGGACACATATGCGGCGCCGATCCCAACATCGCATTCGTGCTCCAGAAAACCGCTCCAGTATTTGCCTTGAAATCAAAGAAGCGTTAGGACAGACTCAGCAAACCCAGCATGCTGACGTTTCATGAAATCATGTTAAATGGACGATTCGAATCTGACTCCCGTGTTGAACTGAAGAAACCGGACTTCTTCGGTGACGCAATTGCCAAAGATGAAAGGATTTTATATGACGGGGACTACAAATGGCTCCGCCAAATCGGGGAAAAGAAATTCTTTCTTCCCAACATGGAGAGGATGTACCCCTTGGCGTATCTGCAGCACATATCGGTCCGCCGTACAATGCAGTGAGATCTCTCTAAGTCTCTTTTTGGTGTCTCCCTAGGCAAACTGGGCGTGAACGAGGCTTATCCAACCGGTCACGGGAGAGACGTGCTTGGGTTGCAACCCGAATTAGTCAGGGCTAAGTACCCGACAGAGGAGACTTCCCAATTAGCCGCGACCTTCATCAACCAGTTTCTGAAGGCGAGAGGTGCCTTTCCACCGATTTTCGTCCACTCGGGGGGTTCATTCCTCGAATAAGTCGTGGTGAGGCATAATGGTGGACTTTGTTCTCACAGAGCTCAAGGATTTGCTGAGACAGACATAATTGTACAGGGTTGTCAAGGCCGTTCAATATGGCATCCCGCAGAGCTCCCACCACTTCTATCGTGTCTTAGAACATTACAACACATGGACGTGCACATTCTTCACCACAGTCGGAGAGATGGGGCTTGATCTCCATGAGTTATACGAAGTCTCGGGGCTGGTAATTGGATATGCCCCTACGAAGAGTACGTCCCAACTACTGAGGAGTTACACCTTTTGAAGAAGGATGACTCTCAGGTGTAAAAGACTTATCGGGAAGTGTTATGCTACTTTCACATCTGCGGCCAGATAACTGGCTGGAGGACTAAGGGTGTCAGACAGATTCCTGAGCGAGCTATCTTTTTAATGCTCTGAATGATAAGAACGTCTTAATGACTCGTCTGGCCCCTAGTACTGGCAGAGAAATTGCGAAAAGGATCAGTGCTTCCAACAGCTCATACATCACGGAGTCCAATAAGGACACTTTCAAACCGAACACGACCTTTGAAAGTTTCCATCATCAGGCCAAGATTCCCATATCTGATCAGGCTCTATTGGTGGGCTTCCTCACGCTCTGGTTGAAACGATGTGTGGTGCCAACACTACCGCACAAGGTCGTTGCCGATGTAGTATACCCGGCGGTTTTGTTGGCGCATGGGAAGTCAATTTCTCTTCTTCTGGCGATGGTGGCCGGTATCCAGAGCAGCTTACGAGCGTTGACCAAGAGCCTGTGTCAAGTGAAGGCTGTCTTAGATCCCCAAGGCAAGCCGGTCATGGACTCAGAGGGGATGTTGGAAGTGACTCCTAATCCCAGAGTTAAGCTCCCCTACACATAGTTAATGGCTTAGCATGTTATGCACTGACCGTCGTTGATGACATCAGTGCCTGCCTCAGAAGGATTCGTCCCCTTTATGCAGCAGTTGAAAAGCTCAAACTGGTCTCAGCATTACATGTTCTATGTTCGGAAAGCTATTCTGAGCAGGGCGAGCTACCAGCTTGATCGATGCTTCCCCGAGATCCATGACGCATCATATAGGGACAAGTTTGCTGACCTTGCAGGCCCAGACGAGTTCACGTGGTTGTCCTCCGAAGTCTTCTGGTGGCTTATCAACATCCAGCCCTGATACCTGATCTTCCGGCAAGGCGATTCATGCACGATCGAACCTTACATGCCCCGCCATTTTGCCAGGCAGTTTGATCAACTATATGTCGGCAATCCCAACACTGGCCTTCACTCCAGCGGCAATCTGTTTGAAGGCGCCCAAGCGTAGTACTACAGTGTAGCCGAGGCGACTGAGGCCGTCTTTGGCCTCCCTCACAAGACGCCCAATTGCTATATGAGTCTCGGCTTCTGTACGTGGTACTCCGTCGCCAGTTAGGTACCCAGCTTTGGACTGAATACCTCTTGTATTAAGAGTATCAAGTCTTCATACAAAGCCAAGAAGGATTCCAAGGGCATCCGCATGCAGGGAATGAGTGAGCACATAGCGGCCGAGAGGGAGGCCGGCGAACAAGAAGTGGCCACAGAGCCAGAATCTGCACATGGACCACAGAGGAGCGACCCACCATGAAAACTTGCCGAGCCATGGCCACCCGAGCTTCTCCTTCCAAAGGTCAGCCCAGCCAGAAGACACGGAAAGGGTCTGAGGCTGAAGCTCCATCTCAGGGCCTCGAGACAATTACTTGGGGCATTGAGGAACAAGAAAAGAAGAGTTCACTTCTCCTCTATGTTTTCGGGATTTACGAAGCAGGGGCCAAGCGGTCCTGATGGAGGTAGAACCTGCAGGAGAGTCCGCAGTGGCCGAGGGAGCTATGGTGACAGAACTGTCGGCTACAGAGGTGACAGAAAGGGCAGAAGTTGATATCCCAACTCAACCGGGAGTTTCAACTCAACCGGAAGTTGCCGCACCTCAAGAAAAAAGAGTGGAGGTGTAACAACCAGGCCCTCCCAGTGTCTTGATGTTGACTCCACGGGTTGCGGAGCCCAGTCCTACCTCTGGACTTATCAATGGTAAAGCTCAAGCCACCGACGCCTCCTCCATTCAAGTGTTATCTTCGTCATCCAAGGAACAGGTTGACTTTTCGGGAGACAAATACAACTTTGGCGATCAACCCGCTCCTCCTGACACTAGTAAGTATTCGCACATCTTCGAGGAAGAGATGCAGGTGGATGTCCCTGCAACGACTCTGCCATCGAGAGAAGTCACCACAACCGAGAGTATTTCTTCTATCCTACTTAATCATTACTTTATTGGTTTAGACAAACGTTGTTTTAACGCTTCATTTGAATGTCATCCACAGGAGTTGCTATCGGTGCCGAAGCTATAACTTCCTCCCCTATCGAGGAGGTGATCAAGAAACTGACCCAACCTAGGGGTTCTAAAGTTCCTACTACTGGCACGATCCCTGTGGGCACAACCACCATGATCGGGGAACCCTCGTCCCCGAGCAGCTTACCGAAAGATCTACCATCTTCGGTTCCTATGCTTGGTAAGAGAATAAAGATTCCCTATATACTCTCACTCTGATTGTTATTGTTAACATAGTTATTATAATTGCAGAGAATACTGTGGTGGCTCAAGTGGAGGAGCCTATAGCAAGCACTGATGCAGAAGACAACACACACTTCATACTTCAACAGGTGAACCAAGTATTGTGAAGTCTGCTCCTGAAGCTGCCACACTGGAATCTGCCACAGGTACAGTCCCGGAGGTGCCAGTCACGATTTTGGCGTTGAGGGAATCTGCTGCTGACCTTGATACCGTTCACACTATTATAGAAACGGGGTCCGAAAATGCGTCAGCAGAGTTAGCTCAAGCCATGGACATCCTGGAAGAATTGGCTCTTTAGATGGTCCAGTAATTCTTCGTTTTGATAGTCTTGCATTGAGTTGGTGCCCTCCGAGGGACGTTCCTTCGAGTTTGCATGAACGTTCCTCGAGAATCAGATTGAAAATATTCGTCATACTGGAGGTTCGGATCAAGATAGGCACATCTGGCACTAGTAGAGCAACTGGGGATGTGCTTGAAGGAATTGAAGACCCTGAAAAATGTCAATACGGTGAATGAGACCCGGTTGATGCTAAACAAGCTGCTCACTGCTCAAGAACGTGAACGGAAAGAGATTGAGGAGCAAATGGCTGAGGAGGCCCGTAACTTCAATGAATTCACGACCAGCTACCAAAGATTGGTTGATGACGCCAGGGAATCTGAGGTCATCACCAAGAATGCGGAGCAAGTCA
Source organism: Agave tequilana (assembly GCA_038442645.1). Lineage (NCBI taxonomy): Eukaryota > Viridiplantae > Streptophyta > Magnoliopsida > Asparagales > Asparagaceae > Agave > Agave tequilana. Next base: position 361,485 of record JAVJIF010001136.1, on the reverse strand, counting down.
TAGTCAATGCTCAAGCAGCAATTGCCAAGGCGCAAGCCTTGATTCAAGTTAACGGCAGAAACTTGTCGCCGCCAAGAAGAAACTGGAGGACCTAAAGGTCGCCTAGAAGCAGGTTCAAGAAGATCTCATTGCTCGTTCTTCCAAACTGGAATTTCTTCAAGCACAACTTGCTACGAAGAAATTATTGTCAAAAGAAGAACTGAGAGTTCAGGCTTGGGCAGAAGTTGAGAGAACACGCCAACGTGAGATTCAACGTCTCCGGGGCCAGATTCACTCTCTCGCTAAGCAAGATTAGCCCTTTTTTATCTCTTTTTTTTGTAACACTCCATTTATCAAATAAGAAAGTGTTTGTATCACTTTTATCATTTTGATATAAATAATAAAAGTTATCAAATTCTGTCTCGTCTTTATTCCTTCTTTTGTGTTTGAAAATCGGACAGACTAAATTGATTATATTTGATTGCCAGAGGTGACGATTAACTTAGCAATCAGAAGTTTAATTCTACTAGAGAAATTGAATTTTGTTTGATAAGTTATCTGATAAACTCAGTGACTGAGTCTATCTGAATGATCTGTTGCGGGCTTGGGTTTCGATAGATTGAATTGGAGAGGAGCGATCTTCCTTTAGAGAAGAACGACAAGGCTAAAACTTTGTTAGTTTGTTTGTCTCTTCAATATTGACATAGTGCATCATTGGCTCCTGATGTTCGATCAACTCAACGTCATTTGTTGAAGAAGAGTAACAAGGCTAAAGCGATGGCTTGTCTTTGCCTTTTCTTCAATGTTTACATCATGCATCCTTAAATCTTGATGTTTGATCGACTTGACATGATCAATTGGTGATGTAATCATTTGAAGAAACAATTCTTCCATGGTGCCTTTCTTTGGCGCTCTCTCAAACATCTTTGATCCCAAGCCCTAATCCATCTGAGCAATAAGGGAGATTCAGAGTCGATCTCGTTCGGAAAGGGTTTCCATGAGGGGGGTGGATCAGAAGTGTAATGTTAATACGATCCTGATAAGTACTCCTTCGATCAGAGGTGTAGTGTTAACTTGATCACGGATAGTACTTTTTCAAGAACCTGCCATTGATTGGCATCATAAGTGTGTCACCTTCTGGATTTATCAGGCGGTAAGCTCCATTTGAGTTGGAATTTTTCTTTTGTCTTATGCGTCGTCACCATTGGCCTCCTGACAGCCAATATGAGGTCGCCTTTCTTGAAAATCTGCTCCTTAACTTTCTTGTTGAAGGCTCTGAAAATTAGAGCTTGATAAAGCTCGATTTGTTGTTGAGCTTGTAGACGTTCGTCATCCAAAGCTTCCAACTTGTGGAGTCGCAGTCGATGCTTCTCCTCATCTGTCATCTCCGTTGTCAAAGCAACGCGCAGAGATGGGATCTGAATTTCCAGCGAGACTACGGCTTCACACCCGTACACCAATGAAAATGGTGTAGCTTTTGTCGGGGTTCTCACAGTTGTGAGATAAGCCCATAAGCATTCACCTAATTTGTCATCCCAGTCCGTTGACTTTTTGTGATAAACTTCTTGAGAAGTTTTCCAATGGTCTTATTGAAAGCTTCTGCAAAGCCGTTAGAGGCTGGATAGTAGGTCATCGAAAACACACTTTGAATTCTGAATCTCTGGAATGCCTGGCGATTGAGATTTTACCTGCACACAAAATATAGAATATTAGATTTAGAACAAGATGTGCAAGGTGCTCAATTCTAATCCGCGGTAGCAGTGGCTATACGGGTCGTGATCCTCAGGGAGGGACTAGCGATGGAAGCGTTTAAGTAAGTTATCTCTTTTTTATTTATTTTGTTATTTACAATGGTATATACAATGAAAAGTGTGAAGGAAATTGGAGAGATGTTGGTGACTTAATCTATACAAATAAAAGAAAATAAAGAAAATAAAAGAAACACTTACCTACCTCTTCTGCCCTGCTTACCTTTGATCCGTTTGCAACGACTTACCTTGTCCTTGAAGGCTTGCAAGTATGGCGTATAGGATCTTCCACCTTCGCGATCTACACTACAAAAATAAAAGACTAGCAAAAAAAGGCTTGTTCATCTCCATAGGCCATCAAGGGCTCTTCTTCGGCTAAGCAGTCTCAAAGCAATTGGGTCTCATGGTTTGCAAGACATTAGAGAGAAACAATAGAATAACACAAGAATAAAAGAACTAAAATAATAAAAGAACAAAAACGAACCTCGAGTCGATTTATTTAACAATGGAAGAAGAGCAAAACTTACACCGATTGTCACCCTCAGTACAAGTAGATCTCCTTCCTCCATGAAAACATCCTCTCCTCTCAGTTACAAAAATTACAAAAAGAAAAACCTAACCTAAATTACAAGTTAGCCTAAAAGAATCCCTAGCTTTAGCTCTGTATTTTCTGTGTGCCCTTCTCTGTTGCTCTGCAGGGGTATTTATAGGAGCTGGAAGAAGTAGAGTCCCAGTACAACTCTGTCCTGCAACTTGTTATCATGTTGATCACCGAATATGTCTTATCTGCGGATTGAATTGGAAAGTTTGATCAACATAAGAGTTGTAGGTCTTCCAGTCTTCTTTCTGGAGCATCTTGTATCATCGGATTTGAATATCTTTAGCAAAAGTTATGATCTGAATACTAAAACGTGTACAGTCTGAATCCGAATTTTTTGAAACAATTTTATCTTTGCACTCTCCTCCTTTTATCTTTTATCCTCATCCTGCAAGTATTTAGGGTTGAATAGAAGTCTATCCTTCCCTCTTCTTTTAGTATTTGCAACTATTGCCCATGGGTAATTGCAATTTTGACATTTGATAATTGCAACTTTTGTATTGGGCTTGAATATGGGCTTTTGGGCTTCTTTTAAGGCTTTATTCCTTTATTTTTATTACTCAAGGCCTGCACACAATAAATAATAAAATATTAGTAAATGTGCAGAATTATAGGAATAAATATGAAAATGTGATGGTAAATGTAATGATAAATATGCACTTTTCACTACCAATCACACCCCCACACTTATCTTTTTGCTCGTCCTCGAGAAAAAATCAAAAAGAAAAAAAAAGTTAATCTATCCTAACTCACTTTCGTAGGAATCACGGTTGCACTTAGCACGTGCAACAAGCCGTTAAACCCCTAGGTTACCCTAAAGGACGAGTGTTGTCTCGTGAGGGTTTTCAGCGGATTACACCCACAAAATCCATAAAAAGAAAAATATTTGAAATACTTTTGAAAAGACTAAGTAGTCTATAAATTTAGGATTATCATTTTTATTCATTCTTAAACTTAGTCTTTATATAGTAAATTGTTATCCATTTTAGGTAAGGATCAAAATTGAATTTTTGTATAGTCTTTTTCGTTACCAAAAGTCATATGCATCCTTATGAATCTTTACTAGGAATTCCTTAACTTGGACTCTCATGCCTCTTTATTGTTATTTATTTTTTTTTTTTTTTTTAATATGTATAACTCATCTAATTTTCTTTCGTGTAAGCATCAAGGCTTCTTGAGGCCTTTATACCTAACTAATTGAGTATTAGATGTGTTAATACATATATAATAGTTCTCAGTTTTCTTAGGCTTTCTAATCCACCCATGTAGCGAACTTAGAGTCGGTGACTCCCAAACCGGTCGGTTTTTAGGGCACCGGGTGAGAAAATACCCCACGGACTTAAGGATTCGAGTGAACTAGGCCACAAAACTAAAAACTTTATTTATACAATCACCTTTAGGCATGAATACTTATGCTTCTTGAGGCACATGTATCAGCTTAATTAGTAAATTTCCCTTTTTTTTTTATATATAGGGCACAAGAGTCTTTGTCTTAGAATCCTAGATATGTAAATGTATTAGGTATGCATATTTCATTAAGGTAAAAATTAAGACTAATTACTTATTCAATTTCTCTTCCTATACCTAAAAATTAAACAATTTATTTATTTTGACCAAGTTTTTAGAAATCCTAACCATGATTTTCCTAATTCTTAAAACTAACTTAGATTTCTTTCAAAAGATAAGTCAAAATATTTCCTTTTTATAACATTTTTTATTAGCAAATTTTTTTATTTTTAATATTAGCAAATTTTTGTTAGTTTCTACCTATGTTAGTATGTTAGTAAAGCCTACCCCCACACTTATCTCATGCATTATCCTCAATGTATGAATGAATACATGTATGCATGAAAAAGAAGAAGGGAAGGCAGAAGTTACCTTAAGGTGGTGGTTCCGGTGGTGGTTTAATTGGGCCAAGCGTTGCTACCCAATCAAGATAACATAATATTTGGTGAAACCCACCAGAAATTTTTCTTATATAACCCACTAAAATGTATGTATAATTATTTTTTAAAAGTTCCACACCATCAAATTTCCAAATTTCATAATAAATTTCAGAGTCAATTGTGTCAACCTCCTTGTCCCAAAATGGAGTATGAAAAGATGGAATTATTGACTTGGACGTCATAAGTGCGGGAACGAATACCGACTCAGGAAAGAAACTTAAATCAAGTAAGGGTTCAGGAGTCGGGCTAGGTTCAGGAAGTGGGTCCAAATCAATAACTTGAAGCTCAAGTCCACAATAATCTTCCCACAATGGAATGTGACTCAATGGTGGTGATTCAAGTTCAGGAATGATATGAGTGGGAATCAAAACTGACTCGAAAATATTACCTAAGTCGGGTAACAAAACAGGAGTCAATAATGATTCGGGAAGTTGAACTTGATCATAGATTTGAGAATCTAGGTCACATATCTCATTGAGTTCAACCTCATAAAAATGAGAACTTGCCCATTTATCCATGGGACTTTCAAAATTGTAAAATTGGTCAAGTTCAATATGATCATCAAAAATGGGTGACTCAATTTCATGATGAATTGGCACAGGATCCAATGTTGACTCGGGAAAAGTGAAATCAGTTGGAGACACCGGAGTCATTATTGAATCAGGAAGTAAAATTGAATCATCAGGTGGGAGATCATAATCATATTCATGCTCAAGTTCTATTTCAGGAAAGGAAGAACTTGCCAAACTATCAAAAATTGGAGTTTCGGCAAGTTCAAATGATGGCACTGAAGTAGAATCTTGTTGTCCAAAGCAACTCGGTTCGTCGGCTCTAAGAGAGTGGTCAGCGATATCAGAATTGGCCGGACGGTGAGAACGCAAAAATTGAACCATCATATCTAGTTCATGCTCACGAGCTAATCTAGCCTGAGTCATGGCTTCAAGCCTCTTTTGTGATTGGACTTGGAAAGAGGAAGTGTAATCGTGATGAAGTTGTGAGTCGGTGGACTCACGCATCATCATGTCTAAGATTGATGGTGGTTGTTGCTTGGACTCGTGCATACTCATCATTTCCCGGATAGATGGTTTTCTATTCTGAATGGGTGGATCTGAGTATGAATCTTGGGAATATTGTGGACAAGGTGGAGACGGAGGACAAGTCGGTTGAAAATTGGACTCGGGGGAAGCGAAACCCCATGAACTCTGTGAAGAGTTGAAAGTATGAAAATTATGGTCATAAGATGGGGGGTATGGGTTATATTCATTCGGATAAGACTATTTCGGCACACTAGGTTGGTCAAAGTTGTGATATGCCGGGTTGGTAATATCCGAAAAATAGTTAGGTGTGTAATATAGATTAAAATTGGAAAAATTATTATTATATGCCATATCACACCAACACAACAAAGAAAAAGAAAACAAACAAATAAACAAACAAAAAAGAAAAAATTCTAACCTAAGTTAGGGTAGACCTATGACCTAGACGACTCCTAACTGGTTAGACTGTCCACGGGAGGTAGGGTGCAGACTTTGACTACAAGTTAATCAGCCAGGTCAGGGCAAGAGTAGTGGGAGGTTTTCCGTCAAAGACGTTCCTTAATTAAATAACCACCAATCTTCGGGCTTTCGGCCCTCAATCCCCTTCCTAGACACTGATTTGGCAGGAGTCAACTTCCAGCATTGTTCCCCCTTAGGATAATCTCCTAATTGAGTCCGAGATGTCCCTAGGGCCAACGTCTACTTAATTTTAATTAGGCTTGGGTTAGTGAGTGCTTGGAATCTGATTTTTGGGCCAAGGAAGGGTGATAAAATCCCCACCTTATCTTGTTAATGGGTTATGCCCTTAGAATAAATTTGTGCAAGTGTATAAAATATGTAAATAAGATTCACTCAAAGCATGAAAATCAACCAAGAGATGAGTCATATTCTACATGAAATGCGAACGTACCTTGCTCCAGCACTCTTCAACAGTAAAATAAAAGAATTGAAAAGACACGTGCCTAGGATGCAAACGTCTAATCAATTTTTATCTTTTACAACAAATATTTTACTGTTGAATTAATTAGCAGTATACAGGTTTATCACAGAACAAATTGGAACAGAGCAGAAAATAAATCTTGCAATTTTTAGCAACCTGCAGAAATTGCAGTTAGTAGTTCACTACTAAGGCCGCGTTTCCGCGGCTATTGCCGCGGATCCGCGGCACTATAGTAGGCTCTGATGCTCTGCCTTCGAGGGCAGAGGCACAGAGTTGCTATATGTCCACTTCTGCTGTTATTTTTCCTGTTCTCCAAACCTGCAAACAGAAAGAATAAAAGAATTAGTTAATTTTTTTATTTAGAGAAAAATTTACCGTCCCTCCCCGGCAACGGCGCCAAAATTTTGATTGAGATTTTACCTGCACACAAAATATAGAATATTAGATTTAGAACAAGATGTGCAAGGTGCTCAATTCTAATCCGCGGTAGCAGTGGCTATGCGGGTCGTGATTCTCAGGGAGGGACTAGCGATGGAAGCGTTTAAGTAAGTTATCTCTTTTTATTTATTTTGTTATTTACAATGGTATATACAATGAAAAGTGTGAAGGAAATTGGAGAGATGTTGGTGACTTAATCTATACAAATAAAAGAAAATAAAGAATAAAAGAAACACTTACCTACCTCTTCTGCCCTGCTTACCTTTGATCCGTTTGCAACGACTTACCTTGTCCTTGAAGGCTTGCAAGTATGGCGTATAGGATCTTCCACCTTCGCGATCTACACTACAAAAATAAAAGACTAGCAAAAAAAGGCTTGTTCATCTCCATAGGCCATCAAGGGCTCTTCTTCGGCTAAGCAGTCTCGAAGCAATTGGGTCTCATGGTTTGCAAGACATTAGAGAGAAACAATAGAATAACACAAGAATAAAAGAACTAAAATAATAAAAGAACAAAAATGAACCTCGAGTCGATTTATTTAACAATGGAAGAAGAGCAAAACTTACACCGATTGTCACCCTCAGTACAAGTAGATCTCCTTCCTCCATGAAAACATCCTCTCCTCTCAGTTACAAAAATTACAAAAAAGAAAAACCTAACCTAAATTACAAGTTAGCCTAAAAGAATCCCTAGCTTTAGCTCTGTATTTTCTGTGTGCCCTTCTCTGTTGCTCTGCAGGGGTATTTATAGGAGCTGGAAGAAGTAGAGTCCCAGTACAACTCTGTCCTGCAACTTGTTATCATGTTGATCACCGAATATGTCTTATCTGCGGATTGAATTGGAAAGTTTGATCAACATAAGAGTTGTAGGTCTTCCAGTCTTCTTTCTGGAGCATCTTGTATCATCGGATTTGAATATCTTTAGCAAAAGTTATGATCTGAATACTAAAACGTGTACAGTCTGAATCCAAATTTTTTGAAACAATTTTATCTTTGCACTCTCCTCCTTTTATCTTTTATCCTCATCCTGCAAGTATTTAGGGTTGAATAGAAGTCTATCCTTCCCTCTTCTTTTAGTATTTGCAACTATTGCCCATGGGTAATTGCAATTTTGACATTTGATAATTGCAACTTTTGTATTGGGCTTGAATATGGGCTTTTGGGCTTCTTTTAAGGCTTTATTCCTTTATTTTTATTACTCAAGGCCTGCACACAATAAATAATAAAATATTAGTAAATGTGCAGAATTATAGGAATAAATATGAAAATGTGATGGTAAATGTAATGATAAATATGCACTTTTCACTACCAATCACCTGGCTGACGAACTAAGGCCCATTATCATGGACAATCTGTCGTGGCACGCGAAAGCTGTAGATTACGTGATATTTGATAAACTTGATCACGTCAGATGTTTTCACCTCCTTCAAAGGGATAGCCTCCGCCCATTTGGAGAAGTAATCGGTTATAGTTAAGATAAATCGTTGTCCTTTAGATGAAGGTGGGCTGATAGGACCAACCACGTCCATTCCCCACATCTCAGATGGTCAGGAAGAAGTCATAGGATGAAGATGTCATGGTGCTTAATGAATGAAGTCACTATGGATTTGACAAGTGTGGCATCGTTTAGCGTAAGTGATGACATCAGGGATCATCTTCGGCCAGTAGTATCTGAGCGTTCGTGTTATCGCATTATAATAGAATCGAGAGGCCTTCCTTCTGATGGCGGTCGCCTCTTTCCAGTCATCGGGCAGTATACCGTACAAGGTGTAATCGATGTATGGGAATCGCCAGTCCCTAAGCTCTGGACCTGCTGAAGTCTCTAGAGCTTCTTTGACTTGAAGGTCTCATGTTGGCATTTGGTTATCTTCAAGGGCGAATTTTGGACAGTATAAGTCATGACTGTAAGCGATTACTTTCTCTGTCGCTCTGGCTGGAAGAGCCAAGGAAGCGGCAAGGGACGCCAGTGCATCTGCATGCGCATTTTGCTGGCGAGATATATGGTCAATGTAGAAGTTTTTGAGCCTCTCCGCCATGTAATGGTTGTGTTGTGACAAGACACCAAGTCTTCATGTCAGACTTCAAAATTCTCGCGAACCTGATTGATGATGAGTTTTGACTCACCGTACGCTTCGAGATTTTTAACGGCAATCTCATCGGCGATTTGCATCCCGTCAAGAGAGCGTTGCATTCCGCTACGATGTTGGAACACGGTCCAGTTAATGAGAATGCACGAGGGATTGCGTAGTTCTGTAGAGAGACAAGTACTACCCCTACTCCCGCTACGATATTTCATCGATGACCCGTTCTTGATGCGCCGTCGAAGAAGAGTTGCCACACCTGTTCTTCGAAAGAAATCTGGGTCATGCAAACTTCAGCGATCTCATCTGGGAGATCTCCATAAAGTTTGGTCGTACTTGGATCTGGATGTTCAGCCAAGAAGCCTGCCACTACCTGTCCTTTCACAGCTTTTTGTAGCAGGAATTGCATCTCGTATTGGGAGAGCAATATGGCCCATTTCGCCAATCGACCATTCAGCGACAATGGCTTCGTCATAAGCAATCTTAAAGGATTGAGTTTTGATATGACATGTATGGTTTGGCCCACCAGGTAGTGTCTCATCTTCTGAATAGCGAACACCAGCGCCATGCATTCTTTCTCGGTCAAATTGTATCGGTGTTCAGCTCCGATCATGGTTCTACTCGGGTAGAAGATTGCTTACTCCCTGATCATTATTTGGGCTAGTAAAGCTCCTAGAGAATGATCCATAACTCGAACGTATATCAGGAAAGGTTTTCCTGACACCGGAGCTGCAAGGACAGGCGGATGCGTGAGGTACCACTTGATTTCTTCGAACGCTTATTAACAAGCATCATCCCAGATGAATGAGACACCCTTCTTCATCAATTTGGTGAAAAGTTGGCATCGTCCTGAGAGATTTAAGATAAACCTCCAGATGTAGGCTAGTCGTCCTTGCAATCGTCTAAGTTCTCTAAGGTTCCTTGAAGGTTGCATCTCCTGAATGGCACAGACTTTCTCTGGGTCGACGTGGATTCCTTTGGATGTCACTACAAATCCAAGGAATTTGCCACTGGCTACCCCAGGAAAGATTTGGCGGGATTCATCTTCAACTGATGCGCTTGCATGATATCGAATACTATCTTCAGATCTACTATGTGATCACCTTTGGCACGACTTTTCACTGCAATATCATCTATGTAGCATTCCACTGCTTTGCTTATATGCTCGTAGTCGTAGAAGACTGTATTCATAACTCTCTGATATGTCGCCCCGGTATTCTTCAATCTGAAGGGCATCACAGTATAGCAATACACCCCTAGTGGTGTTCTAAAGGATGTATGCTTTTCATCATCAGGGTACATCTTAATTTGATTATATTCAAAGAATTCATCTATGAAAGACATCCATTCAAACCCACATGTGTTGTTGATTATGACATCCGTGATTGAAAGAGGAAACTCATCTTTAGGACAAGCTTCATTTAGATCGCAGAAATCAATACAAACCCAGATCTTCCCATTCTTCTTGGTGACAGGGACGATATTAGCTACCCAATCAGGGTGTTATTCTTCCCCTATGAAACTAGAGTTTATGAGCTTCTTAACTTCCGATTGAATCGCTTCCATTATCTCTGGGCGGGACCGTTATTGTTGTAGCTTGACGGGCTTCGCATCTGAATTAATGTTTAGGCGGTGCATAGCCACTTGAGGATCAAGCCCAGGCATATCCTCGTAGTTCCAAGTGAAGGCATCTATATACTCTCACACGAGACATATTAGGTCTTCTTTCTCGGATGGTAGTAAGCTTTCACTTATGAAGATGGGCTTAGAATTAGCCTCATTTCCCAGATTAATCTGGGTTACTTTATCCTCTGTAAGTGATTCACGTTGTTCAAAGCGGATGTCTTAGAGAGTATTCAGGTGTTCGATCCAGGAAACTGTATCTGACTGGATTATTTCCTCATCTCCATCTTCCAGGTGGCTTGTTGAAATAATGTTCGCCGAAAGGTCTTTGAAGATGTCGCCGACACATCTGACTCCCAAGATGACGTGCCTGACGAGTGGTCATGATATAATGACTCTTTAGACTCGAGGCTGATGAAATTGGAGTTAACACATAGCCCAACCCCTCCGAATTCGGTGATAATAATCAGGTGTTTTTCCTCTGAGAACAAAAGGTCGAAGTAGAGTTCGCCTTCCTTTGCCGAAGTTTAAGCCAGACTTCTTCATCAAGTCATATCCCATATTCTCCATCATTCGGAGCACATTAGGCTCGTAATGAGAGAATTGCAGAGGTTCAACCTCACTTTCTGAGTCTTCTCAAATTACTTTTTCGGACTCGATTCTCCCGAAAAGGATTGATTTTTGACCTTTGTGTTCCGCTGGGACCTCAAAGAAAGATCCTTGCACATCGTTGATATTTTCGCACACCATAAAAGATGATTTCACTGGTGCTTGCAATGATGTCAAGGCATCTACTGCCAATATGGATCATCTATGTCAGTACTAGTATCTGATGGTTCGGAATCAGAAGCAAACACAAAAAATAAGCCAAATCTAAATCTTTGTTAATGTACCACACGCCTACATCATTGGCGATGTTATTAACATCGAGCTTACCAATGCTCGTTACAAGAGAATTCAGCTCCCAAAGGCATTCTTCTTCTGCCTCTGGCTCGACAGCAGCTTCATCACCAGAGTCTGCTTCCTCTGGCTGGGGATTCTGGTGTGCTTCTAGAGAATCCTGATAAAGGAGGGAGCCTGTGAAGTAATTATGTACCCTCTTGAACGGATCGCCTCTCGGCGATCAACGTTCAGACTTTTCCATCTCCGTCAATATACTTCATGACTTGATGAAAGTAGAGGGGATGATGGAGTTGCGATGAATCCATAGTCATCCCATGCAAGTTATACGAAGTGTCGACATCAATAACATAGCACGTCACCTCAAACCTCAGGTCTCCGATCTGGCATTTGAATTTGATCTTTCCCATCGGGTGCGTACCATTGGCATTAAAGCCATAGATGGTAGTCTAGATGGCGTTCAATCAATGAGTGGGGATTCCCAAGTGTTGCATGACCTGCCAGGGCATGATTCTCAACACAGATCCTGAATCCACCTGAATGCAGCTCACGATCCAATGTACTCTGTGAAGTACAAGGGCCTATCATGTTTCCCCTTAACCTGCATGTTGTCTGGAGTGAAGGTTATGCAAGGGACATATTGAGAGGCGTGAGGCAATTTTCTTCATTTCCTCCTCAGGTTTAGCCAGAATCCGGACTATGAAGGCCTCAGCATCGGCTAAAACTTCTCTAAGAGCTTCCCTTGTTAACTTGGACAGTCTCAGGAGCTCATAGAGGGAGATCCTGGCCAGGATGTTGGCCAGCTGAGCCAAAACATCAAAGCGGTAAGGTGTTGAGGATCCCTCCGCTTTGTCTTTTGGGAGAGGTTTGGCGTACTGAAGCTCCTTTTGCTTCACGGGTTGTTTCGTGGATTGCTTGGTTGGCTCTTAGGTCAGCTTGGACGGACTTGCCACCACTTCATCATACTTCTTCAAGTACGACTGACCCGAATGAGTCCCTGCTACAAGCGGTGCATTCGGCTCTGCAGCAAGGACGATTGTCTCCTCAAAATCAGTTAGCGAGGGGACATCGGTTTCTGCTTCCCTGAAGGAAGCACACACCACATTGCAAGGCAAGGCTTTTGCTTTGCCTCTGGACTCCCTGCTGGTAACCGTAGTCCACTGCTGCCTTCCATGAGGTCAGGATGAACCCACATGGTCTCTCCTTGAGGAGTAAGAACAGGTACGGGACTTTTCTCCCGCTAGTGGTGTGGATCTGTATTGATCACCCTTAGTTCCCATTTCGGAATGGGAACCACTCCGGCTAGCATTGGATGTTGTACCCCGAACTGAAGAAATAACGTCATGTTAGCTGTCACCTTCTTCTACTCCAGGCGGAGCTTGAGCACCTCTACATCAATCAAAAGTTAGAGGATGTCTTTGAAGATGTAGCAACTCTTGGTAGGGTGTCCTAGCATCCTGTGGTATAAGCAGTAATTGGGATTGTCAGTCTTCCCTACCTCCTCAGGACGTCTAGCTTCAGGAAGCTTCAGTCTGTTGCTCTTGTTGAGTAACTTGAATAATGAATCAATATGCTCGCTCTTGAAGGTAGCCTGGGTTATACTGCTGGAACATCCGAGTGCCATGTTCTGAAATCTCTCCACAAACGCTTTAACCTGCTCTCCTTTTTGTTGCATCATCATCAAGAAAGTTGGCATAGTAATCTCTGAATTATCTTCGAAGAAATGGGTGAGGAAAAGCTTCTCCAGATTACCCCAGTTCTTGATAGAACCTTTGGGAGCTTCATGAACCACTCAAAAGCAATCCCTTTCAGGGTGCTGATGAACAAACGTGCCAGGATGGCATCGTTTGATACTACATTCCTGGTCTGACACTTGAAGTAGTATATGTGTTGGTTCGGTGACCCCTTGCCGTTGAAGGTCTGTAGGGTCGGAGCTTTGAACTTAGGAGGGTACGGGACAAGATCCCACTCGGTCGGGTACGGCTGGACCGCTACTTCTTGGAGGCCCTTCCGGTTGGCGAGGGCTTCGAGACGCTTCTCCAGCTCACTCATCCTCTTTGAGTGATCACTTCTAGTTTTTGAACCCTTTTTTCTTCAGGTGGGGTCTCTAGATTCTCAAAGTTGGTGTTCCTACCGTCGTAATCTTCAACGTCGAGAGTCTTCACCCTCATGGCCTTTTCCCTTGCTTGAAGACCCTTTAGTCTTTGACTTCTTTTTCATAAGCAGCACGGTCAACATCTGCTTATGAGTGTCGATAGATTCTTGTTGAGCACGAATCATATCGAGTTGCTCCCTCTGAACCTGGGCATGCTGTTCAAAACGCCTGATCATTTCTTTAGGAGTGCTTGCCATATATGTGAAAGCTTCTCTCCAAAAGAGTTCGAGTCTTGTGATTCCGCAATGGCAGAATATGCTTCACTCAATTCAATGCCCTGAGCTTATGCACTGTAATTTACTGGGGCAATTGTACCAGTCTGAGTGCGGGTATAATATTGGTACACCCCTTCTGGTTCAGCATCAGACTGGTCAGAGTTGACTAGTGGCTACTTCCCCTTAGTCCTGTTTGGCATAGTGCTTGGACCCACAATGTTTGCAATGACTTCAGGGTACTCCGTGTCAAAGAAGGTGCTCTTCCTGCGGGAGAGCTGCCTCTTGGCCGAGCGGGAGACTGGCGCTGCTGATAACCGGTTGAACACCGGCTGTTTGCTTGCATGTAAGCTGCAATGGCATTCAGAAAGCACACTGTGATGAGTTGTTCACAGCAGCATTGTGGAGTGATTTGATGAACACTCCTCTTCTTTGTCAAGTAATCTCTTAAATTCGTTGCCAGGGGATCAAAGAGATCAACGTTGAATCTTTGAGGATGAGGAGTTCCCGGTTCAGCTCTGACCTTAGCTGTCAAAGAGTGAACGTGATTCTTGTATCATAACTCTAAAACGCAGGTCTCAGCGACGCGGGGCTAACGTTTTGAGTTAGAAACGCGAGGGTCGTTCTCTGCAGAAGAGACGCGAGTCTCGCGTTTTGGCACAAAGACGTAGGTCTCGCGTCTTTAAGAAGAGACGCGGACCTCGCGTTGCTGAACGTTGCGTCTGTGAGGTAAAACGCGAGCCTCGCATTTTAATGTAGAAATGCAGGCTTCGCGTTCAGTTACAGAAACGCAGACCTTATGAGCTCCGCGTTTTGATATAAAGACGCAGGCCTCGCGTTTTGATATAAAGATGGGAAACGCAGGCCTCGCGCTCTGGCTGGGAAACGCGGGCCTCGCGCTCTAATGCAAAGACGTGGGCCTCGCGTTGAGGATCTGAGACGTAAGTCTCCCGCTGCTCAGAAGAAACGCGGGCCTGAGCCCCGCGTTCTGTATTTGCTGAACAGATGGTTTTTTCAGCTTCTTCTATTTGTTGTCAACGTGCGCAACGCCTTTGTCAACATTCAGCATTCCGATTATGCTTCATGGGTTGTAATCTCCAATAACCTGAAGTTGGAGAATCTAGAGAGGAAAGGCATGGCGAGATTGGCCTTCATCATCATTGGCCTCACGGGTCTCGTGGGAAACATTGACGCGGGTCACGTGGGCGATGCGGCCAGAAATGACACTGTTTGCGCAGGTCATTCTTGGAGAAGTCTCCGAAGAGACTTGAGAGCGGATCTCCGAGGAGACCCTACGGTATTGCCGCGTCGCTTTGGGGCTCTTGGAGCCATAAGAGAGACTCCTCGTACTTCGCTTGGTCAAATTCAACGATAAGTGATTCGACCATCTTTCTCACGAAGTTGACGTTACCTTGCACCACAACTTGCTCGTCAGTTGAGAAAGTCAGCTTCCCTAGCTGAGTCGCCATCTCTTGTTCGTGTAGGAAAATTGAAAATATTGCAAAGTTTCCTTAAATCAATGAAAAATTACAATAATTCAAAATCCAATTATAAGAAAAAGGAGATTCAAACTAAAATCTCCTCTTTGTTTAATGCTGGGCTCTTCACGTGGCGGTGGAAAGTGATTCTTGTTCTCCGTTGACCGGTTGAACGTCAAGCTTCTTCGGGATCTTTCTCTTTGGACCACTGATGGAGTAGCACATCTCATATCGAATGAAATCTCAAAGAGATTTAAGAAAAACTTGAACGCAGCAAGTTTTTTTTAAAAAAAGTAAAGACTCTTTTGATCCTCTCCTTGGATTCTCTCTGTTCAACAGCAGCTTGCCAACCAAAAATTCCTCACCACACCCCCTTTCAATAGCAATCTTAGCTATTTATAAGGTGCTTCAGGGGTAAAATTATCCCCTAGAATTTTTCTATAATAGGGGTTAACTCTGTTGGCCCAGAGGCCTTCCACTCTAGTTTTGATGATAATTAACTCATGTAGTTATGTGTACTAATAATCTTGTGATTTTAGTTTCAGATCATTAACCAAGATATTAGTTGGTGATTAGCTTCAACAAAGATGGTTTGGAAGCTTTCACATAGTGATTCAAGAGCCCAAGCGACAAGATCATATATAGCACTCATTGGAGTCAAGCTCGGTGGATCACGGAGTTTTGGATCGAGTCGGCTTGGAGACGGCGCTCTACAAGAAGACATCGGTACCTAGTTTAGTTTAAGTTTTAGATCCATTTGTAAAGATTAGAATAGTATGATATGCTCAAGTTCACAACACGTTTCATGTTTCCGTTTTGGTTTTCGGTTTGATTGGTTTAACCGATCTTGGTTTTCATGAATAGATAGATTCAAAACAAGTTTACATGGTTTAATGTATATTAGATTTGTTCTATATACATGCATGCTTCAACTTCCTAGACAAACTTAGTTTTGACTTACTTATTCATGTGTTTTATGTTTTGGTATTTTTAACAAAACATATTTTGGAATTAAAGTCAAAAACATGGATATATATATATGTTTCATGTATATTGGACTTATGTTCATATGCAACTTGCTTCAATGTGTTTAAATATCATGTTTTTGTATTTCAATGTATTTTAGGAAAAATCAGATTTCCTATTGAAAAATCCAAGTTTGGTAAAATACAGTTTTTGGTTTTTGGTAAAAATGATAAGACACAAAAATGTTTCAAAATGCTTGATATTTGAGTTGAAATTTTTATCACATGTTTATATATCAATGCAAAATGTCAAAACTATTTTTGAGGATTTTAGAAGATTTATAAGAATTTTTAGAAATATTTTTAACATGTTTTTCTGACCCAAATTGCTGCCTGCCAGGCTCTGGCGGTCGACCGGGTTCCACGGTCGGTCGACCGACGTGCACAGACTTGTGCACGTTGGCCAGGCACAGGGCTCGGTCGACCTGTCGGTCGACCGACGTGCACAGACTTGTGCACGTTGGCCAGGCACAGGGCTCGGTCGACCGGAGCGGTCGACCGGCCAGAGAGCTTTGCTCTCTGTTTTTGGGCGGTCGACCGGGCGGTCGACCGGTAGCTGCCAGCGGTCAAAAGTGACCGTTGGCCGGTCGACCGATAGTTCAATTCTGGCATGTTTTGCTGCCAACGGCTATATTTTTCTAAGGGCTATAAATACCCCATTGGAAAGAGGTTTTCACCAAGAATTTTTGGACGAAATTTCTGAGCTTTCTCTGGTGTTTAAACAAGTTTTAAAAAGAGTTTCATTGTGCTAAAAAGATCAATCTTTATTGTTTTAAAGTGTTTTAATACTTCAAAGAAAAATAGTCTTTTGGGAATTTGATTTGGTTCTATCATTCTATATCTTTGTGGTGATTTCCCAAGTGATTTTTCTTTTGTTTTAAACATTTTGTTTTCCACACTTGAGCTACATCTACTGTCTTATTCTATAGGATCCTTGTGTGGGAAAAGAGATTGTTTGTGGTCTTTTGATCACCAAGTTGTAAACCCAATCTTTGCTTGGCTTTGTGCCTTTCCCTCATTGTGTTGAGGAGGTTGTGCATTTGGGTTGTATCCCTCAAGGTGTGAGGTGATCCTTGTGTTGCTTTGTGCTAATCCCTCAAGTTGTGAGGTGATTGTTTGTTGGCTTGGTGTTGTGCCTCAAGGAGGAGGTTGTGTTTGTAAGGAGAGGAGTTGGGTACTCCTTGTGATTGTATTGCCCTAAATCCTCGGTGGAGGTTCCCTTTGTGGGAGTCCTGTGTGGACAAGCTAGTGGAGTTGAAATCCTTCTGTGTGAAGGCGGGGATGTAGAGCTGGGTGCTCGAACCTCGAAACATATCTTGTTGTTTGCGCTTGATCCCTTGACTCTTACTCTCTCTCTCTCTTTACTTTGTGCCTTGCATCATTTCATATTGATCATTCATATTTATATGCTTGGCTAGCTTGTGTGTGCATCGTTTGTTGGTTGCATTAATTGTTGTAATTGCTATTAGTTCTTAAATTCCGCATTAAGTTCACTAGATTAGCATTATTACCTATTCACCTCCCCTCTAGGTGATTTCAAATGGTATCAGAGCCTACGCTCCTGATATTTGGTTTAACCGCCTAGGAGTGAGATCTTGGTTTGCTAATCTTCATTTGCATTTTTCATTTGCACACATTTAGTTTGCACTCATGGATAGCCCTCCTATATTTGATTTTTCTAGACATGATTTTTGGAAGGCCAAGATGAGTAGTCATTTGAAAGCCTTAGGATCTAAAGTTTACCAAGTCATTACCAAGGAATCCTACCCCAATGATAGCAAGCATAATAAGGCCAATGCACTTGCACTTAAAACACTTAGAGCATCTCTTAATGAAGATCTTTTACATGTGTTTGCTCATTATGATTCGGCTTTTGCAGTTTGGAGCATATTGACTTCTCCCGAGCTACCAAGGATTATCAACAAGTTGAGAAGATCTAGGAGAGATAAGTCCGACGAGCATTGCCTCATGGTCCAAGGGAAAGACTCCCTTGAGGTACAATCGGATTCTCAACTAGATGATAGCTCCAGCTCATATTGCTATGGATGTTTAGAAGTTCAAAACTTAAATGTTGAACTTGCTTCAAAGCTTGAAATTTTTTTGCAAAAACATGACTTTTTGAAAAAGAAGCATTTTGATTTAAAAGAAGAAATGAAGGATTTGTGTTCTAGTTTTGAAGTGATTTTGCAAGAGAAGGAAGAGATTACTAGTGAACGTGACTCACTTAAATCTCAACTTGACCTTGTCCTAAAGGAAAATGAATTTTTGAAAAGCAAAAATGATTGTGATGATGTTGTGAAAAACAATGAGGTTTTATCTTCTAAATTAGATTTTGTTTTAAAAGATAACCTTTCATTGAAAAATGAAATTGATTTCATTACAAAAGAATTGGATTTTGTTTTAAAGAAAAATGAATCTTTGAAAATTGAATTGTCTTCACATGTTTGCCATGCTAGTGTAGCTTCATCTAGCACATCTTTTGCATGCTCCACTTTATCTTCTAGTATTGAAAATGATATAAATGTTTTGAAGAAAAGTGCAGATTGTTTGGGCTCCACTTTGAGCCAATGTACTTTAAATCATACACGCTTGGAAACCTTGGTTCGTAAGAAACAAGTTCCATCTTTGCATGCACACCATACACGGCATACAGATGCTCATCACGATCACAATCTTCACACTATGTATGCTCATGTGTACACGTGTACACATTGTGGTCGAAAAGGCCATCTTGCTAGATTTTGTTATGATCGTTTACATGATGAAAATTTAGCATGTAATCTTGTTTGGGTTAGGAAAGGTATTAACCCCTGGACCCAAAAGAAAATGGGTACCAAAGACTACCCCTACGATTTTTGATGTAGGTGTGGGCTCTCGCATCACGTGAGTGGCGGTACCTTGAAGTGGATGCGTTCCGTGCTTAAAGAAAACAATTTGGATGCATCACTTTCAAGGGGAGTTTGGTGAAGAGGACCACCATTGGTTTGGAGAGCTAGAGAGGTGCCTTCATCGGTTTTGGTATCAATCTCTAACTTCCGTATACGTTTGCATGCTTATTATGACTTTCATTTGTAGCATGTCATGTTTTAAAGCTCATTATGATTATGCCATGTGATTTAGATTAGTGATATACATGTTTAGTTATTTGAGACACCCATGTTTAAAATGGACTTATCTTTGTGTTCTCACTTTGTTCTAAACTAATATGTATGCCCTAGATCTAATGCATATGCGTATACATAATGACCATATGTATGTTTATGATTTTTATTTTTGATGCTTCATGTTTTGATTAGTATGTCAAATGTCATGATTCTTAGATCATTGACATGCATGTATAGCTTTTGAGATCACCCATGTTTATATGGACCCATATGTTGTGTTCTCACCATTGTTTAGCTATTATGTATATCATAGGTCTAATAGCATGTGGATTTACATAATGATCATTTTATGTTTGTAATGATGATTTATGTCCCGTTTTATGCTACATGATTTGATTACTTGTTTAGATGTTAGTTTTTCATTAAAACTAGGATATATACTTGTACATATCGTGGGCCACAAATAGATCATTATATGTTTGTGCTTGAACGTTCTTTTATACCCATTAGATGTGCTAGTATAGTCTAGTTTTGATGATTCATGCATTCTAACTTGTATTCCCCATTTTGGCTATGTTTTATGATCTTATGTTTTCACTTCATGTATACGTCTATTTTGCCAAACTTTAAGATATACATGTATACCCCTTGAGTCATTTGCTTTTCATGCAAATCTTTATATATAGACTCAATTGTGTTTAGGGATATGTATGTATACTTTTTGTGTTGACAAAACATACATATGCCTTGAAGTATAATTTGTTTTATTGAAAAAGTTTAGATTTTCATGTTCATGTTTAAAGGAATTTAAATTGAGCTTAATTGAATATTTTCATGATGATATGTGTCACATAACACTTGTTCACTCACTTTATTAGGTTTCTCATGATTTTGTTTTCATGAGTATGATATGGGCTTTGTGGATTTGAGTGTTTAGTGATCATGTGAATTACATGTGTTTCATGAAAAACAATTTTGTCTTGTTCCTTACTTGAAGGATTTCGTACTAGTTAACAAATTTTTCCATAACTAGTTCGTGTTCTTCGCTTTGGTAGAGTTTTTCAAACAAACTATATTTTCAAACTTTTTTTTTTTTAAAACCCTATCTTCTAAGGGCGGTTGGATGGGAGACCATGCTCATGTATGCTTTATAGTGAAAATCATTTTAAACTTGAACATGAATGGGAGGATAGGATATGAGGTATACACTTGATATTATTGTTGTTTCAATTGGTATCATTGGATTCTTTCAATTGGTATCAATATTGACATTTTTGTATTCTCATATATTTTTTTGTATATGTATGCTTGCACTTCAAAGAGTATCAATTTCAATTAGTATCTAATTTTTCATACATATATATGTTTTTATTTGTGCTTATTATATTCATATATCTTAGCGCACAAATTTTGATCATGATAAAGCTTGTTTTATAATGACTATCTTGTTTCAATTGACTAGTTTTCAAATGGTATCCATATACAAGCTTATTCATTGTTTCATTTGGTATTTCATAAAGGGGGAGAAAACTTATATTTCATCTTTCAATTGATATTTGATTTCCACTCCCATACTTTATGATTGAAAATTTCAATTTAGTATCATATGTTCAAAATGAAAAATATATTTACAATTGGTATCAAAATTTATGTTTAGAAATTTAAAATTTGTTATGTTTAATTTCAATTGGTATCAAGATTGTTTTCTTACAATTGGTATGTTATTTATTTATTTATCAATTGATATCAAGATTTTTGTTTTCATTTGATATATGTTTTCATATAAACATGTTTAACTTGAAACAAATCTCAATTAAAACAATTTGTTACAATGTCTCGTTTACCTTTATTTCAATTGGTATCATTTGATATAGGCATTCTTTAAAATGTTTTTATACTCATTTCAATTGATATCATTTATGCACTTCATTGATATTTTTTATTGGTATCATGTTTTATGTCACCCCTTTATTGCTTCTTTGTTTTGAACAAAAAGGAGGAGAAGAATTTGAGTTTACTTTTACCCCTTTGTTGATGATTGACAAAAAGGGGAGAAGAATTTGAGTTTGTAGTTTATATGCATGTTTGTGTATGCATGTTATATGCTTTTATTAAAGTTCAATTGGTATCAAAAGCTTTATTTAAAGAACATGTTTATTTTTGGTATCAAGAGCTTCATTAGTTTTGTTTTGCAAATTGGTATCAAGAGCTTGTTTTGAAAATGTACTTGTTTTATTTAATTGGTATCAAGAGCATGTTTTAGAAATTTATGTGTTTTATGCATGTTTATGAACATTCATTGCATACTTAATTGTTTATCTTGATGCATGAGTTAAGGGGGAGCTTTCTTGAAGCTTAACTTTAATCCATGCATATATAACTCCATGAGTTTTGTCATCAACAAAAAGGGGGAGATTGTTGGCCCAGAGCCCTTCCACTCTAGTTTTGATGATGATTAACTCATGTAGTTATGTGTACTAATAATCTTGTGATTTTAGTTTCAGATCATTAACCAAGATATTAGTTGGTGATTGGCTTCAACAAAGATGGTTTGGAAGCTTTCACATAGTGATTCAAGAGCCCGAGCGACAAGATCATATATAGCACTCATTGGAGTCAAGCTCGGTGGATCACGGAGTTTTGGATCGAGTCGGCTTGGAGACGGCGCTCTACAAGAAGACATCGGTACCTAGTTTAGTTTGAGTTTTAGATCCATTTGTAAAGATTAGAATAGTATGATATGCTCAAGTTCACAACACACGTTTCATGTTTCCGTTTTGGTTTTCGGTTTGATTGGTTTAACCGATCTTGGTTTTCATGGATAAATAGATTCAAAACAAGTTTACATGGTTTAATGTATATTAGATTTGTTCTATATACATGCATGCTTCAACTTCCTAGATAAACTTAGTTTTGACTTACTTATTCATGTGTTTTATGTTTTGGTATTTTTAACAAAACATATTTTGGAATTAAAGTCAAAAACATGGATATATATATGTTTCATGTATATTGGACTTATGTCCATATGCAACTTGCTTCAATGTGTTTAAATATCATGTTTTTGTATTTCAATGTGTTTTAGGAAAAATCAGATTTCCTATTGAAAAATCCAAGTTTGGTAAAATACAGTTTTTAGTTTTTGGTAAAAATGATAAGACACAAAAATGTTTCAAAATGCTTGATATTTGAGTTGAAATTTTTATCACATGTTTATATATCAATGCAAAATGTTAAAACTATTTTTGGGGATTTTTAGAAGATTTATAAGAATTTTTAGAAATATTTTTAACATGTTTTTCTGACCCAAATTGCTGCCTGCCAGGCTCTGGCGGTCGACCGGGCCGGTCGACCGACGTGCACAGACTTGTGCACGTTGGCCAGGCACAGGGCTCGGTCGACCGGCGCGGTCGACCGGCTAGAGAGCTTTGCTCTCTGTTTTTGGGCGGTCGACCGGGCGGTCGACCGGTAGCTGCCAGCGGTCAAAAGTGACCGCTGGCCGGTCGACCGGTAGTTCAATTCTGGCATGTTTTGCTGCTAACGGCTATATTTTTCTAAGGGCTATAAATACCCCATTGGAAAGAGGTTTTCACCAAGAATTTTTGGGCGAAATTTCTGAGCTTTCTCTGGTGTTTAAACAAGTTTTAAAAAGAGTTTCATTGTGCTAAAAAGATCAATCTTTATTGTTTTAAAGTGTTTTAATACTTCAAAGAAAAATAGTCTTTTGGGAATTTGATTTGGTTCTATCATTCTATATCTTTGTGGTGATTTCCCAAGTGAATTTTCTTTTGTTTTAAACACTTTGTTTTTCACACTTGAGCTACATCTACTGTCTTATTCTATAGGATCCTTGTGTGGGAAAAGAGATTGTTTGTGGTCTTTTGATCGCCAAGTTGTAAACTCAATCTTTGCTTGGCTTTGTGCCTTTCCCTCATTGTGTTGAGGAGGTTGTGCATTTGGGTTGTATCCCTCAAGGTGTGAGGTGATCCTTGTATTGCTTTGTGCTAATCCCTCAAGTTGTGAGGTGATTGTTTGTTGGCTTGGTGTTGTGCCTCAAGGAGGAGGTTGTGTTTGTAAGGAGAGGAGTTGGGTACTCCTTGTGATTGTATTGCCCTAAATCCTCGGTGGAGGTTCCCTTTGTGGGAGTCCTGTGTGAACAAGCTAGTGGAGTTGAAATCCTTCTGTGTGAAGGCGGAGATGTAGAGCTGGGTGCTCGAACCTCGAAACATATCTTGTTGTTTGCGCTTGATCCCTTGACTCTTACTCTCTCTTTACTTTGTGCCTTGCATCATTTCATATTGATCATTCATATTTATATGCTTGGCTAGCTTGTGTGTGCATCGTTTGTTGGTTGCATTAATTGTTGTAATTGCTATTAGTTCTTAAATTCCGCATTAAGTTCACTAGATTAGCATTATCACCTATTCACCCCCCCCCCTCTAGGTGATTTCAAACTCCCATCATTACGTGGGCAGTAACTGACCCAGTAATGAGGGCTGTTAGAGCTGAGACGCAGGGTTATCCCGTAGTTGAAACGTGGGACTTCAAGCCCGCGTTCTTGTGCAGACGCAGGTGTGGCTAACATCCATATTTGAAGTGAGACGCAGTCCTTATTGAACTTCGCGTTGAAGCTGAGACGCGAGCCTAGAGCGAGCTTCGCATTGATGCTGAGACGCATGCTTGAGTGAGCCTCGCGTTTTGATATTGAATGCTGGTTTTTATTAGCCTTTCGTTTAGACTTGAACGCAGGCCTGAATCAACCTTGCGTCTAAGGTATGAGCTCTACATTTAATGACTTGTCTCCAGTAATTTTTTGACAGTCTACAGTGATTAAGGGCTATGAGCTTTTTGTGCCCATTTTTCCGCTTCCTCATACAGTTTGGAGGATTTCTCCTTTTTTACATGATGAAAAAGCTTTCAGTGGTGACTCACTCATTTAGTCTGCGGGGAAAGGTGGGGCAAATTGATTGTTAATCTCCCTGATAGCGACCACGGGTGAAGCACTCCACCATCGTTTGAGTTTCTGGTCCTTAGGAGGCCACAGAAGAAGGTAACTGTGGAAGCGTTTCGACGATCAGGATCGAGGGCCCATTACCCATGGTATTGAATTATCCTCAGAAAATTCATGAAACTGGCGATCAAATTGCTTAATATCCACAACATTCACAACTGGAGTTGGCAGTTGGACTCTCATAAGCCTGTGGTGCCGCCAGTTGTTCTCAAAGATAAGCCCACAGTATATAGTGTAACGTCACCGACTCTCGACGCTGCCACGGAAGAATCTGATGAAAAAGAGTTCCTGCCTGAAGAAGTTGAGGGCGAGTCTCAAGCAGCTGCTGCCCTTCAGAGGCGAAGAGAGCGAGGGAAAATCACCTACTCGTACCAGCTCCTGAAGAGGAAAGGGTCCGAGCCGATCTACTAGATGCTAATGTTAATGATGTAAGTATCAACTTTTACTCCTTTTTTTATTATTACAGTTCCTATTCATATCCGTGATTCACAAGGTGTCCCTGACGTCGCTTACGAATCCGATGATGAGGCAATGAGTAGAGAAATGCAACAGCTTCACAGTGGCTCAGTTTTAGATAAGTCGGGCTCCAGAGACGTCGACCGAGATATTGATTCCATGTGTCGTCGAGCGTTCAGAAGGGTCTTTGATTAGGGATCCTTCCGAGTCCCAAGGTGGTGATATGCCTTCCTTACCGAGTGCGTGGTCTTCGGAGAAAGCTACGATATGCAACAGCTGAAAAAGGGTTCACTCCTGGCTGGGAATGACACGGAGCCATCTCTTGGACATTGGAAGAGATTCAGGAGTTGTTAATGGCACCCCATGAATAGAGGCCAGGAAATGTCTCCGAGTTCAGAAAGATGCAACCGGTTGTGTTTTCTGGTACCGAAAAGCCGTTGGATGTAGAATAATGGCTAATAGATACAACAAATCTTATAAAGGCAGCTCAAATCTCAGACGAGAACCAGGTGAAAGTGGTTGAGATACAACTAAAAGATGTGGTAAGAACTTGGTGGTTGGCGGAGGAAACGAGACTAGAAAAGCCCATTACTTTGGACCAGTTCTCGAAGAGTTTTTACGAAAAAAATTTCCCTAAGACGGCACAGAAGGAAATGGAAGAACAATTTATCAGATTGTAGTTATCAGATTGCAGCAGGAGGATCTAACAGTGAATGAATATGCTGCGGAGTTCCTAAGACTTAATCGGTTTGTGTCGTACATGGTGGCTGACGAGGAGAACCGAGCAAGTACATTCCAGCAAGCCCTGAAGATGAAAATCCAGATGTTTCTTGTACCCCAATAGCTCAAGACGTATTCTCAGGTTCTCACCATCGCTCGAGAAGTAGAGCGGGAACTAGAGAAGAACTAGGATAAAATGCAAAAGAGGTTGGTGAGGAGGCCCTCTCACTTAATGGATGGAGAGAACTCAGTCATGCTTGTTAATGTTCCACTGACAAACCAATCATTCCAACCTTCTCTTCCTCAGTCAGTATGCAATTTCTGCCATAAGCCTGGATACTACAAGCGTGACTGTCGAATGACAAACGGACTATGCTTAGCCTATGGGACCGAAGGTAATTTAATAAGAGATTGTCCATTCAGAAAGATAGGAAATATCGCACCAATCTGACCAACACTTCCAGCACCACCGTGAGAGAACCCAGGACCCATTGGCAGAACTCCATTTCTTTCCCAGTGATATTTTTTCAATCAGGCACAGAGAAAACCAAGGGCTACAACAGGTGGAAGAAAGAGGCAAACGTATAATTTGACAAAAGAAGGGAGCCCAGATATCATATAGAGTGGGAACAGAAGGTAATGCCCAATATCCAGAACCTGAACCCGGAAGGTACCACCCATAATTATCCTGAGTTGGTAAAATTTTCTTTATTATAACCACTTTATCGTACTATTATCACCAATCTTAGTTCTTTTCGTGTTCACCCTCTTTTGCATGTTGTCCCTATCTCTTCCGTGTTCGTCCCTTTTTCATCTTTTCCCATTTCAGTTCCTATAGCCTTTATACCAACTTAAGATATAGGCAGACTAGTGAGGTAGCGACAGGACAGATGTGATCCCTCTCACCCTGTTCTGGCATTTCTTTGATTCTAGTACACCGTATTATCTCATATCAGACAGTTCTTCGGCTTCACATTCTATTCTTATATGTATGGACGCATCACGGTGATCATTACAGGAAGTAGGGTAGCCATCACTTATGTAATCAGACAGACTGTATCACTGTACGGGGAGCGTCAGTATGAAATGAATTTTTGGGATTAGGACTCCTGTCAGACAGGGCTATGGTATTATCTATTTATATTATTCTAGGAATGATCGCAATCTTTTCTATCAACTTCACAGAGCTCGGGTATTTTCAAAAATGATCCGCTGTAGAGTTGACATCGAGAAAACAACATTCAGGACTCATTCAGTTAGTATGAATTCTTGATCATGTCTTTCGGAGTCGCAACGCCTAGCAGTTTTTACAGATTTGATGAGCAACGGATCCCACGCGAGCTCAATCAGGCGTGGGCTTTGCTGCACCCTGGCACTTAGCATTTAGCGTCGTGTTATGCGCTGACTTCGCCGCAAGAGCTTTGCCAAGTGCAAGCTTCGCAGAGCGTTAGCTCCGTCGCACCCTAGTGCTTAGCTTCTGATGTTGTGTTACGCAATGGCCTCACCTGGGTTGGGCTTCGCTCGTGGACAGTTCTGTCAAGTGTTTGACACTCTAGCCTCGTTCTCAGATTTCTCCCGCCTAACATATTTTCATGAATTTAACGAACCGAATTTTCTCGCTGTATATAAATAAATTTATTGTAGTCTTTATTGACAATATATTCGGCCAACCTTACAGGACTTAGGTATTCTTTATGTAATTAATTCAGAGTCGAGATTATCATCCAGAGGGCAGTTCTTATAAATTCTCGGTTATACCTTTCAGAGTAATTTGCGCCAACAATTGAAACTCGTTATTATTGGTTTTTCTTTATTTATCTGTGATCAGTTTATCGGGTTTTATTTACGTATGGTATTATAATCAACTTTCAGAGTAATAGAGAATAGGCAGCATATCTATAATCTTACTACACTCTTCGTCGAGAACAGCTTCACGCTCAGCAGAGTAAGTATAAGTTCTGAACGGGTATCTTATTCCTGGGTCTCGTCGTTTCAAAAAGAAGTAATCGTCGTTGATTCTAATAGAATTCAGGCAGTGAAGTTTGGCCAGTTCCTAAGACAACTCATCTTATATTTTTCAGAGTGGATTTGTTTTCAGAAGTTCCAGTAGTATTCTTCGAAACAGATATCAGATCAATAGTGATATGATACAGTCCGAAGTTATATACAGCAGGAAGTGCAGAAGGCGTCTAGATCTTGAGTTCAGTCAGTTATAAGTATTACCGTTAGTTATTTGTATCTTAATTGGTATAATCCCCGTCCCTATCTTTTTTATGTTCATCTTCCCCATATTGAAATTTTGAGGACGAAATTTTTGTAAGGTGGATAGAATGTAACACCCTATTTCCGGAATACGTACTCAAATACGTATTATAATTTTCCAATCATATTCTTTTGATTTTCCCTCGTATTTAATTTTATTTTATGATTATTCATATCATAGTTTGGTATTTGGATCCAAATTCCTGGATTCAGAATCAAGTCGAGTCTGAACTGGGAACCTGATCCCAGTGTATTGATCGATTTGACCTTTCTGATAATCAGATTTGACCAATTTTAGTTTCAAACATTGTTTTCTAATATTTTAGATTTTTCATGATTTTTTAAAATTTTTCTAAATTTAAATGTAAAATCTTCAAAACTGGTATCGACCAATGCCACCAATCGATTCTCGGATTTTTAATTTACAAACGAAATTGAATTTCTAGAAACTACTTTTATATTATTTCTTGGAATCACATTTTCTATCTAAATGCATTTTTGGAGAATTTTCTGAATTTATCAGAATTCGACCGGATTTGGTATCGCCAGTTGATTCTAAGATTTTTAATTTGAAAACGAAATTGAATTTTAAAATCTGATTTTACCATATACCTTAAAATAATATTCATCTAAAAATAATATTTATTATTTTTGAGAATTTTGGGGATCGTTCCGAGTTACTTCATTTTTCGGGTTTTTCTGCTGTTTTTAGTGTTTTCCCATATTCCAGAATTTTATCCAGAAATTTTTCTATATTTTCTAATTTTTCTCCTCCGCTCAATCTTTTCCTTTTCTTTTTCTTTTCTTCCCTTTTCTTTCCTCAGAGAATTCTCAGCCACTCAATAAATATCCCCCATCCACTTTTTCTCTCTGCTCATTTATGACGAGTACCTCAGCTCGTACCCAGACACGGGCCTGACCTTCGCGTCTGAGCTTAGCCCAGCTGAGACGTGGATCTCATTTTGAGAGACGTGAGTCTTAGTTAATGAGACACGGATCTCATTTTCACCACACACCCACTTATATATATATCCGCATTTGGGTTAGAGAGAGAATGAGTGGGATAATATATATATATATATATATATATATATATATATATATATATATATATATATATATATATATATATATATATATTATCCCACTCATTCTCTCTCCAACCAAAATGCGGATCTGACCTCCACGTCTGGGTTATTTATCACCAGACGCGGGTCTGGTTTCGTGTTCAGACGTGGGTCTCAATGAGACACGGGTCTCATTTTTATTAAACCCCACACTCTTATATAAATGCTTATATAACATACTCTCTCCCTTTTTCATTTCCTTTCTTCCACCTTTCTTTTCTTCTTCAACCAGTGACAGCCCAACCGAACACCTGCCACCTCTCCCGGCTGGCGAGCCCTTGCGCCACCACTCCAACCACCACAACCAACCCCCCTAACTCCTTTCTTTCTCTTCCTACTCCAAAAACACCATCACCACCTACTCCAAAAACACCATCACCTCCTTCACCAAA
Source organism: Agave tequilana (assembly GCA_038442645.1). NCBI lineage: Eukaryota > Viridiplantae > Streptophyta > Magnoliopsida > Asparagales > Asparagaceae > Agave > Agave tequilana. Next base: position 332,254 of record JAVJIF010001136.1, on the reverse strand, counting down.
GAAAACCCATAAATCTCCACCACCTCCACCATCTCATCTCCACCACCACGACCACCACCACCATCACCAAACTTTCTTCTCCGCCGAGCTTTTCCATCCTATCCACTTTTCGGCTTCCGAAATGCCATTTCTAGCAACTCTATTTTCACCCTTTCACAATCCTTTTGCACCCTATTCCTTTCCTCTCCTTGACCCTCTGCTGCTAGGCCCCACCTGGTCGTGCCGCCGCTAGGCCGGTCAGCCGACCCTATCCCTCTCCTCTTTTTTCTCTTCTCTATTCCTTTCTCTTTTCTTTTCTTTCTTTCTTCTTTCTTTCCTTCTTTTTTCTTTTCTTCACTCCCTCCAGCCTACTCTCTCTCTCTCTCTCTCTCTCTCTATCTCAACCTCTTTCACGCCCTCACTCTCTCACCTTCTCTCTATCTCACTACTACACTCTCTGTTCTCCCTCTCACTGATTCTGAATCTAATTCTCCCTCTCCCTACTGCTCACCCCCACGTCTCTCCTTCTGGCTGCTGGACCGGAAATCCCCGTGCGCGCACTTGGCATTTGAACGCGGGGCTCGCCAACCCCGCGTTTCTCCTTTTCTCTTCTTGTATTCTCTCTACATTTTAATATATATAATATATTTATTATATTTAATATAATTGAACTTGTTCACGCGTTAGTTACTTGGAGTTTTGGAGATCAGGGATTTCACGGTGTTTTTTTCGAATTTAGACAAGTGTTCTTACTTTCGTTCTGAGTATCCCCGCGCTTCAACGGGTTCATTTGTATTTATGTAATTGTACAGTTGTTGTATTGATGGATTTGTATTGTATCACTGTTGTAATTATTTTGTATGAAGAATGTTTGTAATAATATAGGTGATATAATATATATATATATATATATATATATATATATATATATATATATAGGGTAATCTTCGGTTGCGAAACTTTCGCACAGGCCTCTGTGCGAAAGTCTTTGGGAGCCGTTGATTTAATCTGTGGAGTTCTCGCGGGGATGTCAACCACATGTGGGGCCCACCACTGTTTTCTATTGCGACAGATCCATTGAGATCTGGGTCTCGCGTCCCTATCCATCTGAGGAGTCGCGTCTCTCTCTCTCTCTCTTTCCATTTCCTCGCCTGAACCCTCGCCGCCGGTAAGCTCGCCCCCTCTCTCTCGGCATCCCTGTTCTCCTTCTTCAACGCCGCCTCCACCGCTATCTTTTCGAAGTTCTCGGCTCCTTTTCTCTCTCGATCTCTCTCCACAGACCTCTCGTTCTCCCGTTCTCGGCACTTTGGACCCAGATCTCGCCGCCGGCCTCTGGATCCTCTCTCTGCGAACCTTGCAACACCCCCTGTCGCCGCCGGCCTCTGGATCCTCTCTCTGCGAACCTTGCAACACCCCCTGTCGCCGCCGGCCTCTGGATCCTCTCTGGCAACCTTGCATCACCCCCTGTCGCCGCCGGCCTCTGGATCCTCTCTCTGGCAACCTTGCATCACCGCCTTTAGCCGCCGGCCTCTGGATCCTCTCTCCGGCAAAATTGAGAAATTAAATCATATCTGGTGAGTCTTATTAATTTCTCTTAGTTTAATTAAGGAGAGGTGTAGGGTTATGGTGATGATATCTAGTGATTATACTCTTCTTAAATTTATAAAAGTTTTAACAATAGAGAAAGCAATAAATAAGAAAATAAGAGATGTATCATACTTGTTGGGAGTGTGTTTTGATCAGAACAAAGTATAAGCTAGCTAGCTAGCAATGAGTGCTTCAAACCATTTTTATTTTTATTTTTTATTTTGATATCCATGTTATGTGATTAAGTTCCTCTCTTGTTCCTAATGATGTATGATTAGCAGTCTGTTTCCTCTCAAGCAAAAGCATAAATAAACCCCATGATTTGTATGAATAAGGTGCCTCTATGGAAAGGAGAGGAGGATAAATGATTAGTGCATATAAGGAACTTTGGATTATAGTTTTAAGTGCCAAAGGAGCATCAGTGCATAGTAGATGAAGCCTCAACTGTAATTTCACTGAAATTTCAATCTTCTATCTTTTTGGTTCTTCTTTCAAATGATTGAATAGGGTCATGAAGCAAACTTATTTATAAATTTTTGTTTTAAGTCTCAATATCATACACTCTCTTTCCCTAATTTCAATCTTCTATCTTTTTGCTCTTATAAATTTTTTGTAAATTGAGCTATTTCTTATTCCAGTAAATATTATTCTCAGTTTAATCTCTTTCATTGTTGATTGCCTGTTACAGAATGGAAAGTGAAGGTGGATGTGCTCATGTGGTTGATCATATTATGACTGGGATGGATGATTTGGTTGTGCCAAACGTTGATGAACAGTTAAAACCCCAAATTGGAATGGTTTTCAACACCCTCGATGAAGTGGAATTATTTTATAAGAAATATGGTAAAGCTGGAGGTTTTGATGTTCGTTCTAGCACAACAAATTTTCGTAATGGAAAGTTAATCAGTAAAACTTTTGTTTGTTCAAAAGAAGGAGAAACAAAAGGGATGTCATCTGAAACCCGACGATGTGGTACAAGTAGAACATCTTGCAAGGCCTTAATCCGAGTGAAAATGGACCAAGAACAAAATGTATGGAAAATCCATAAATTTGTGGAAAATCATAACCACAATTTTATTACACCAAGTCGAAGTCATTTATTGCGGGGAAACCGCAATGTATCAAATGCGAAGAAAACATTGATGAAGCAGTTTAGAGAAGTAAACATACCAACAAATAAGCAAATGGCTTTCATGGAAAATACTAGTGGAAGTTTCAGTCGAATTGGATGTACTGAGACTGATCTTAGAAATCATGAAAGAGACTTGAGAGAGGAGAGAAGAGGTCATGATGCACAAATGATGATAGATTACTTCCAATGGCAACAAGAGAGAAATCCGTCATTTTATTATGTGTTCGAAGTGGACGATGAAAGCCGACTAACTCATTGTTTATGGGTGGATAGTATTGCAAGGGTGAATTATGAATACTTTGGAGAAGTAGTTTCTTTTGATGCAACACATAATACAAATCAATATGGCTTAATCTTTGTACCTTTTATTGGTATAAATCATCATTGGCAATCGATTTTTCTAGGATGTGGTTTCATACCGAATGAAGGGGCAAAGTCTTTTATTTGGTTGTTTGAAAAATGGTTGGAAGTAATGGGGCGTCCTCCTTCTGGTATGGTTACGGACCAAGATCTTGGGATATGCACCGCAATTAAAAGTGTTTTTCCTCATATTCGCCATAGATTTTGCATTTGGCATATTTTGGACAAACTTCCTGCTAGAGTCGGTGTATGGGCCTTTAGAGAAGAATTTGTTAATCCTTTTAAAGAAAATATTTGGGGGGCCGATAATTCTCAAGAGTTTGAAGCACAATGGGATACAATTGTTAAAAAATTTGGTTTGGAAAATAATGAATGGTTGATGGAGATTTATAATATTCGTAAGAAATGGGCTCCTGTATATCATAAACAACACTTTTGGGCCGGGATGTCGAGTAGTCAAAGGAGCGAAGGGATGAATGCATTGTTAAAAATGCACGTATCAAAAAAAAATTCACTACATGATTTTGTCATTATTTTTGAAAGAGCTTTAACGAGGCAAAGAGAAGAAGAGCTTATAGAAGACCATCAATCACTAGAGAAAAAACCGAAATTGAAGACAATGTGGCCAATGGAGAAGCAAATGAGTCAAATCTACACGAGGTGCATATTTTACAGCTTTCAAGTGGAACTTGAACATAGTTTAATGTATAATATTGTATTGGCAAAAGATGATGAAAATGTCACTTATTACCAAGTGAATTATTGTGGCGTAGAGGAGAATAGGAAACATGTGAAGTATTGCAAGTCAGAAAAAATGGCAAGTTGTTCGTGTTTCATGTTTGAATTCAAGGGCATCCTTTGTAGACATCTTTTAGCATATCTTCGACATACTAATCATGTTGAATTGCCAAAGCAATATATTTTAACAAGATGGAAACGAGATGTCAAACGAAGAGGAGTTGTTTTTAGGGATGGGAATATTGTTGGAGATGAAAAAAACAAAAATTTTGCTTCTCGTTTTAGTGAATTAACTTCTCTAGCAAATGAAGTTGTTGATGAGGGACTATCCTCTAATGATGCATATAAATATGCGCGTAACAACCTACACGCAACTATAAGAGAGCTACGAAGTATGAAGTTCAAAGACAGTGAGGAGAATGGAGAAGATATGCAAAATAAGGAGAAGGCAAAGGAGTTATTTGAAGTTAATGTGCATGATCCTAATCAGGCTAAAACAAAGGGGCGACCTCGGGGAGGAAGGTGGAAACCAATGAGAGATGAGAAAAGGTCGGGCTCGAAAATGTAACTTGTGTGGCATGCGAGGACAAAATCATGACAGTAGAAATTGCCCTCTTAAGCTAACAAGGTAATATATTATTTGTTGGATTTATATTTTTTTTGGAATGCATTTTTTTAACTAATATTTGATTTCCTTATGCTTGCTCAGCGACCCTAAAGCACAGATGTGCTCGACAGGTGATGCGTCTTCATCTTTGGAGGAATATTCGGATGAAGGTAATTGTTTGTATATATAATATTATTTGATTGTATTTGATATTTATATGCTTAGTCTGACTCTAATTTTTATGTGTTTTTGTAATAGCAGACGATGTTGACGTCATTACACAAAGTTGAAATTCAGTTGATGTTGACTTTTGGGAGTCTCTGTATGTTTCCTGGAGTGGAGATGAAGGATATATGGTGGCCTCTTCAACATCTGCTGTAATACTAAAATTTGAGCTGAATCCTTTCTGTTCCTCTGACAGCCTTGAGATGCAGGCTTCTCTTGATGCATATCCTGCTGCAGTTCATGAGTTCCGCATTCCTCCCAGAGCACTTCTTGGTTTGCATTCATATTGTCCTGTCCATTTTGATGTTTTCCATGCGGTGCTTGTTGATTTAAGTATACACATTGCCCTTTTGAAAGCTGGTAGCTCCACACTTTTGAAAGCATGTTCTGTAATCTTCTGATTCTAAGATATGTTTATAGATTCTTGTATAATTATATTGTAATGCATGTTTTGAGTGGATCTGAAATTAATCTACATTGAGAAGATCATTTTGAACTGCCTGTACATTGGATGTATGATAGGGTCTGGTTTGTGGGTATTCATTGTTTTTATGCAGTAAAAGAGGAAATGTTGGTTTATATATCTTGACACAGGTCGAAGTAGTTGATTGAGAATTTTTAATACCAATTGCGTTTTTCTTCAAGCTCTGATGGAGGCCAGTGGAGAAATACAGTCACATGGAAAGCATCGATGGGAATGGTCATATACCATAGTGAATTTTATCCTTTGTTTGCCGTGACATAATTATTTAGTGATACTGTATATTTAGTATTGCCTTTATATCTCTTAGCTCTAATATGTTCTTCCAGTCTCTTACTTTCATCAGGATACATACTTTATCTTGATACCTCAGTTATCACTAAAAAGAGACAATTTACAGAAGTTAGGGTCATCAACTGGAGATGACAACTTGTTTGTTATGGTTATTTGATTAATTTAGATGCAATTTCGTTTATTGGTTAGAAATTATTACATCAGCTGATTGTTACTAATGTGGATAAGAAACCTACTTCGCATCCATTGACTTGTCAGCTCAATCTCAACTGAGTAGCAAATTCTAGATTCAAGAGAATGCTTACGGAGATGCTTTGAATTGTTCAAAATAATTGTGAACAACATTAGCAATTGGCAGCAAGCCTAATAGGGCAATGTGATGTTACTTTCTGATTATGTTCAGCATATGCTATGACCATTTAATTTTTAGAACATGGTGTACTAACCTATGGTATAAGAGAATGCTTCAGGAAATTAAAAAGGAAGCTCTTAGTAACAGCAGAAAGTTAATCATTAAGCTAAACATACTTAATAGGGGAATGTGATGGCAATTCCTGATTATTATCTGCTTCAGAGATCCTAGAATCATGTGATGTTAGAAAAGTAAAACTTCTATGACTAGCAATTCTGGTATCATGATCATGATGAGAAACCATCTAAAGCTATAGTGCATAAAAAGTTTGAATGGAGGCATAAAAAGTGAAGTTTGAGAATGAGAAGATGACACCTCCAGAGAACTTGTCTCTCTTACTAATAAATTTTTGCTGTATACTTTGCATATTAAAGCTTCCAACCTCATCCTTCATATAAAAAAGAAAACAACACAATGTAACATAGCTTCCATCTTCTAAAAAATGGCACAATGAAACAAGTCACATGCACCAATATAAGAACATGAAACATTTTTGATGAAGATCTGACTGAAGCATAAGAAGATCTTACAATGAAACAAGTCACATGCACCAATGACTGAAGCATAAGCAGAATAAGCTACCAATTTTTTTTTTCAGACTCATCTTTTGCCTTTTGCTACTATAACTCTCAGGTGATCCAGATGTTAAAGCCTACGCAGACAGGGCTTAGGCTGATCTGATATTTTGAAACCCCAGCAAACAGAATTTGGACAGAGTAATAATACATTGTTCTTCATTGGACAGAGTAATAATACACGAAATGAAATATACAAGCGGAACGAATCACATTGCCAGAAAAATATGATGCAACAGAATGACAAATTCAAAACATACATATTAAGGATAGTTGACAATATCCCTCAAGTAAACAAAAATACGAGACTCAAAGTCAAAGACTACTGCATAATGTTTTAGCACAATTACAAAATGTTACATCAACCGCACACAACTACAAAATGAATTAAAAACCATTCAATTCATTGATTTCCAAACACACACAAAGAGAACAATGAGCACAATCCATACCACCGTCGCTATAATAAAGCCAGTAGTAAAAGCTTTCTTGTATAACTGCTTAGACCGGAGCTCACGTAGTTCGTTGTTATTCTCCATAATTAGCTGTCCTTGCTCTTGCAACTGGCCATAAAGGTCAGTAAGACTAGCTTGATCCATATAATTTTCATCAACATCTCCCCAAATGAAAAAGTCACACCCGTGAGGAAAGTCGGGACAGTTGAAGTATGGACGTCCAGGGTTGTTGTGAGAGACTGAAATCTTTTCATGAGTCAACAACCAACATTTGCATCTCGGCCCGACACGACCTAGGCGTGAGGCATTGGGCCATCTTCTGGAGTACAAACTATTGCGATTTGCATATGAGTTGCTACCTGTGCCAACTTTACTAGTAGCACCTCTGGATTGGGCCATCTTCTGAGGTAAAGAAGAAAATATAACTGCACAAGGAGAACATTAGCGTCTAACAAACAACAAAAAGAAGGAACATATTGCATTGGAAGAAGAGGAGAAGCAAACATTTTGCAATAGTTATGCACAAGAGCAAACAATGTAGGGCTCAGTAAAGTCATCATTGCCCATGGCCTCTACGTGAGGGGTTGCTCTACAGCAGAGCATCCAAGCCTCTAAAAAAACCCACATTAATTTTCCCATATATTAAACTCGTAAAGTCATCAGTTATGCACATTTCATTGCCTTCATATTACCCAAAATAATATCAGAAGGAGAACATTAGCCTCTAACAACAAATAGAAGAACATATTGCAATGAAAAAAAAAGTACTTGCAAACATTTTGAAATGGTTATGCGAAAGGAGCAAACAATGTAGGGCTCAGTAAAGTCATCATTGCCCATGGCCTCTACGTGAGGGGTTGCTCTACAGCAGAGCATCCAAGCCTCTAAAAAAACCCACATTAATTTTCCCATATATTAAACTCGTAAAGTCATCAGTTATGCACATTTCATTGCCTTCATATTACCCAAAATAATATCAGAAGGAGAACATTAGCCTCTAACAACAAATAGAAGAACATATTGCAATGAAAAAAAGAGTACTTGCAAACAATTTGAAATGGTTATGAGAGCAAACAACAAACGATGTAGGGCTCAGTAAAGTCATCATTGCCCATGGCCTCTACGTGAGGGGTTGCTCTACAGCAGAGCATCCAAGCCTTTAAAAAAACCCACATTAATTTTCCCATATATTAAACTCGTAAAGTCATGAGTTATGCACATTTCATTGCCTTCATATTACCCAAAATAATATCAGAAGGAGAACATTAGCCTCTAACAACAAATATAAGAACATATTGCAATGAAAAAAAGAGTACTTGCAAACATTTTGCAATGGTTATGAGAGCAAACAATGTAGGATCAGTAAAGTCATCATTTCCAACGATCTCTATGAGGGGTTGCTCTATTGCGGAGCATCCAATCCTCTTAAAACACCCTAATATTCTGTTTGCCCACGTATTAGCTTGTAAATTTATCATGATCTCAATAACAACAAGCCTTATGAATTAGAAGCAAAATTGTTGGGAGCCGTCGGTTTAATCCCAACAGAGGATCCCAAAGAAAATCCCAACACTGAGGCTTGAAACAGATCCATTAAGAATTCAAACTGAGGTTCCATATTTTTTTTCATATATCAGAATATGAACCAGTCTGATCATTTTGCAAGTGTGAACTCACATTCAGTATAGTTTGTTCCCAAAACTCAAGCAAGAACGATATCAAGACTGCACCAGTATACGTAATTAATATTAACATAGACCCAAAGAAAATCCCAACAGGGCCCTGTCTGAATGTTTCGCAACCGAAGATTACTCTATATATATATTCCGAGAGACCGATCGAGAGAGAGATCGAGAGAGAGCATCCAGAGCATCCAAGCCTTATGAATTAGAAGCAAAAGGATTTGATATTCACAAAGAATAATGACCGAAGAAAACGCAGCAAATGAACCGAAATTTTTAATTTGCAAAATACTTACTGTTAGGGTTTCTTCACTCTCGGCAAGGTTGCCAGAGAGAGGATCCAGAGGCCGGCGGCGACAGGGGGTGATTCAAGGTTGCCAGAGAGAGGATCCAGAGGCCGGCGGCGACAGGGGGTGATGCAAGGTTGCCAGAGAGAGGATCCAGAGGCCGGCGGCGACAGGGGGTGATGCAAGGTTGCCAGAGAGAGGATCCAGAGGCCGGCGGCGACAGGGGGTGTTGCAAGGTTCGCAGAGAGAGGATCCAGAGGCCGGCGGCGAGATCTGGGTCCAAAGTGCCGAGAACGGGAGAACGAGAGGTCTGTGGAGAGAGATCGAGAGAGAAAAGGAGCCGAGAACTTCGAAAAGATAGCGGTGGAGGCGGCGTTGAAGAAGGAGAACAGGGATGCCGAGAGAGAGGGGGCGAGCTTACCGGCGGCGAGGGTTCAGGCGAGGAAATGGAAAGAGAGAGAGAGAGAGACGCGACTCCTCAGATGGATAGGGACGCGAGACCCAGATCTCAATGGATCTGTCGCAATAGAAAACAGTGGTGGGCCCCACATGTGGTTGACATCCCCGCGAGAACTCCACAGATTAAATCAACGGCTCCCAAAGACTTTCGCACAGAGGCCTGTGCGAAAGTTTCGCAACCGAAGATTACCCTATATATATATATATATATTTGTTTCTGTGTATGGTACTGACACTTGTGCAGTTACTCCACAGTCCCCAGGCTTAACCACTTTGTGGTTTTACTATAACCTCCAAATTTAACCTCTCTGAAGTTTTTAAAGTCCTTTGGACTTTCTATATCTACGTCTGGTAGGCGGACCTAGCATTAGCGCTTTACCGCTAACTTCGTTCGAGCGTAGTTACCCCGTGAGCACAGCTGTGCCGTAAGCGATAGTATGGCATTCATACGGATGCTTCGCCATGTGTGACAAGCGGTAACCACGTTGAGCATGATGGCGTCTAGTGTTGTACGTTAGCTCCGCTCCAGCTTAGCTCCGCTTGGATGTTCGCTTAGCTCCGCTTGGATGTTCGCTAGCTAGCTTGCTTTCCCGCTTACATGCTTGAAAATTTAACTATAATTTTATTTAATGATTGTGAAGAGTTTGAAACCTGTACTTGTACTATTTTTTTCAAAACTGTATTGTTTTCCTATATTCGTACCGATCTCCTGTATCAGTACCATTTTCTTGTATTCGTACCGACCCCCGTATTGATATCATTTTCCTGTATTGAGTTATACAATAGTGGATATCTGTTGTGCTATCACCTGACATGTCATTACTTGACACCTATTATCTGTCGGTTATCACCTGATTCCTGACATACTTAACACTTAACATCTTACATGACATACTTGACTTATAATTATCACTTACAAAAATGATGACCTGATATCCTAACATGCACTGATTTACTCCAGTACATGTACTCATAATGCACCTGACATGCTCCTGCTCATTCTCGTACATTGATAATTATCTAATAAAGTATAAAAAAGACAACTTATATCGGGATGGGAGAAACTAATTGATACTGCTGTGATGTTATATCTATAGTAGTCGCAGAACTGACGATTCGTGTTGAGGTGTCTTAATCCCCAAATTCGGCGACACGTGTCCGCGTGTAATATAATTCCCGAGAAGAAAGAGTAGTAGTGGGTCGTTATCCCGGGCGTGGCGGTACCCACTATAAATACCTAGATATATGGGTCGGGCGAGTAATAATAATAAGATGCTAATTAATAATTTGTTGTATTATTTTGCAACTCGGGTTGTATACACTTAGATTACGATAACACGAGGCATAAGATATATAAATGAGGGTTTCCTTATTTGGATTATTTCTTCGACGTACTTGTCTCATGAAGCAGTAAATTGAGTTTGTACAGCTAGTTTTACTGGTATTCAGTATAATCGATTTTATGGATTTTCTATCAATTTTATGATGTTTTCTTAATTTAGGAGACAACTCAGTTTATATGAACTCAGGATACGGTAATGTGAGATATAAGGAATATAAATGAGGATTTTCTTATTTAGATTATTCCTTCGACGTACTAATCTCACAGATCTGTAACTTGGGCTTGTATAACTAGTTTTGCCATATTCACTCCTTACTGCCTCCTTGCATGTACCTGCATGTCTGTGCTCACAACACAGTTTTTAATGCATGCTTATGGTTTGAATTTATTGATATATGTGTGCCTACATATGCACGCTACTTGGCACTCATCTTGCCACTCGTTGGGGAGTTCTGGCTCCCCTGAACCTGCATGTTCAGATCTTAGAGGTTGGACCGAAGTGGACTTCCTATTGATCAGAGTGGCACAACAATGACGTCGTGGGTCAGCGGTAGACCAATCCGAAGCCCTATCCTTCGAAGCCCTCCTGCTCGTCCTTGATTTTCCTTTGTAACTCGTGAGCGTCTTTTGTACTGTTCATACTTGTATATCTCTTTATATTCTCGCATTTGCGTCTATCAGTGATGTAATATTTTTGTAATATCATATCACATCATGTGATAACTTTGTAATGTACTCATATGTTGGAATGTATATGCACTACATACTTTCATTCTCTAATTCTTGCATGTACTGATACTTAGCGTATATATGTGAGGGTATTTTCAGCCTGCGTATATACGTTCAGCAACGTCTCCGTACCTGCGGGATCGGGGTGTTACTATATTTCTATTATTTTTAAGGATTTACACAGGGTTCCAACACTTTAATCCTTCATCTTCAAGGAATTTCCTGAACCAGACGAGAAGAAATTCCTAACAGCAGATCTGAAGCTTATTGCTCGCATCGTCAAAGAGACAAAGTGATTGTGCACTGATCAAACTCCTACCGGCACATTTTCCCAGAATCAACTCTCGCATAAGATTCTTATAATTTTTATTTTTTAATTACTTATAATTCTTCTCAAATTTCTTCAAAGTTTTCTAATGGAAAACTTGTACATACATATATATATATATGTGTACATACATATATATATATATATATATATATATATATATATATATATATATATATATATATATATATATATATCTTTATTAGCGTTGTTGATCTTCCGTGAGAATACTAGGTAAAAGATCACCAAATATTATTAAAAAATGCTATTGTTATACCTTACAAAAATTAGACGTAATTAATAGTTTCTTTCATGATAACATGCATCTATTTAGAGTGATTCCATTCTTATGAGATAATTAAGTTTCATTAAGGTTAGTATTTGAATGCTATGAATTGAGGAGTTGCTTAATAAATGGTGAACTCATTCAATTCACAATTGATATTTTTTTTTCCAGATTTTCAAAAGGACCAAATTTAGGAAGATGAGGCATTAGAGTACCGGTGGATCCATATGTGTGTGCATATGTATATAATCAAATTGGAACTTGATGTTATTTTTTACATAAATGGATTTACCAATGAATCTGTATGGTATCAGTTTGTGTTGGAGGCTGGTTATGAGACTTTGAGACGTGTATATATGAAGGATTATGACTAGAAATTTTGATTTGGTATTAATATTCATTGGGAGTTATTTCACCAGTTTAGCATCCATATATGTTATTGGATATATAGCTAATATATTTTCTTAGAAGTATAGATTCAGTTATAACTATTGTTCTATACATGATCAAGAAAAATGATAGGAAAAAGAAAGAAGGAATCTAGAAGGAATACACATCATGGATCATTAGTGATTAGCCTTACCAAGTCACATTCTGGGATTTGACTATTTTAAGATCTTGGGGTATGACGCCATCTTGCATGTGGGTCATGAGCCTCAGCGAAGAGCTTAATTGGATTGGTTGGGACTCGTTGGGCCTGAGCCCATTCCGGTCAAGCCTTCAGGCTCGTTAGGCCTGAGTCCAATCATACGGTGGGCTATGCCCACACAATACTTAGTTGCAATAATTTTTTCAAATTTTTTGTTGAATAGTTGCCCACACAATACTTAGCAAACCTTTGGTTGTTCCTTTAAGCATATAAGTCTTTATTGAGACCCTAACACGTCTCTTCTTTCTATTGCCAATGAAGTTGTTTTCCAAGTGTGTGCCATCCATCTTCTCTGTATGGGAATAGTAATGGATACTCCAAAGACACATAGGTTGGGTGCATTTCACTAATTCTTTGAAAACCTTTCTTGTAATGGCACAGAACATCACACTTACCTACATGTTGTAAATAATCACCAATCATCAACACTGCACTATCTGAATTGTTGGGGCAATCATTTGCCTCATTTTGTTTTTCCTATTCTCAATGATGTGTGAACTGAATTCGGACTTCTGACCCTTTTCGTCCCATTCCCTGGCTTTTTGAAACTCTTTAATGCACCTGTTATTTTCACCAAGGACTAACTTTAATCTCTCTATTATTTCATCGTCCATATTCTTTTTTGCTTTTGTTGTTTTCTTTTTCTTTTCCAATGCTTCGTACTTGTTCATTATCTCATGTTCTGTGATGCTAGATATATAGTGACGCATACCTAGGCCTCACTTCATCAATAGGCATCAAAGAACCATAAACATTCATACATAAAGTGTAAGGCCCTCTCCATTTCATCACATCGTAGGCTATTTTTTCTCCATGGGATGTCATTGCAAACATAGAGTTGAATATCCAGATGTGTTCTCCAAAGCATTTTGACACAAGGTCTGAGAAAGAAGGATCCATGCATTCTAACTGAGTATCTAATGTTGCCTTAAAGGGTGGGAAAACGATTTTGCCACCAACAGCAGCTTGCATAGTGGCACTCTTTTGTCAGCTTCACCATGTCTTCTTTCCACATAATGGCGCCACAGTTTCCACATGATTCTGATGGGGAAGGAAGTGTGTAGAGATTTCTATGTGAGATTATGAAAATAGGAAACATTCATTTATTAGGTAAAAATGTTCTTATTTTTCCTCGAACTTTCTATAGCCCCAGCAAATCCAAGGCAAGTGAAAGTATGGAAAAAGACAACACAAGGGTACTAGCTGCGTCTGAACAGATCCTGATTTATGTTCATAATTACTTTGATTGTCAGGCCAATTCAGAGTGTTCTATCATCCAATTTAGGCCAGCTCATAATTATTTGATTCATATAATCATCCTCTTTGTTACCTGATGCACTCAATTATTCGTTTGATTTGAATGTTGCAGAGATAATCGCTTATAATGCTTCTGTGCCAAGGCACAAGTGCATTTGCAGAGAAATCTATGCTACTTGAACAAAGAAGTCCATCGCACCTCATGACTCAAGTAGAGAAAAAGAAGTTCTAAACTTTCAATTTTATTTTTGTGCTTAGGCCTGCGCCAACCTCCTATTGCATTTGGAAAGCATCCTAAGTGGCTTGAAACCTCCCATGCTTGCACCCCATTTCCTTTGTCCTTACTGTTTTCACTTGAAATCATATCCTTGCAAGCTGCTCCCTCCTCTCCTTTCTTTCATTGGAGGCTGAGACATATATTGCATGGACACGGCAACGTTGAAATGTACACGACACATGGACACGTGGCAAATTCTAAAAAATACACACGACATGTGTGTCTGACACGCGTGTCTGATACATTTCGAACATGACACGGCTCCATCATAGAAGTGTCCGTGCTACATAGGCTGAGACTGCAGGTTGCAAGTTTTAGTGGAGCCCACATCTTGTTTCTCATTTTCAACTCTTAGTAGATTTGTTTTCTCACTGCTTCCAGAATTGACCTACTATATTCATGCTAGACATAGGACATTCCCAAGCGAATGCCCATCCGTTGCCTTGCACATTAAATCAGCATCCTATACAGTGTGATTCTTCTTCTGGTACCTTGCACATACGCAAGATCTTTCTCCCTTTATTTGTTAGTTAGACAATCCCTACCCTGCATTTCCTTTTGTGGCACTTTTAGCTTGCATCACCATGTTCTATTGGACACAAAATCGCATTATAAGCTAAGCGCATCAAACTCGTTTATCTAGGAAGAAAAGAAACACACTGTTTTAGGGTGGCTAGCTCTTGACACACGCGTGGACGCACGCGCGCGCGCACAAAAAAGGTTAGGACACAGCGTACACATGTTGTGCACATGAAAAGCGAGAATGTTTCTTGGGGTAGGATTATAACATAGTAAGTTTATACTTTATTATAATCCAAATTATAATTTGGGGTTCAAATTTGATAAGTTATTCAAAAGTTAAGAACGAGTGAGATCAAATTTAATATTTTGATCTATTTTATTCTTTTTAGCCAAATAATTTTATCTAGAACATCTACATATGTAGATATCCAACATTATTTCAGAATTGAGTTTTTTTCATATGACCCCAGTAAATTTGTTATTTACATATAACACCCAAAAAAAACTTTGTATTTATGAAAAAACCCCAATAAACTTTAAGTTGTTTATTCTACCAAACTATTAAGTTATTCACGGACACAACATTGAAATGAACATGACACGCCGATACACAACAGATTCTTTCCGACATGCGTGTTGGACACGGCACGACTCTATGATAGGAGTGTTCGTGCTACATAACTATTAAGTTTTCCTTTAAAAGCTTACAAAAGACCCTGATTTTAAAACGTGTTCATGTGCATGAATGGAGTTCAGTAACAAAACAAATCAAGCAAGTCTCGCCAACAAAGAATGATCGATCTAGACTACAAGTTCTCAGCTTAAATAAGTTGCACACATGCATCAGATTTCGAAATGTAAATTAAATGAATAATAACATTATTTTGTCATGCGAGTCCCATATGTAATATTCAAATTAATAGATACAAGGTAACAAAAGCAGTGTACTCAAGTTATTTTATGTAATTAGCCGGCAGAAAGATAAACTAACAGAGAATTCTACTGTGTGAAACTAGTATTGTCTAAAGGGAAAGAATACCTGAAGATAACCGATTAGACTAAGATCAAATCAAAAGGTGTTCCAACAATGGCAGCTTTGCATCGCTCTCAGCGTCAAATAGGTCTTCTGGTGGTTGTTCTCAAATTACTTGAGCGACAAGTTGGTGTGGAAGCCAGATGACGACAGGTGAAGTCGCCGGAGTGTAGACAAAGTCTGAGTAGTCGTCAGAATATACAATCTCAAATAACTCACCTTCATACACCAAGAAGGTTGACGTTGAATCCAATTCAATCATGAGGCGTCGACTTGTGCCAGAAGAAAGACTTGACAATAAGAGGGAAAATAATGTGGATGTAGTGAAGGAGACTGGGGTGGTGTTGGATTGGTAGAGGGGACTGGGGCACTGGTACAACAGAGGGGATTTGGGGCTTTGCTAGTGCAACCGGGGAGGTCGGCTATCACTGGTGCAGCAGGAGCATCAAATCAAAAGGCGGAGAGAATGGAAGAGAAACACCGAATAGACGCGCCGTCGATGAAGTCAACTGGTCGCTGGAGAGTCGAGATGTAGCCATGGTCGCTGGAGAGTCGGAGGGAGAGAAAATTGATGTGTTGTTGAAGATGTTGCCACAGTTGCGAGGAAATCAAGGGCCCATTAAGGACCAAGCTGCAGTGTTGTTGGTGAAGGAGAATCATTCCCTAGCGTCAAACAGAGAGCAATGAGATTGAATTGATAGATCTTTGCTTCAGTAACATGAATACAGGAATTTAACAGAGAAACAAAGAAAAGATTAAGAGGGAAGAAGTACAGAGAGCAGTAAGCAAAGAAGTTTCATTTTCATCATTCATCGTCCCTCATAGAGGACACCAAGTTGCCTTTATCAGGCTCCAAATTCAGTTCAGAACCATATCCTCGAGCTCAACAAGTTGATGCTATTGGCCCAAAGGCCTATCACTCTAGTTTTGATGATGATCAACTCATGTAGTTATAGTACTAATGATCTTGTGTTTATTTAGTTTCAGATTTGTGATCAAGATCTTAGTAGGTGTGTAGCTTCAACAAAGGATTTAAAGTCAAGTTTTGGAGCTAGCACGGTTTGATTCAAGAGCTTGTGCATCAAGACCACATCATGTACTCAAGAGGAGTAGCTCTATGGATCGTATTTGAACCAAGTCAAGAAGATGAGAAGACTTCAAGTTAAGACCTTTAAGATCAAGACTTGTGTCTAGTTTGTTTTTATAAGATTTTGTTTTTAGATAAAATGTAAAGGATAGAATAGTTGGTGGATTGCTCAAGTATATCCTACACACACACTCTTGATTTAGATAAGTTTTCATAAAAAAATTTATATTTTGAAAAAATACAAAAGAGTTTTCTTTTTGAAAAATAACGGTTTGGTTTTTGGTATTTAAAGTTTACATGTATTTAACCAAAACCAAATTTAGAGCTTAATGTCAAAAACATAGATATTTCACCATGTATGTGTAGTGGATCATATCCATACACTCTATGCTTTAAAAGTTGTTTAAATATCTTGTTTCTGTATTTAGAGAAGTTTTGGAAAAACCAATATTTTGGAAAAATACAGTTTTCATTTTTAGCCAAAATTTTCAAGTTACAAAAATAATTCAAATTGTTTGTAACATGTCTTGATTTTGCTCAAGTATGTTTGATTTTCAAAGTATAATGTTAAAACTATTTTTGTAAATTTTTCATGATTTTATGGGATTTTATTTGAGCCAAAATGACCAAGTTTTTTATCTCAGAAATTCCTGTCCTGGCTTCTGCCGGTCGACCGACTCGGTCGACCGACGTGCACAAACATGCACGCCAGTCTGGCTGGAGGGCCGGTCGACCGGGACAGTCGACCATCCAGAGAGCTCTGCTCTCTGGAAAGGCCCCGGTCGACCGGGCGGTCGACCGAACAGAGAGTATGCTCTCTGTATCCAGGCCACGGTCGACCGGCCGGTCGACTGCTGGCGCAACGGTCAGAAATCTGACCGTTGCCCGGTCGACCGACAGGCCAACCTGGCTCCAACGGCTAATTTTTCTAGCTCTATAAATTGGGGCAT
Source organism: Agave tequilana (assembly GCA_038442645.1). Taxonomy (NCBI): domain Eukaryota; kingdom Viridiplantae; phylum Streptophyta; class Magnoliopsida; order Asparagales; family Asparagaceae; genus Agave; species Agave tequilana. Next base: position 314,521 of record JAVJIF010001136.1, on the reverse strand, counting down.
TTGGGGGTTGTTTTCTATAAGATTTTTAAGTGGGTTTTGAGCTAGTTTTTCCAACTCCATTAAGAAGTTTTCTCCACTTATTTGAGAGCAAATATTTCCAATCAAAAGGGGAGTTTTATCAAGAGTGTTTAAAAGTGATTTTCTTAAGTTTTCCTCCACCATTTCAATCCTTGTTTTCTCACACAACACTTGAGCCATCCATTGCTATATCTACCTATAGGGATTTGTTGTGAGAATATTTTAGGTGATCAAAGTGTTGTGATCACCAAAGTTCCATTTTGTACTTTGAGGAGGCGGACGCGTGTGTTCGCGGGTGTTTCGAGTTCGTGTGTGAACTCGGTATTTGAGGTGCGGCCTCGGCGAGCTTGTGGGCTTGCGGTGTGTACGGGACTAGAGAGTCCAAGGAGTTCAAGTGTGAATCGCCTTGTAGGTGTTGCGGCACCGAGTGATCCGGTGGGATCGATTTATAGTGGAAATCCTTCAAGTGTGAAGGCAGGGACGTAGAGCAAGTGTGCTCGAACCTCGAAACAAATCTCTCGTGTTTGCGATTGCTCACTCTCTATCTCTTACTCTTGTCTTTATATCTTGCATGCTAATATTGTCTTTATCTTTATATGCTTGATATATTGTGTGCTTAATTGTTATATGCTTGGGGATTGTTTGCTAACACTTGTATTCAACCAAGAAAGCCAAAGCGGCACCTCAACTCTTATTTAGAGGAATCTTGAGGAGTTAGTCCAGAGCCCTTCACGGGGAATCCGGCTACACTCTTGTGTTATACGTGGTGTTTAGTGTAATAAGTTTTTAATTCCGCATTTAGTGACCATTAGATTAGCCATCACCTATTCACCCCCCTCTAGGTGATTTACAAGTGCGTCGTCTGCGCAGAAAGACACGTCCGTAACGTGTACATGCTCTGATGTCAGATCCCTTACCTATCTTTTCTGCACTCTTCTCCAAAGCTAGTCCCTCAAATCCATATCCTATCCCACAACAATCTTAACCCCATCTCCCCAGACTTGAGACTCGTCTTCTCTCATTCATAAATCTCCCTTACGCATTCCTTAATTATGTGAGTGATAGATGTTACAATCTAAAATTCTAGCATGGATTTAGAGGTGAATTTTTGAACAATAACGAAGTCAAGGATCTTAGGTAAACATCAAGAGAGAGATGAAGAAACTTGGGCAATTGAGGGAGATGATGAAGATTGGAGGGGGGGGAGAAAGAGAGAGAGAATTTATAGATAGGAGTTTGACAAAGCTAGTAGAGATGAAAGGAATTGAGATAGGAGTTCTAAGCTAGTAGAGATGAGAGAGGAAGGCAAAGGAATTGGGGGTTTGACAGATGGTTTTGTGGACGGAAGGGATTAAACACAGTTTGGGAGAAAACCGTTGGAGAAGATATACACTCAGAAGAGAAAAAGTTTCGAAAGATGATAATGGTATTAAATAGGATTCGGGATAGGTATGACATTTAATTAGGGAATATTTAAGGAAAAATATAATCATTTGATAGAGCTTTGAAGGAATGGGTTTTTTTTAAATAAATCAAGGCTAAATTACTAAAAGCTACCATGAACTTTCAGGATTTTTCAAGAAACTACTATAAACTTGATTTATTACGACTAAGTACCACAAATCAAAAAACTACCACTCGTAGTTAGACATCAATATAAGCTTGAAAACTCATTCTTGCCCCCTCATTAATTCGACTGAGCCCATCAAATATCCATCGGAGTGTTCAGACCCCAAAATCAAAAAGGAAAAAAAGAAAACTTGTGTCTTAATCTCTATCACTCTCTTAAGAACGAAAAAAATCTCCTTGCTATGAAAAGAAGAACTTGCCTTTCAGCCCTCATTGAAGTTGTTGGAGATGAGAGATCATCGTTGTCGGTCTTGCTCGATCATCATGGGTCGTCATCAATCGCTACGAAGGTCAAAGTGCAGGTCGTGGAATCTCGGTAGGTGTTGAGTTGAGAAAGCTAACATTTTCTTAGAGAGATGATGAGAGGTAAAATGTGAGGATATTTTTGTCATTAACTTGGTAATAAATGGTCACATGGGATTGAAAAGTTTACATCTAACAGACGGATGGTAGTTTCTTTAAAGTAGTTTCTTTAAAAGTTTGTGGTACTTAATCATAATAAATCATGTTTATGATAGTTTCTTGAAAAAACATGAAAGCTCATTGTAGTTTCTGATAATGTAGTCATAAATTAACATATAGTAGGGGTTACATGTAAATAAATTTCTAGGGGTAGTATGTAAATGAGAAAGTTTAATAGCGCACATAAGGAAAAAAAAAAGCTTTCACAACTATCTATCGACTAAAAAATATACTTTTATCACCTTTATAGTAAACTTATATCGATTCTAAAATACAATATAGCAGAAAAGTACAAGAAAAAATTAAATATGCAGTAAAAATCATTTGATGAAAATAAAGCGAAGTAAAAAAATGAGAGAATTGAAAAAGAAAAGGAATGTTGCAAAACTAGAAAAGTTATAAAAAAGTATAATACAATCAATAAAAATGAAAAATAAAGGAAAAAATTTAGAAAGATAAATAAGAATCTCAAAAAAAAATAAAAATAAAAATATGGAAAGAAAAGAGAAGAAAGAAGTAGGGAAAAAAGAATAGTATATAACATAGAAATAAAGTAAAAAACCACAAAAAAAGGAAAGAAAAAGAAAGAAAGAATTAAAAACACAAAAAAAATGCTACAGAAAAAATATAGAGAAAACAAAACTAGTCATATGAAAAATAAAAAGAAATAATTTGGAGGGAAAAAACAAATATTAAAAGAAGAAAGAAATTTAGAAAATGAAGAAATAAAAGATATAATCCAAAACACAAAAATGTCGAAAAAAGAAAAGAAAATTTTGGAAAGAAATAAAAAAGAGGACTAGGTAACAGGATAAGAAAAAATATACAAAAGTAGAACGGAGTTAAACAAACAAAGAAAAAAATCCGAAGGAAAAAAAGGGCAAGGAAAAGAATCATGAAGAAAAAGCAAACATTGGGAAAAAATTGGAAAGAAAAAGGAATTAAAGAAATACCGAATCTAGAAAAAGAAGTGCAGAAGTACTTGAAAAAAATAAGTAGAAGGAAACCAGATATAAAGGACAAGCAAAAATGAGGAATATAAAGAAAAAAACATAATGTAATTAAAAAAATAAGAAAATGTAGGAAAACAAAAGGAAGAAGAAAAAATAATCTTTGAAATGAAATATATAGAGAAAAGAAAACAAAGAATTGAAAAACAAAGTAGAAAGAAAAGGTAAGAGAAAGAAAAGAAGAAAACTAAAAATAAATATTCCATATGAGGAAAAATATCTGACAAAAAGTAGAACATCCTTAAAAAAGAAAATAACGAAGAAAAAGAAAAAAACCTGTTGAAACATAACTTGGAAAGAAAAAGAAAAGCAAGAATAAGAAAAAAAATAAATGTGAATATTACAAAACAGTAACAATAATTTTGAAACAAAAGTAGGACTAATCGGTTAAAAGTATCTGAAAGAAAAATAAAAAGAATTTTCAAAAAGAATAATAGAAACTATCCAGAGAAAAGAAAAGAAAAACAGAAAAAACAAAGAAAGAATAAAATGATATAGGAAAAGAGAGAGAAATAAGAAGTCAAAAAAAAGAAAATTATAGAGAAAAAACAAAAAAGAAAAAATGATTCTTAAGAATGAGATCAAAGACAATAATAGGGAAATAAAATGAAAAGAAAAAAACAAGAAAGAAAGAAAAAGACAAAAAAATTGGATTAAAAAATCAAAGAATTATTCAAAATAAACAAATAGAATAGTAAAAGAAAAAGGGTTTAAAAAATAAATGAATATTATTAAGAAAAACGAAAAGAAAGAAATAAAAAAATAAAAAGGAAACATATAAAGAAGACAAATAAAAGAATCTCAAAAACAATGGAAACAAGACATAAGAAAGAAGGGAAAAAGGGCAAGGAAAGATATGGGAAAAAAAGAAACAACACAAAGGTAGAATATTATATTTAAAAAAATCAGAAGAAAGGAAAATAACCACGAAAAAAATAGAGAAAATAAAGAAAGCATATGGAAAGAAAAGAACAAAAAAGAGTAAAAAAGACGTAAAGGAATAAAAGAAGAGAAAAATATGGACAAATAAAATAATAATAATTAGTGAAAACCAAAAAAAGAGATAACCTCAAAAAAGGGGGCGAAGGAATTAAAAAGCGAAACTCAGGTGGTAATAGAAAAAAGCTAGAAAAAATAGATAATACAAAATTCTGAAGGAAAGAAAGGATAAAAAGTGGAATATTAAAAAAAGAAAAAAATCAGAAAACACAACATAAAATAAATTAATCATAAAAAAGAAAATTTTGAAACAAAAACAAAAAAAAAGCGATAAAAGAAAAGAATAAATAAAGAATTAAAAAAGAAATAAAATAATCTTTGACATAGAAGTGCATAAAGAATTGAAATACATAAGTAGAAGGAAACCTGAAATAGAAGACAAAAAATTGGAAAGAATAAAGAAAAATATAATCTATAATCAAAAAATAAAAAATAAAATGGGGGCAAAATATGGAAAATAATCGAAAGATTAAAAAAATAAGAAAAAAAAGAATCTTCAAATGAAAATTCAGAAAAAGAGAAGAAAGAATAAAAAAATAAAGTAGAAAGTAAGAGAAGTAAACAAAATATGAAAAAATTAGTTTATAAAAAGGAATTGGAAGTCGCCCGTGTGGCCACATGGTAAAGCCATTGGGTTTTGCTCCCCAATGGGCACCGGTTCGAATCTCATGGGGTGCGACATATGTAAAAAGGATGTATGTGTGTGTATAAATTGGCGGTTAACCGCGAGCTTCTTCTCAAAAAAAAAAAAAAGAATTGGAAAAAAAAGTAGACCAGAATCAAGGAAAAATAGAAATATGTAAAAGAAAAAAGAATGTTGAAAATAATTTGGAAAGAAAAAGTAATTACACACACTTATATTGCAATTTAAGTCTAGGAAGAAGCAGTGTTCTAAATATCCCCGATATAACCCCGATATTGCGCCGATATTGCGTTTACGGCACCTAGTCGCAATGATTTGGCACATCCAAACCGATATAGCGGTTTTCATCCAAAATCGCCGATAGATAGGCATGGACCCGATATATCGACCACAATTTCGGTGATTTTGGACCCGATATAGCGTTTTACACCCAATTTCTAGGTTAGGTATTTGGGTAATTCGAGTGATGTGACAATGTGACATTTTTAAAAATTCTACACTTGGCTAGTAATTATGGATTCATAGGCTTAATGCAAGTTATCGAGTTAAATATATCTTAAACATATAAGTATGATGTTTTATGTAGATTTATATAATTTATGCATATATAGTCTTATTAAGATGTGATTTAAGACAAGAAGATATGTACATTACAGTCCGATTTTGACATCCAATTTTGAAAATATCCCCGATATATCCCCATCTCCGATAAATTTTTCCGGCTGATGTAGCTGTTGTGGCCGCCATTTAGAACATTGGAAAGAAGGCACACTCTTATACAAATATTTTCCCCTCTATGCATTACTTTGTGGACGATTGTGATTTCGTTTAACATAAAATAAGAATGATTGTAATTCTCGGCCACAAGGTATGGTGTTATGGTGTTAGATGGACTCGGACTGAATCACAACCATTCATAAAAGAAACAGATTGTCAAGAATTGACATATTGTACCTTTCAATACAAAAGACACAGATGCGAGAATTTAAATATGATCAAGAGGCAGTTTGAATGATACTATTAGAAGCAAGAAACACATGAGGATGACGTGTATTCTTTTCGTTTTCGCTATAATGAATCTCTCATGCTCCATGAAGTATGTGAATTTAGTTGGCGAAACCACGTATATGTTGGAAGAAGAGGAATGCCAGAATCGTTTCAACAACAGAGGAGAGACAAAATCATTGTTTTCAGGAGTAAATAAGGATGTAAGGGAGCTTTTGAGAACTTGTAATTGGAAAACTAACAGAGAGAGCAGTATGAGAGCTATTATGACAATTTAGGATGTATAAGCTAAGCAAGAAGGTTAGCTCTTTAGGTAGATGTGTTTTGCTACAAAGTAATGGGTCACGACCAGGGTCCTCTCCCTATTCTTCTGCTTGTATTCATATGAACCTTGCAAACAGTATGGCTGTATATTGCATGTTTCTGTATCAATAATATCACTTTACTGTTCAAATATACAAAAACATTATATATATAGAGAGAGAGAGAGAGAAACTTGACTACTTCCGAAAGGAATTGAGCATGAATTCTTCCTACTCAAATTCAATGTTATGACATTCAAATAAAAGATCCACTCAGTTGAAGTTGATTTACATAATTTAAAATAACTCTAAAAATCAAGTTTGTTATAATTTTTTTGTCCATGCATCAAGTAGGCACAAAATGGACAGCCAAAAGTAGCATATTACTTAGATCTATGATTTTAAACATAAAAATTCCCGATCCTATCATTTGAACATGATCTAAACATAAAAAAAACCCTCACACCAACTTTTGTTAGGTTTTAAATATTCTACACCATTAAACTAACCAACTCACTATTTTAATTTGCGCCTACTTGATGAATAAGCAAAAAGTATTCAAAACACTAGATTTTTTTTTATTTTTAGTTACTTTAAATAATTTAGATCAACTTCAACGGATTGGATCTTGTATTTGAATGTCATACCATTGAATTTGAGTGGAAAGGATTAATGCTCAAATCCTTCCCAAAAGATCTAAGTCTCTTTACACACACACACACACACACACACACACACACACACACACACACACACATATATATATATATATTTCTTTTTTGAAATCTGTCAGGATATCATGGGCCCACAACGCGAACAATGAGTGCGACCCCCAACTAATCCTACGGGTCCCGTAACCTCCACCCTGAAACTATATGTGTGTGTGTGTATGAAAGAATAAAAACTAAGTAATATAAGATAGATTTAAAAAATTGTGAGAAGTGGAAAATATCAAAAGAAAGATTAACGAAAAACACAAAATAATCGGTGAAGAAAAGAAAAAATGGGAATAAAAGGACAAAGAAAAAGAAAAAAGTCTGCAAAAAAGAAAAAGAAAAGAAAAGAAAAAAATAGATCAGAAATGAAAAAAATTAAAAAATCTACATGGAAACATAAAAGAATCCAGAAAAAGAAAAGAAAGTTTTTCTGGAGAGAAAAGAAAAGAAAGAATCAAAATAAGAAAAAAGAATTAAAAAAAGGAAGAATAAAAAAGTAAAATAGAATTAAAAAAAAGTAGGAAAGAAAAATCACAGGAAAAAAAGAACATCAATGTAAAATTTTAAAAGAAAACAATATGGAAAGTGCAGAAAGGGAAAAAAGAATGTCAAAGAAAAAGAAAAGAATATGGAAAGAAAAGATAATAAAGAACAAAGAAAAATCAAGAAAGGAAGAAAATATGGTTAAAAAACAAAGAAAGAATTAAAAAAAGCGGAATAGAACCGAGAAAAGAGAAACACAAAAAAATGAAAAAAAGTTAAATGAAAAGGAAAAGAAAAGAAGAAAATCTAGAAGGAAACGAAAGAAGAATAAAAAAAGAGAAAAGATAAAGTAAAAAAGAAAGAATAAAGAAAAATATAATCTATAATCAAAAAATAAAAAATAAAATGGGGGCAAAATATGGAAAATAATTGAAAGATTAAAAAAAATAAGGAAAAAAAGAATCTTCAAATGAAAATTCAGAAAAAGAGAAGAAAGAATAAAAAAATAAAGTAGAAAGTAAGAGAAGTAAACAAAATATGAAAAAAATTAGTTTATAAAAAGGAATTGGAAGTCGCCCATGTGGCCACATGGTAAAGCCATTGGGTTTTGCTCCCCAATGGGCACCGGTTCGAATCTCATGGGGTGCGACATATGTAAAAAGGATGTATGTGTGTGTATAAATTGGCGGTTAACCGCGAGCTTCTTCTCAAAAAAAAAAAGAATTGGAAAAAAAAAGTAGACCAGAATCAAGGAAAAATAGAAATATGTAAAAGAAAAAAGAATGTTGAAAAATAATTTGGAAAGAAAAAGTAATTACACACACTTATATTGCAATTTAAGTCTAGGAAGAAGCAGTGTTCTAAATATCCCCGATATAACCCCGATATTGCGCCGATATTGCGTTTACGGCACCTAGTCGCAATGATTTGGCACATCCAAACCGATATAGCGGTTTTCATCCAAAATCGCCGATAAATAGGCATGGACCCGATATATCGACCACAATTTCGGTGATTTTGGACCCGATATAGCGTTTTACACCTAATTTCTAGGTTAGGTATTTGGGTAATTCGAGTGATGTGACAATATGACATTTTTAAAAATTCTACACTTGGCTAGTGATTATGGATTCATAGGCTTAATGCAAGTTATCGAGTTAAATATATCTTAAACATATAAGTATGATGTTTTATGTAGATTTATATAATTTATACATATATTGTCTTATTAAGATGTGATTTAAGACAAGAAGATATGTACATTACAGTCCGATTTTGACATCCAATTTTTGAAAATATCCCCAATATATCCCCATCTCCGATAAATTTTTCCGGCTGAAGTAGCTATTGTGGCCGCCATTTAGAACACTGGAAAGAAGGCACACTCTTACACAAATATTTTCCCCTCTATGCATTACTTTGTGGACAATTGTGATTTCGTTTAACATAAAATAAGAATGATTGTAATTCTCGGCCACAAGGTATGGTGTTATGGTGTTAGATGGACTCGGACTGAATCACAACCATTCATAAAAGAAACAGATTGTCAAGAATTGACATATGTACCTTTCAATACAAAAGACACAGATGCGAGAATTTAAATATGATCAAGAGGCAGTTTGAATGATACTATTAGAAGCAAGAAACACATGAGGATGACGTGTATTCTTTTCGTTTTCGCTATAATGAATCTCTCATGCTCCATGAAGTATGTGAATTTAGTTGGCGAAACCACGTATATGTTGGAAGAAGAGGAATGCCAGAATCGTTTCAACAACAGAGGAGAGACAAAATCATTGTTTTCAAGAGTAAATAAGGATGTAAGGGAGCTTTTGAGAACTTGTAATTGGAAAACTAACAGAGAGAGCAGTATGAGGGCTATTATGACAATTTAGGATGTATAAGCTAAGCAAGAAGGTTAGCTCTTTTAGGTAGATGTGTTTTGCTACAAAGTAATGGGTCACGACCAGGGTCCTCTCCCTATTCTTCTGCTTGTATTCATATGAACCTTGCAAACAGTATGGCTGTATATTGCATGTTTCTGTATCAATAATATCACTTTACTGTTCAAATATACAAAAACATTTATATATATATAGAGAGAGAGAGAGAAACTTGACTACTTCCGAAAGGAATTGAGCATGAATTCTTCCTACTCAAATTCAATGTTATGACATTCAAATAAAAGATCCACTCAGTTGAAGTTGATTTACATAATTTAAAATAACTCTAAAAATCAAGTTTGTTATAATTTTTTTGTCCATGCATCAAGTAGGCACAAAATGGACAGCCAAAAGTAGCATATTACTTAGATCTATGATTTTAGACATAAAAATTCCCGATCCTATCATTTGAACATGATCTAAACATAAAAAAACCCTCACACCAACTTTTGTTAGATTTTAAATATTCTACACCATTAAACTAACCAACTCACTATTTTAATTTGCGCCTACTTGATGAATAAGTAAAAAGTATTTAAAACACTAGATTTTTTTTATTTTTAGTTACTTTAAATAATTTAGATCAACTTCAACGGATTGGATCTTGTATTTGAATGTCATACCATTGAATTTGAGTGGAAAGGATTAATGCTCAAATCCTTCCCAAAAGATCTAAGTCTCTTTACACACACACAGATATATATATATATATATATATATATATATATATATATATATATATATATATATATATATATATATATATATATATATTTCTTTTTTGAAATCTGTCAGGATATCATGGGCCCACAACGCGAACAATGAGTGCGACCCCCAACTAATCCTACGGGTCCCGTAGCCTCCACCCTGAAACTATATGTGTGTGTGTATATGAAAGAATAAAAACTAAGTAATATAAGATAGATTTAAAAAATTGTGAGAAGTGGAAAATATCAAAAGAAAGATTAACGAAAAAACAAAATAATCGGTGAAGAAAAGAAAAAATGGAAATAAAAGGACAAAGAAAAAGAAAAAAGTCTGCAAAAAAGAAAAAGAAAAGAAAAGAAAAAATAGATCAGAAATGAAAAAAAATTAAAAAATCTACATGGAAACATAAAAGAATCCAGAAAAAGAAAAGAAAGTTTTTCTGGAGAGAAAAGAAAAGAAAGAATCAAAATAAGAAAAAAGAATTAAAAAAAGGAAGAATAAAAAAGTAAAATAGAATTAAAAAAAAGTAGGAAAGAAAAATCACAGGAAAAAAAGAACATCAATGTAAAATTTTAAAAGAAAACAATATGGAAAGTGCAGAAAGGGAAAAAAGAATGTCAAAGAAAAAGAAAAGAATATGGAAAGAAAAGATAATAAAGAACAAAGAAAAATCAAGAAAGGAAGAAAATATGGTTAAAAAACAAAGAAAGAATTGAAAAAAAGCGGAATAGAACCGAGAAAAGAGAAACACAAAAAAATGAAAAAAAGTTAAATGAAAAGGAAAAGAAAAGAAGAAAATCTAGAAGGAAACGAAAGAAGAATAAAAAAGAGAAAAATAAAGTAAAAAAGAAAGAATCAAAAAATAAAATCAAAAAAAGAGAAAATTTTGGGAAATTCATGTATAACAAACAAGATTTCGGGGGGGGAAGAAGACACTCATAAGGATGAAATGAATAGAAGGAATCAAATAAAACAAGTAGAAAAAGGATAATATAGTCCGGAAAAAGGATAGAAAAGAACACATTGGAAAAAAGGAAAAATAAAAAGAAATAAAAAAGCATAAATAAAAGAAAGAACCTAAGGAAACACAGAAGAAAACGATTGGATAAGAAAAAAGGAAAAGGGTATAAAAAGAATGCAAGAGACGGAGACAGAGAATAGAGTAAAAATGAAAGAAAAAAGAAATCACAAGGAAAACAAAAAAGAAGGAAAATTGGAGTAAAAAAGAAAGGAATTTTTTTTATTCTCTTTCATGAAAGTTTTTTTATGCTTTGTCATGTGGCATTCTAAACTATTATGGGGACAACTTATTGCTGAAAACATATAACTTTAATCAAAATTGAATCAATTGAGCAAATCAAATTAGAATTTCAGTTTAATTAAATAGAAATTTATCAATGATAACTTCTTGAGTCTATAAGCAACGTCATCATAGGAATCAGATGTAAATTTCATGTATCAATAGCAGAGTGATATGTGCCTAACATCATTTGCTAATAATCGGCAATTAATTAAGTAAACCAAAGAATCAACAACTCAAGCATGTTCTGTTAGCATGTGAGAATTGAATTGAAGAATTAAACCCATAAGAAGGAAAAGAAGTGATCCTTTTTGCACAGGTTCATATATAGAAATAGACATAGAGCATGTATATGTATCTAAAAGAGAGCAGGACGGGATTAGCTTTTCTCTTAATCAACATAAAGACCACTGATGGGGCACCTAGAATAATATAACGTGCAGAAAAGTTTCAATTATTAGATAACTATAATGATCGGTGGAGTTTTGGTACCTCACATGTTTCAATTTTTTACCACATGATCGACCTATCAATATAAACAATACTTAAAATCATACTTCAGGCTTTACTTAAAATCATACTTCAGACCTGTACCAGGGCACTAGAAAAAAAATTGTTTCGTGCTCAATGAACTGCATTCAATCAGATGGCCATTTAAACCACTAAAGAAAATACCTGAACCAACATGTAGGTAAGACACCTGCTCCAATATTTGCTCGTTGCATGCCTTCAAAGTGGCATGAACCTTCTCTCGACAACAGCAACTGAAGATCTGAAACACATATTTTCAGGTGAAGGGAAAAAAAAATCAAAAACCCTTAAGAAGCATACCACATTAGAGGAATTTCGGAGGAAGGTTATTATTTATTTTCCTCGCTCTTCTCTCCCCTAGAACTTGAAAAGAAGTCATTTTAACGTCACACAGTTATCACGCAAGAATCAATGAATCATTGAGCATCAGAATAAATTCCCTTGTACGGACCTTATTTGGCTAACCTAAGGTAGATGCAAATCAGGAACCTAAAAGCTAATGATGCATTTAAAAAAAAAAAAGCATAAAATCATTCTTCTGAAAACAAACAGTTCATGGCTCTTATTCACACAGTTTGCATGGTATGTTAAGTGTTATGGCATTGGAATTTTTGTTTTGATACATCAAGTTCCCGCCAAAGGAAAGTTGTAGATTGTCACATGCATGGTTCACAGTCGCGGTCTCGGCCGCCGACTCGGCGGGCACTGAGACGGATTGGTCTCGGCGACTCGGATCGGTATCGAGCGATACGCGCAAAACGCTATATAGAAAGCTCAAAAAATTCTGAAAAAATCACGACAAATCTTAAAAAAATGTAGACATCTACATTCATATATCACATGTCCAAAATATATCACCTAGCACACTAAACATAAAGCGAAAGAATAAATACACGCGTCGTCGGTATAAACATATCAAAATACATGCACAATATAGTAAATTGCACAAACTACATTCATAAATACATGCTAATGTAGTAATTTCCACATTGAATTGCGATGAGGCACAAAATCAGCATCATAATGCCGAGTCAACTCCGATTCTTGGCCGAGTCAGTCTCCTCTGAGTTGAGTCGACCGACTCGTGACTCTGACTCGTCTAAAGGCCGAGACGGATACGACTCTGCCAACTCGTCTCCGACTCGGCCGAGTCTTTGAACCGTGGTCACATGCCCCATTGCATTTTGGGGGCGTGACAGCCAGCCTGAGAAAACACAACCGAGCAACAAGAATATACCATCAGAATTTTTTCAGGACCACTAATTATGAAATCTACATCTGAATTTGCAATTAGAGATTAAAAAATAACATAAATAAACATTTTATGTTATGCCAGTAATCTTGAATAATTTAAGAGATGCGAACTGATGTCTAAAAACGTGTTAGATGGATAGGAAGAAAGTAAATAAAAGTAAATGTAAGTGGAAATCATGAAAAGTTTAAGAGGTGAAATGATGCATAAAAACATGTTACATGGATAAGCAGAAAGTAAATAAAAAATAACTATAAGTAGGGACACACTGATTCCAAACAGACTGAATACCTCATGACTTCCAAAGACATTACCAGTAGAGGCATAACCATATCTAGGATAATCCTGCAAGGATAGTGGCATGAATGAGTTTTTGACAATATGACTACAGAATCACACGGAAAATTGAGAGGAAAAAAAAGACTATGCAAATAGAATTGACACATGATATAACATACTAATACTGGAATCATCAGTAATAGAGTCCATCCTCATTCATAAGGAGGGAGTCCCAGGTAGGTCATATTAGCCAAAAATATATAATCCAAAAAATCACACATGCAAGGAAGTCTGTAAGCAATTCAATCAAGCTTTAACTAATTGCAAGGAAAGAGTAAAATCATCAAACATAATGACATAATTCACAGTTGTCCTTGATAAAATTGATACCCACAGAACTCTAAACCTCTCCCCAAACACCCCCCACCCCACCCCACCCCCCACACACAAACCAAAAAAAAAACCCCACCCCAAACAAAAAATGAAAGAGTAAAAAGAAGAAAAGCATTAATATGTACTACAATCACAGAAACTAGAAACACCAGTTGGTTAGATTTTGTTAAAAATAAAATCGTTGAGTTCAGTTGATCAAAAGAGTTGAAAGATCAAGGAAAATATCGATAGAATTAAGAATTGTTGACAGGATCAAACAGATTGTAAGGGATGCCCACCACTCACCTTTTCTTCTTCCTCCTCCAACACTTCACCATCTCTAGTTAGTTTTCATCCAATGGCAACAAGGAGAGGGGAAGAAATTAAAGGAAATTTTAACGTTAACAGACTGCCAGATATGGAGGAAGAGTGATAATTTGGAATTGGGTACTACACTGCAGCAGCGACAATCTCTCCAAAGAAGCAGCACCACACGCATTTGACCGTCATGGATATTTGGCAGCTCAAATGGCTAGAATCACACATAGGCTCTTCGCAACATCACAACTACTACCAGCTGCAGTCACCAACTAACATTGTTGGAAATCTTTGCAAGCTCAAAAGACCATTGAGAAGGTACACACACAAATAATATAACTAATTATTCTGTTGCTTTTTTCAGATTCAGTTACAGCTCTGTTTCTTAAAGAATTAATCAAATGTTCTCCCCTTGTCTTGATTCAGGGGTCATCAGACGCCAATCCTTTACAATAATCGTGCTTGTAAGATCCCTTGTAATTGTGCTTTGTTGAGCTATTACCACAACTAATCACATCTAAATTTACATAAAAGTTTACATAAATTATGTTTCTGTTTCATGTCACTGTTTGTTCCATGTAAAGTTAATAATGTAGTCCTCCAATACTCCTTACATGAAATCATTTTACAGACCCTTCGCTAGCTCAATTAATTCAATTTGTTTGAGAGAAATTAATATAGCTATTTGTCCGATTTGATTGCTGTAGGTTGCTTATTTTTCTTGAATCAATTTTTATCTTTACTTCCATACATTATAACAAAGGGCAGGTCATGGAGGGATCATAGAGCTACTGATTGAAGCAAAGCAGCATATTCCTTATTTTAACCAGTCCTGCTGGTTATCAGTTATCACCATATTAGCTTTCTTTTGAGTTGGCTATCCTATTAAGTAATTGGTAATTGGTACCAATTGTAGATTTAATTGGCTGTCATAGAGATGTTTTTTTGTGGGAACTGCTTTGCTTACTTTTGGATCGGTTTTGTATATCTGAAAGTTTCTATAGATGTAGTTTAGAGTATGCAAAGATAAAACCTAAGAATCAAAGATGATACCATCGAATAAATGTAGCACACGCCCGTGTTAGCACAGGAAGACAGAGAAAGCAATGACTATAAAGAGTCCACCTAGCATCATGTTATGGAAGAGGGAGAAGAAAAAATGTTGGCCTTGAAATAGAACACAAGATGGTCAGAAGACTCAGAACAATAATACTACAACATAATATGCATGCAATATAACAATTTGAAGCCAAAAACCATGAATAACATCATTCAACACATTGAGGTATCCATGCAAAATTGCAAATATACCTCAGCAAGTAATGCGACATGGGCCATTTAAACTTGCAGAATTTTAATTTTGTCCTTCACAATTACACCAAAAGGTGCTAACACAAAAGGCTGCTACAAAACTGGTTATTTCTTACAATAAGAATCTAAAGACAGAAACAACAATTATATCTTAGGATACTAGTGGGGGAGAAGTATGGGATAACTAAAACCAAGTTTAAAAAAAGAAAAAAAAAACTGTACTTGTTAAAAACTTGCGTATATATGACTGAGACTGGTTATTCCTAAGTAAGCAAGGAAACTATTCATTTCCCAACTAGATATCCAAAATAAATTAGTATGACCCCTAAATCTTCTAACAACTGATTGAATCTTAAAGTTGGGCTCTTTTCGTATAATTCCTTGTTGTGTTGAATTAAATAGAGATACTATAAAACCTTACAAACTAAGATTGCACATTAAAAACCAATTCATTTCCGTTATCGCTGACTCTTATATTCTTAGCAGAAGAGAGAGCCCATGCTCCCAAATCCAAATCCACATAGGAAAAATCAAAATTAGCCCTTACCCGATCAATTTAAGCAGTTCATTTTGTTCAGTTATAAGACTACAAACCATAACAAATTAAACTCTTCAAATCCAAAACAAAATAAGCCCAATTACCAGTTCATCCAAAAGTCTTGAGAATGGAGAAAAGACATTTGCGACTGCAGCTGTTTAAACTCCACAGATCAGACCGCAAGATATCATGGAATACGCCAAGCTTCTCCTGTAATAAAGAGGAAACATAATAGAATGAAAAACATCGAGAAAGGTTCAATTTGAGAGAAAATTAATAAATGGCGACAAGAAAAGGAAATAAAGAAAAGGGTTTTTTTTTTGCGTGAATGGGGACAGGATCTTCAAACCCTGGACCTCAAATTTTGGGTATTTAACTCCGATCTCAAATTTGGAACCTGGAAACTGATCAATCAAAGACCAAAATTTAAATGAGCGATCGAGAAGTGGCGAATCAGAAACAAATCCTAAATCTAGGCAGGCTGGCCTCAAAACCAGATAGTTAGACTGATTTCCCAAATATCGAACCATAATCGAAGGACTTCCAAAAATCTCGAACCTCTACTTTACCTAAAAGAATTAGTGAAGAGAAAGAGACCAAGAAAAGCAAAATTTAGGGTGAATCAGAAACAAAACTCCGACTACTGATTGGACCTCAAAGTTGGCTTTTTATTTTCCCTATAATTACTAGATTGCAGATCAAAAACCAATTCATTTCAGTTGTTATCGCCGACTCTTATATTCTTAGTAAAAGAAAAAAGTTATACTCCCAAATCCAAATGCTTCAAATCCCAGATCAAAACCCGCAATGGAAAAAAACATAATCAGACCAATTACCTGTTCATCACGAAGCCTTGAGAATGGATGAAGACATCCATAACTGTATCTGCTTAAACTCCAGAGATCACTCCGCATGATATATCATTGGATGAGACAAGCTTCTCCTCCTGCAATCAAGAGGAAAAATATAATAGAATTTAAAACATAAAAAAAAGCGATAATTTTAGAGAAAAGGTTTTGCACGAACGGAAATAGAACCTTGAAACCCTAATACCTCAAAATTTAAGTATTTAGCTCCAATTTCAAACTGGATCTGGAAACTGATCCAATTGATGGCGATCCAGAAGGGCAAATCGGGAAAAAAAAAAAACCCTAAATCAAGGCAGGCTCTCCGTAAAAAAAAACTGATCGTTGGCTTGATTTCCCAAATCTCGAATCACAACTAAAGGGCTCACAAAAATCTCGAACCCTTCGATGAATTAGACAAGAGAAAGATACCAAGAATAAACTTTAAATGGGCGATAAAAAAAAGGACGAACAAGAAACCAAATCCTAATAAGGCTGAGAGATTAAGTACCTGATCGCTGGCTTGATTTTCCAAAATTTCGAACCAAAGGGCTCTCAAAAGTCGCGAACCCTTGAATGAATTAGGGAAGACAAAGAGATCAAGCAGAAAAAAAAAAATTAAATAAGCGATAAAAAAAGACGAACAAGAAACCAAACTCTAACAAGGCAGAGAGATTAAATCCTGGTCGGTGGCTTGATTTCCCAAATCTCTAACCATAATCAAAATCTCGAACTCTTAAATGGGTTAGAGAAGACAGAGAGATCAAGAAGACTCAAATTAAAACAAGCAATCAGAAAGGCGAATCTAGGTTGAGAGATCGAGTACTGATCGCTGGCCCCAAATCTCGAGCCACAACCGAAGGGCTTTCAAAAATCTCGAACCCTTAGATGATTAGAGAAGAAAAAAAGATCAAGAAGACCAAAATTTAAATGAGCCATAAAAAAGGACGTACGAGAAACCAAACCCTAAAATAATTGAGGGATTAAGTACCTGATCGCCGGCTTGATTTCCCAAATCTCGAACAATAATCGAAGGGCTCCTAAAAATCTCGAACCCTTGAATGGACTAGAGAAGACAAAGAGATCAAGAAGACCAAAATTAAAACAAGAAATCAAGAAGGGCGAATCGTAAACGAAATCTCAATTCTAGGCGGAGAGATCGAGTACCTGATCGCTGCCCCCTCCCAAATTTCGAACCCTAGTTTGAAGACGATGACGCCTCGTCTGAATGATTTATTAGATCGAGAGAGATCAGAGAGTGAGGTTCTTGATTTTGAAAAGGAGAAGAAGCGCGATTGAGGATGGGATATTTATAGAGGAGACGACACCTGGGGCTGGAGACGGTGAGGACAGCTGTTGCTAGCTTCTGAAAAATGACACGCGTAAGAAACGTGTTCACACCTGCACCGGACCCGAAATCGAACCGGTCAACTTTGGGCTGGCTATTAACCCAATTCTCAGCCCAGGTTATGAAACGTCCGAACCCGATTATTTTCCTCTAGGGTTTTTTTATCAACTTCTTAACCTTTGGATGCAATTGAAAAATACATATAAAAATTCGCGAACTCCAACTGGTTGTACAACTTGTGGTATGCCTATATCTTTTCTCTCTGACTCTAGATTTTGGTTTTAAAATGTATAAAAACTTTTAAACACACAGAGAGGGAGACATTGAAAAGACACGTAAGAAGGAAGACATTAAAGATATGCATATTTAACACGCCCAAATTTTTTACCGAATTGATGCAAACACTCTCTTATATCACTAAAAACAATTGCTCGCTAATCTTCCCGATTCTTTTTAATTTTAGCTAGAAAACTACTGCACACAGAGATTCGACTGGTGATTACTGGAGAGCAAATAAATTCAGAGTTTAGCCAGTGGTCGAAATTAAATATATTATAAATATATTTGTAGTAAGGCTCAAACCGACCACCTGTGGGTGAAGGAAACTCTTATGAACCCAAAGTCAACAGTGATGCCACTTGCGGGGGACTTATAATCATGCATTTGACAGATGGTTAAGGTCTGTCATCACTCATCAGCATCATCAATTCAACTACTTCAACATATTCATTTAAATAGTTTTAAGATGTCTTAGATAACCATGAAATTTCATAATTTTTCCCATGATGTGTTTTCTAGGAATGCATACCGGGAAACCATCATTGCCCAAAGATGCCAATGTGTACATTCCATGCCTATCAACATGATGGCATTGGAAACAAGTTTCGGTATAGGAGATTTTGTACAATTTCGCTGAGCCTCATCCATCTATGTTCAAGTGATCTAACAAACACACATATATTTCGAGATTTCTTCAGAATTTGCACGCACAACATAGCATTCATAATTTCCAAGGAATTCACTAATATGGATTTAGCTTCCAAAACTAACAAATTAGCATTCATCATTGCCAAAAGTGTCTTTCAAATCCATAATTATAAATTAAAATTAACCCTTGGGCTAATATTTTCTTGAGCACATTAACATAGCAAATTGAACATTGATGTTGGGCCTGTTTGGTTTGATGGAAGTGGGAGGAAAAGATGTAAGTAAGAAAAGAGAATAAGAAATGTGGAAGAGTAGTGAAAAATTAGGATTTGTGCAATTCTCATTTCCGATATTTGATTATAATGTGAAAGCATAAGTGAAAAAGTATATTGTGTTTTTCGGTGTTTGGTTAGTAATGTGGAAGTGGAAATGAAAAAGTTGAGCGTTGACCATAAAATAATATTAAATTAAATATTAATTCTGAAATAACATTTTTGGACTATAATTGGACTGCAAGTGGGATTTACATGACATCAATATTTAATGTATTAAATTATAACTTATTACAAGTGAGATTTACATGACCATAAAATTGACTGTAGCATCCTGGAAGTGAAAAAATAGTAGTGTAAAAAAGATGTGTAAAAGGAAAAAAGAAAAAGGAAAAGGGTTTTCTCATTTCCTGTTTCCAATTCAAAACAAACAAGGGAAGTGGGAAATGAATTTTCCTACTTCCCATTTCCCTCCCACTTTCATTGAATCCAAATGTGCCCGTAACTCAAAAAAGGCAACCAATGAAAAGAACAAATGATTTCGCAAAATCAGAAATAGAAATAGGTCCAAAATAACCCAGCATTCTCCCTCATAGATCAGCCGACAAAATTGATTCCACACCTCATCAACAAACTCGATTCAATACTCAAATTCACCATTGACTCTGAAATCAATCGCACAATCATCTTCAAAATTGTATCTGATAAATTATACCGAATATCAAAGATAAATAGAGCCCCGCTGCAATTTGGAGTACCAAAGGAAAAAAATAAAATATCGGTCTACAGAGATGGAATCTTCAGAGCTACCTTTCCATCGATCGAAAATGCAGACATATTCTTGAAGAATGGTCCTTGGTTGTTCGAAAATGATCTGATTGTAATGGAGAAGTGTCGGCCTCGCACACTTGCTGACAGCTACAAATTGGATCACTGTGAATTCTAAGCGCAAATTCATAATATCCCATAGGATATTCTCAAAGAGGATGTAGTCGGCTGGATTGCGAAGGAACTCGGCATAATCACCCCGATCAACCGGCGAGACTCGAAAAAATAAGTAAATTATGCATGGATCAAAATAAATATCAATATCAGAGACCCACTGAGGACGAGATAGGCTCTTCCATTACTTGTTGATGTGAATTATAGACGCACGTCGTCAAAAAGAAACTGTCGAGATTTTGCTTGTTTTATGGAATAATCGAGCATGAGGAGTCAAGTTGCAAATGGCTCACTGCAGTGGATTTTGTTCTGTGTACTGTGCTGCTGATGAACGAGGAACGGTAGCATCTCTAGAAATTGATGATATGTAGGCTGGAAGAGTCCAACTACTAATCACCGACCCCTATCCAGAGAAGATCTCCCCCATCAGACCCAAATCACGGGCCATTACCTCACCATCATCACCCCGCCGACACAGTCCCTGCAAACCCCCTTCACCTCCCTTTGCGCAGCAGTCATCTCCCCAAACCCTTACCTGAGCAATTATCTAGCTGATTCGGAGTCAGATCCAGATCCAATTGCTAATCGTCACTAAAACTCGGATCCACGCACCAACAAATCTAGACTGAAACACCCACCCCAACCCTAAACCTAAACCCACATCCTATCTAACCCTAATCTCCCCCCAAATTCAAATGTCTCAACCCCAGCATCTCTACCATGAGCCCAAATTCACCTCTCACCGCCAACCTCAATCCCGTCGACCACCTACCTCCAGTCATCACGACAACCCCCTCCTCAATAGCCTTGAATTCAACTCGTTTACCTTAAGCCCGACTACAATCCCTTCCATCAGATTCAACCCATCCCAACATCCTACCTTCAGCCACTGTGATATACCCTTACTCAATATAAAGTGTTCGTCCCACCTCCACCCCCACAATAGTGCTACCACTCAAATCCCTCCTCCCCAATCCCCAACTTACCTCATCAAGGCTACTATCGTGGAGGCACTACAAGAGCAAAACTCATCTATCCATCACCTCTTCTGCCTTGTTACTCCTGTGCTCAGCCGGACCACCTAACTATCGAGCCTTACACCGCCAGCAGGCCGACAGAGATAAAGAAGAGCGATTAAATTTGGGGGAAAGATAGAGCTACCAAGTGGGGGTCAGCCCACTTTAAAGGAGTCAAGAGTAGGTCCCGTGTCAAGTGATGAAGTGGTTAGTCTAATCCCAACAAGTGGTGGGAGTTTTCACATGGGGCCAATCATGATAAATAAATTGCAAAAAAAAAGTGATGATTGCAGAGCTTGAAACTAAGCTTACCAGAAACTATCACCCCGACAAGAAGACTAAAATTGTGAATGCTGAGTTGGATGCAGACAAATCCCTATTTGATGGTGTTGAGGTGGATTCGGCGAAGTGAACCCACTCAGATAAATGAGGCTATTAACTTGGAATTGTCAGTGGTGCAGGACTGACCCGGCAATTCGCAACCTGAAATCTTTCCTATGATCCACCCTGCCAATCATCGCCTTACTATCGGAAACTCACTCAAATGACACAACTTCACCAACACTGTCAGAAGTCTCAGCATCACCACTACTTTGTTGTTCCGTCATTGGTCCTATCGGGAGGCTTATGGCTCCTATGTGATAACATTTAGCGCCTACAAATCATTTTCTTATCACCCAACTAAATTATAGTAGAAGCTCGAATCACAATGGGACTATCGGTATGGAACCTTGCCTGCGTTTACGGAGACCCCATCTAACACACGGGAATGTTGGGAGCGCCTTACCAGTATAACCTCTAACATTTCTCTCCATTTACATTGTTTTGGTGATTTTAATGCCATTTCCTCACAAAATGAAAATTTAGGCGGAGAACCTGTTACATGGAATAAAACTACTGATTTTAATAATTTCTTAAGCACATCTCGTCTTCTTGATCTGGGTTTCATGGTGCAGTCTATACTTGGTCAAACAAATAACCATCAACAACTCACATCCGAAAGAGGCTGGACAAGGCCTACAACATCCATGAGTGGGTGTCAGAATTCAGAGAGGCCTCTGTACACCATCTGCCGGCGATGGGGAGCGACCACTGCCCCATTCTAGTGAAGCTTCAAAAACCCCAGAGAAGACAATGCAGGAACTTCAGATTCAAAGCAATGTGGGTTAGGAAACCGGAATAAAAGGATTTACACACAAGGGCCTGGTCCAAGTGCACGAGAGAGGGCTTTCTCATTTAAGTCAGATACGAAGAAATGGCACCAGGAGCACCCTGGGAAGTTGGGCAGCAAAATTAAACAAGCCATAGAGGAGCTCTCTTCTATCCAACAGGGATACATGATCTTACACTGATATAGACGGAGAGGGAGATCTCTAGAAGATCAATAAATTGCTTTTAATGGAAGAAGATTTTTGGCACCAGAGGGCCAAATCTCAGCTAATTTGAGAGGGCAACTAGAATACCAAATTCTTTCATATTGTGTCCACCAAACACAAGAGAAAGAATATCATCCTAGCCATTTGAAATGTCGAAGGGGACTGGAAAGATGACTCCGGAACGATCAGGAAGATTGTAGAGTACTACAAGAAGTTTTTCACCTCAGCACAAACCAAACCCAGTCCCTGACAAGTTTTCTTTTGGGGCAACCATCCCATATGATGACATAGTTGGACTCAACTGTATCCCATTGGCGGGGGAGATTGAGACTATTATCAAGAGTATGGGGCCGGCTAAAGCACCGGGGCCGATGACCTCCCACCAACTATTTTCTAGTAAAGTTGGGCCACAAATTAAGGGGGAGATTGTCGATTTCACCCAAAACTTCTCATCTCTGACTCCTTCAAAGATGAGATAAATGATACTAATCTCATACTCGTTCCCAAGACAAGAAAAAGGTGTGTAAGACCTCAATGGATTTCAGACTGATCGCCCTCTATAATGTGATTTACAAGATAGCTGGCAAGATCCTGGCAAATAGACTATACCCCATTCCAGATTCTGTCATGTCCCCAAACTAAGCAGCTTTTGTCCCTGGGAGACAGATCCTAAACAATTTGATGGCAACCTAGGAGTTGATTCATTTGATGAGTTGAAAGAGCCAGAGATCCAAACTATTCGCTCTTAAGATGGATATGCCAAAAGTATATGACATGGTAGAGTGGAGTTTTCTTTTTCACATCCTTCAGCTAATGGGCCTTCCCTGGCATTTCATAGAGATGATTAGAGCATGTGTCTACACCACCGATATTGGAGTCAGTATAAACGAAGATATTGATGGTCGCGTTTGCCCCGAGAAAGAACTAAGATTGTGATGTCCACTATTACTGTACCATTTCATCATATGCACTAAAGTCCTATCATCTCTTCTTTGAGAAGGGGAGAATAAAGATGTTTTCAGGGGCATGAAGATCAATCACTCGGCTCCTACTGTATCACATTTCATGTTCACCGATGATCTCATGATATTTGGAGAAGCCTTTGCCATAAATCTGGAGATAATGAAACATAACCTTGATATTAATTCGAGCTAGTCAGGCAAGGTAATCAACTATTCCAAATCTTTAGTTTTCTTCACTAATAATATTTCAAATTGTGTGAAGAATGAATTCGCATGCATCTCGCAGTCCAGCGTATGAAACAAGATAAGAGATATCTCAGGGCCCCCTTATTTGCTACTAGGATCGGTCTCATGCCATAAGTATCTTATTAAGAAGATGAATGGAAAGCTGAAAGGGTAGAAAAGCTCACTGTTGTCCCATGTGGAGAGAGAAGTTTTGATTACAGCCACACTGGCAGCCATCCCCTACTATAAATGGGTGTGGGCCTCCTCCCGAAAGATATTTTTTGAAGAAATGGAGGACTTCATGTGAAACATCTTTTGGGGCTATAGCCCAGAGGACGACACCTTTTCCTAAAGAAGGGAACATCTCAAAAAACCCAAGGCAGTCAGTGGTCTCAGATTTCACCACATACAGCTTGTGAACGAGATCCTATTCATGAAGTTAAGGTGGAGAATCCTGAAGGACCCAACGGTGCTTTGGGTCCATATACTGAAGGAAAAGTATTTAGCCAAAGAATCGTTCATTTACTTATCCATCAAAGCTCATTGTTCAGCTTTACGGTAAGGTATCCAGAAAATAAAACCTATTCTTCTTTGGTTAGTGGTGAATGGAGAGAATATTGAGATATTCACGGACCGGTGGATTCCCCAAATGTCGAAACCCATCGCCAAGACCCTAGACTTCCCGATTACCATCTCGAGGGTTAATCAGCTCATATCCTCTAACAGAGGCAAATGCGATGAAGAATTAATAAGGGATTGTTTTAATCGTACAACTGTAACTTCCATTCTGCATACGCCCATCAACTAGTATGCGCCTTCGAGACGAGATCACATGCTCTGGCTACAGGAATGAACTATCTCGTCATGACCCTTTCAGCCTTTAGGGTCCAAACTGATAACAAGCAAACAACATCTTCCATGTTCAAACAGCGATGGTCATGGAAAGATATGTTGTTGAGAGTCCTTCATTTCATGTGGAGATGCTTTAATGACACCCTCTTAACAAGCACGAGATGTGCTCATGAATCCCCAGTGCTAATGGAACTTGTCCTTTATGCAATGCTGACCAGAAATCGTAACCCACATGCTGCATTGCCCTATAGTCAAGAGGATTTGGAATAGCCGGGGATCATATTTTGACATTGCCAATGGAGAAAACATTGGCTTGGTAATCAAGCGTTGGTTGAATACGAGAGTTGGAAACGCTAAAATTTTTGTAGATCGGGGCTAATTTGATGTGGTGGGTATGGAAATGTCATTGTAAATGGGTTTTTAAGAGAAACCCATTCTCGGTGGATACTGTCAGAGCTATGAAAGCTGCTGTAGAAGATGAAAATCAACTAGAGGGGAGTGAATAGGTGATAGACTAAAAAACAAAGTGGAAATTAAAACAATCACAATAAACAATCTCAATTATGAAAAAATGAAGTCGTGTACTCGGCGAATGGCTCTAAACTTCTCCTGGTGATTTCTCTTTAAATAAGAGTTGCACAATTGCTTTTCTTGATGTTTAGAGAATTGAAACAATAGTAGAGAATTAAACAAGTATAATTTGCAATAAATACTAAGAAAGATATATAATTGCAATAAGTGGAGGAGTGAGAGTTTAGAAAGATCAAATGAGATGCCAATTGCAAACACAGAGAATTGTTATCGAGATTCGAGCCATTTGCTCTACATCCTCGCCTTCACCGCAATGAAGGATTCTACTATAATCAACTTTAATTACAACTCTAACTCGATCCCACAAGATCTGAACCAACAACTTTACTTCACTACCCTCCTTCCAAGAGGAACAACCAAAGAACAAAAAATTACAAACTTGGTGATCTTCACAAGACCACAAACTCTCCCTATTACACTTCTCCTATACCTCAGTATAGAGGATTGATAGCTTAAAAGAAAATGTAAGAAAAGTAGAGAGAATAGGATTGAATAGCACTGGAATCTTTTGAGACTTTTTGCAAAACTAGATTTTGAAAGCTAAAACTTGTGTAAATCTTGTATTTGACACTCTCTAATCACTCTTACTTATAGGAGTAGGACAGAGACCAATTCCCAGTAAATCTCAATAATAAAAACATCTTAAAAATCATCGAAAATATAAAATAGCCATTGGAAATGAATCTGGACTAGTTTGCATTGAAAAATAACCGTTACAGGCAGAACATGCATGTTTGACCATTGGTGGAGCGGAGACGTGACAAGAGTCGGCGACGCATATACGCAAGGATAATACCTCACGTATACGCGCTAAACCTTATGTAACCCGAACAAGCTATATAAATCTACTAAGATCAATAATGCATATAAATGTCCACACATGATAATATAAGAATAAAGAAATGGAATAAATACTGAGTCTGATATATAGAGAATTAAGGAAATAACAGGAATGAAGGAGAGACAAGAGAACCGATAACAAGCTGAGGATAACTCCGGGCTCCTTGCAATGCGTACGATCTCATCAAACACCTGGTCAACAGAATAAAATATTCTACACATGGATGCGCAAATTCATGATCATCAAAAAGCGACCTAAAGAGTATGTAAAATGAATGAAAGGGAAAGGTACACGTGCATAAATAGTGTGTACAAATCACTATACTAATATGAAAACAAAGAATAAAGAATATCATGAATAAAGCTATCAACAAAAAGGTAGCTTATATGACTGTAAAATGAATAACTGATATCAAAGAGATGTGTTACCTAGCATATGTCTCTATTTTATTGATTATTATTAACTTAATTAATATGGTACTTTGTATATCCCATACCACAGTCATTTTCTCACATATCAAACAAGATTATCATTGTTGTAACTTACTGCCAATGTAGTGCATGTGTTTTGGAAGGGTACCGTGCATGCCCGATATCACGGTCTAACACCCTGGCGCTGAACCAGGATAGGTAGTAAAGCTCTAATAATTCAAACCACAGCCCTACATGTAGGCTGTCTAAAAATCACCAAGACAAGCCACCAAAACACAGGGATCCAAGATCCAGGCGCAAGGCTAAATGTGACAATCAAGACGCGAGAGATAGCCCGCGTCTCAGCATCAAGGCGCGTCAGCCCGAAGCCTGCGTCTCAGCATCAAGGCGCGTCAGCCCGAAGCCCGCGTCTCAGCATCAAGGCGCGTCAGCCCGAAGCCCGCGTCTCAGCATCAAGGCGCGTCGGCCCGAAGCCCGCGTCTCAGCATCAAGGCGCGTCAGCCCGAAGCCCGCGTCTCAGCATCAAGGCGCGTCAGCCCGAAGCCCGCGTCTCAGCATCAAGACGTGTTGGCTCGACACCCACGTCTCGGTTGCAACTACCCCGATTATGGCGCCATCCACCGCCCATGTAGCGGGGAAGTTGGCTCTCATCGTGGAGCACTTTTAGGGGGCACGATCACCCCCTAAAAACCCTATAAATAGCCCTGTCACTATTGAAGAGGGGTCGGATTTGGGCGATAAAAAAAAAGAGGAGAGATCATCAACAGAGAGAGAGCTCGACTCTTCAAGCCAGCTTGCTGCGTACAAGTTGCTCTTCGCCTACCTTCTCTTTTAGAGTTTTGGTAGACGGAGCTGAGTTACTCCCTCTACCGACCGAAGAGAAGATCCCCGACGGTCCGAACAGTCATCCGGTCAACGGAGAACAAGATTCACTCTCCACCGCCACACGAAGAACCCAGCACTAAACAAAGGGGGAATTCAAGATTCAATATTCCCCCTCCCTTGTAACCGGAAGATTAAGCCGGCTGTAATCTTTTCCATCTGATTCCAGGAAACGTTACACCAGCCAACCCCTCTCCGTGTCAAACAAGAGATGGCGACTGCGCTGGGGAATACTTTCGTCACTGACGAACAGATCGTGGCGCAGGATGATGTTCTCCGTAAGGGGAAGATGGTCGAAACACTCGTTGTCGAGTTCGACCAGGCGAAGTATGAAGAGTTCCTCTCTTCTGGCTCCAAGAGCCCAAAGACCCGCGTCTGCCGCAGGGTCTCAACTGAGAAGCTACCCGAAGCCCAATCTGAGGCTCTGCCGGGTGCCGATGCCCACTGTGCCAAGACAAGTTCACGCGCCAACGCCTCCCAGAAGGCCCGCGTGACCTCCGGCACTGCTGTTGTGACCAACCGCGTCGCACAGAACACACGCGCCAACGCCTCCCAGAAGGCCCGCGTGGTCCCAGGCACCACTGCTGCTGCGATCAACTGCGTCGCGCAGAATACCCGCGTCAACGTCTCTCAGGAGACCCGCGTGGTGAACACTCTTGGTTCTATAAACCAGGATGTTGTTGGTTTCTCTCCACCTCCTCGACGCAACCGGAATGCTGAGCGTCGACAGAGGAGACGCGCGCGTCAACTCCAAGTCGGAACCGTTGGTTGTCTGACTGGGGGTGGACGCGGCGTACAATCTGATGCCTTGCCCGCACCTCGTCTAGTGCGTGAGATCCGCGTTTGGCGACCCAAACGCGAGACCCCTCAAGTTGAGTCCTCTGAGGACCAACTCATCAAACGCCAGGGTGAAACCTCCGCGTCTTTTCAAACGCAGGAAGTACGCACTCATAGGCGTGGGGCCCAGCAGCCCCCTCTCTCTCAAGCAACTCTGCCTAAACGCATCAGGCAGCAACGCGAGACTCGCGCGCGCGTCATACAGCCGCGTCATGAGAGCCGCGTCCCTGAAGTCTGCGTCCAGGCTGAACAGCACATGACTGTCCCCCGTCTTCGACGTTGCGAGACCAGTCTCTTTAATCCCCCTCCCACGGATTTGAGGGATTACTTGACAAGGAAAAGAAGTGCCAATCAAGCCACTTCGTCATGCTGCTGTCAGCAACTCATCCATATGCTCTCTGGATGCCATTATGGATCAGGCGTGCACCAGCAGTCCTTAATCAGACAGCTGACCCTGATTCCCCCGTCAGCCAAAAGAAGACGCTCCCACAGGAGGAGAACCTTCTCAGATGTTGAATACCCGGAGCTTACTGCAAACATGACTAGCAGAAGCAAGGGAAAACAACCAATGGTCAACTCAGAGGAATCTGACTCTGAGCCGGAAGGGGTGTATCAACACACTCGCACCCGGACAGGGGCCATTCCCCAATTGACTATAATGCCTTAGCCCGCGGCATTAGAATGGGTGATTCTCACTCCGCTATAGTGGAGTCGCAGGCTTCAAACTCTTCCGTCGAGAAGGAGGCTTCCGCCTACATGGCAGACACTCCTGAGGAGACGGCCAGGCGTTTAGAACAGACACAGAAGCACCAGATGGATATAATCGCCTCTCAACAGAGATCCATTGACTCCCTCAAGCATATGCTTGAGAAATTGCTTGAAGAAAGAGCGAGATCTCCTCCTAGACGGCCGAAGGGGAAAGGGAGAAGGGGAGGAAGCCAACCCTCCGAATCTTCCGACGAGACACGACGATCTACCTCGGATGTGTCCAAGCCCTCGTCGCAGGCAAGAAGCGATCAAGACCAGGAGAAGACTCATGCTAAGAGGATGAGTCAATTGGAACGACGCCTCGAGGCCCTTGCCAATCGCAAGGACCTCCAAGAAGCTGGAGTGGTCCGGCCCTATCCGGCTGAGTGGGACTTAGTTCCATACCCTCCTAAGTTCAAGGCTCCAACCCTCCAAGCATTCGACGGGAAGGGGTCACCCAACCAGCACATCTACTACTTCAAATCCCAGACCGGGAATGTGGTAGATAATGACGCTATACTGGCGCGACTGTTCATCGGCACCCTGAAAGGGTTGGCTTTTGAGTGGTTTATGAAGCTCCCGGAGGGTTCTATCAAGAACTGGGGGATCTAGAGAAGCTGTTCTTGACACGCTTCTTCGAAGACGACTCCGAAGTCACAATGCCCACCCTTTTAGCTACCAAACAGCGGAGAGGGGAGTCCGTCAAATCTTTCGTGGAAAGATTTCGGAACATGGCACTCCGGTGCCCAAGCGGTATGACCCAGGCCACCCTGGTGGAAACATGCCGCCACAATCTCCAAACCTCACTCCTTGCTCAAATAGGAGTTGCTGAAAGCCGCACCTGGAAGCAGTTAGTCCAACAGGGTGAACAGGCTGAGGAGATTGTTGCCCGTGTTAAGACAGAGGAAGGCAAGCTGCGGCCGGAAAGGTCGACAAGGCGTGCACCGGCACCAGACACCTCCCTCCAGACGAAGCGGAAGGATAATTTGGCGACGGAGACGAAATTTCCCACCAAACCTCAAACAGGCAGGGCAAGTGGCTCTTCAAGCCAGCCACGCCCCAACAAGCAGTATTCCTTCAAGGAGGAACACGTCGATTCGCTCTTCAAGCTACTCAACAAGAGCAATCGACTGAAACTCCCTAAAATTAGACGCCCGGAGGAAGTCGGCAAGACCGACAATCCCAACTACTGCATGTACCACAGGATGTTGGGACATCCTACCAAAAGCTGCTACGTCTTCAAGGACATTCTTCAGGCTCTGATTGACGCGGAGGTGCTCAAGCTCCGACCAGAGCAGAAGAAGGTCACGGCCAATGTAACGTCGGTTCTCCAGTTCGGGAGACAACCTCCAACGCCTGCGGGGGTAACTCCTATTCCAAGGGGAGAATTAAGAGTGGTCAACACAGACCCTCACCAGCAGCAGGAGAAGGGCTTGGTAGCCGTCCCTACACCTCAGGGGGAAACCATGTGGGTCCACCCTGACCTCGTCGATGAACAACAATGGACTACTGTAACCAACAGGAAGTCCAAAGGCAAGGCAAAGGCTTCGTCCTGCCATGTAATATGTGCTTCCTCCCGAGAAGCAGAGGATGATGTTCCCTCGCTGACTGATTCAGAAGAGGAAACAATAGTCCTGGCCGCAGAGCCCAGCCAACCGATGGCGGGGACCCGTTCAGGACAGGCATACTTGAAGCAGTACGGCGAGACGGCAGCGGCTTCTCCGCAACCAGCCGTAGAATCAGCCAAGCCCTCCGCAAAGCCACCTGTGGCAAAGCAGAAGGAGACTCGGTTCTCTCGAGCCCTTCCAAAAGGTGCAGCGGAAGGATCCTCGACACCTTACCACTTCGATGTCTTGGCTCAACTAGCCAATATCCCGGCACGCATCACCTTGTATGAACTCCTGAGGCTATCAAAGTCAACCAGAGAGGCTCTGCAAGAAGCTCTGGCGAATGCTGAGGCCTTCGTGACCCAGGTGCCGAAGGAGGAAGATGTAGAGGACTGCCTCCACACTTCCCAGAATGCCCCCTGCATCACCTTCACGGTAGATGATATGCAGGTGAAAGGGAAACATGATCGACCCCTGTACTTCACAGGTTACATCGGATCATCTGAGGTGAACCGCATTCAGGTAGATCCAGGGTCCGCATTGAGCATTATGCCCCGCCGAGTCATGCAACACCTCGGCATCCCTACCCACCGTCTGAGCCCTACACAGACGACTATCTACGGGTTCAATGCCAACGGCACCCGTCCAATGGGGAAGATCAAGCTCAAGTGCCAGATTGGGAGCCTCAAGTCGGAGGTGACATGCTATGTCATCGACGCCGACACTTCCTACAATCTGCTGCTAGGACGACCATGGATCCACCGCAACTCCATCGTTCCCTCCACTCTTCACCAAGTCATGAAATACATTGACGCGAGTGGGAAGGTGCAAACGTTGGTTGCCGAAAGGTATCCGTTCAAGGGAGTCGAGAATTATTTCACGGATTCCCTTTTATATCAGGATCCGGTGGACGAAACCCCGCAACTGGAGGCGCCAGACTCTGGTAATGAGCCTGACACTGAGCCCGAGCAAGAAAAGTGCCTGTAGGAGTTAAAACCACTTGTAAAGAGCATTAATAAGCTCGATGTTGATAATACCACCGATGATGCAGGCGGTTGGTATATTAATGAGAATCTAGACTTTGAATATTTTTCTGCGTGTGCATCCGATTCAATACCGTCGGATACTACTACCGACGTAGACGATGACATCTGGTCGGCAATGGATGCTTTGACATCATTGCATGTACCAGTAAAATCATCTTTCGGGACATACCAGGATAATGGCGATGCGCAGGAATCTATATTCTTGGTTCCGGCGAGACGAAAAGGCCAAAGACCAATACTTTTTGGGCGAATCTCGTCTGAACCAATGCCCCGCGAAGAATCAGAAAGCGAGGAGGAATCCCCTCAACTCGACCATTATGAATCGAAAGCACTCAGAATGATGAAGCAAATGGGGTACGATATAACCAACAAGCCCGGGTTGAACTTCGGCAAAGGAAGGAGGACGCTACTTCGATCCTTTGTGCCAAAAGGGAAGGCCCCCGATTATTATCATCGGACGCGCAGGGGGTTGGGCTATGTATCAACTCCGGTCCCATCAGCCTCTGATTCTCAAGAATCGTCGAGCAACGATTGCTCTTCAGACACGTCATCATGGGAGTCAGATGTCAGTGTCGGCAACATCTTCAAAGGGCTTTCAGTAAACATGGTTTCAACAGGCCATCTGGAAGATGAAGTTGAAGAAATGATCCAACCTGATACAGATCCTTGGATCAAACATTTGAATGCTCTTTGGGATATCCGCTTTGAACAGTGTGAGCCACCCACAGATGACAAGGTTATTCAGATCAACCTAGGAGATGAGACCAACCCCAAGCCCATCTTCATAAGTGACGGCCTGTCGCCTCCAGAGAAGAAGGATCTAATATCTCTTGTACAAGAGTATATAGATGTCTTCGCCTGGAATTATGAGGACATGCCTGGACTTGATCCTCAAGTGGCTATGCATCGCCTCAACATCAATCCGGACATGAAGCCTGTTAAACAACAGCAGCGACGGTTCCGTCCAGAGATAATGGAGGCAATTCAATCAGAAGTCAGAAAGCTCATCGATTCTGGCTTCATCCGGGAAGAACAACATCCCGACTGGGTAGCCAACATCGTCCCCGTCGCCAAGAAGAACGGGAAGATCCGGATCTGCATCGACTTCCGTGATCTAAACGAAGCCTGCCCCAAAGACGAATTCCCATTGCCAATCACAGATGTCATGATTGACAATACTTGTGGATTCGAGCGAATGTCCTTTATGGACGGGTTCTCAGGATACAATCAAATCAAGATGTATCCCGATGACGAAAAGCATACCTCCTTCAGGACTCCTCTAGGGGTATATTGTTACACCGTCATGCCCTTCGGACTGAAAAATGCAGGGGCAACATACCAAAGGGCCATGAACGCCATTTTCCATCAGCAAATGCGGAAAACGGTGGAATGCTATGTCGATGACATCGCGGTGAAGAGTCGCACTAAAGGTGATCACATAGCAGACCTGAAGGTGGTCTTCGACATCATGCGGGCTCATCAATTGAAGATGAACCCCACCAAATCCTTCCTGGGGGTAGCCAGTGGCAAATTCCTAGGATTTGTTGTGACTTCCACAGGAATCTATTTGGATCCAGAGAAAGTCCGCGCTATCCAAGAGATGCAACCCCCCAGAAGCCTCAAGGAGCTCAGGGGATTACAAGGACGATTGGCGTACATCCGCAGGTTCATATCAAACCTTTCCGGGAGATGCCAACCCTTCGCCAAGCTGATGAAAAAGGGTGTTTCATTCATTTGGGACGACGCTTGTCAAAAAGCATTTGAGGAGATCAAACACTACCTCACCCAACCACCAGTCCTTGCAGCTCCGGTGTCCGGAAAGCCTTTCCTGGTGTACGTCCGAGCAATGGATCATTCCTTGGGAGCTCTACTAGCTCAGAATGATGAACAAGGACGAGAACAAGCAATCTACTATCTGAGTAGAACAATGATCGGAGCCGAACATCGGTACAACCCGATCGAGAAGGAATGTTTGGCACTAGTGTTCGCCATTCAGAAAATGCGACACTATCTGGTAGGCCAGACTATAAATGTCATATCAAAAGTCAACCCTCTGAGGTTACTTATGACAAAGCCTTCTTCACTAAATGGCCGGCTGGCAAAATGGGCCATATTGCTATCACAATATGAGATGCATTTTCTGCCACAAAAGGCTATTAAGGGGCAAGCGGTGGCGGACTTCTTAGCTGAACACCCAGATC
Source organism: Agave tequilana (assembly GCA_038442645.1). Classification (NCBI taxonomy): domain Eukaryota; kingdom Viridiplantae; phylum Streptophyta; class Magnoliopsida; order Asparagales; family Asparagaceae; genus Agave; species Agave tequilana. The sequence goes on along the minus strand of JAVJIF010001136.1, from coordinate 280,754 downwards.
CGAGGGCAGCCAAACTCTATGAGGATCTCCCAGACGAGGCCGCCGAAGTCTGCCTGACTCAGACGTTGTTCGAAAGTCAAGTATGGCAACTTTTCTTCGACGGTGCATCAAGGACAAGCCCAAAGGGACACGTAGTGGCGGGGGTAGGAGTAGTACTTGTCTCCCTACAAAATTATGTGATCCCCCGAGCTGTCTTGTTAACGGAGCCTTGTTCCAACAATGTGGCGGAATACAACGCTCTTTTGATTGGGATGCAGCTCGCCGATGAGATTGGCGTTAAAAATCTCGAGGCTTACGGTGACTCTAAACTCATCGTCAGCCAAGTTCGCGGAGAGTACGAGGCCAGACATGAAGATCTAGTACCCTACTACAACGCGACAATTCACATGGCCGAAAGGTTTTCAAACTTTTACATCGACCATGTACCGCGCAGGCAAAATGCACATGCGGATGCACTCGCATCCCTCGCTGCTTCCTTAGCTCTTCCAGCTGGAGCAATGGAGAAAGTATTCGTCTATAGCCACGACCTATACTGTCCAAAAATTCCCCTCGGAGACTACCCGGGGTCAGCGGAAGATCATCGCGGTAAAGAAACACTTGAAGTGTCGACCGCTTCAGGGCTTAAAGACTGGCGATTCCCCTACATTGATTTTGTCTTATACGGTATTCTGCCCGAAGACACCAAGGAGGCGGCCGCCATTCGGAGGAAAGCCCCCAAATTCTACTATAATGCGATTTCGCGAACATTGTATCGTCGATCGCATGACGGGATCCTGCTCCGATGCCTCTCATCAAAAGAAGCCCAAGGAGTATTGAAAGAAGCCCACGATGGTACTTGTGGAGCTCATCAACCTGGCCCGAAATTGGCACATCGACTCCAAAGGATGGGTTACTATTGGCCCAAGATGATTGCCGATGCTGTCGCTTATGCTAAGAGATGTCACGCCTGCCAAATACACGGCTATTTCATCCATCAAGCACCAGGATACCTCCACTCTACGACCTCTACTTGGCCGTTTAAAATGTGGGGGATGGACGTGGTTGGCCCTATCAGCCCACCATCATCGAAAGGACATCGGTTCATTCTAGCGATAACCGATTACTTCTCAAAGTGGGCCGAAGCTATCCCTTTGAAAGAGGTGAAATCTTCTAACGTGATCAAGTTCGTGAAACATCACGTTATTTACCGCTTCGGTGTGCCTCGGCGTATCATCCATGACAATGGACCCCAGTTCATCAGCCAGGCTTTCCAGAGATTCTGCGCGAAGTTCAGAATCCAGAGTGTGTCCTCAACGGCATACTATCCTGCTGCTAACGGTCTTGCAGAAGCCTTCAACAAGACTATTGGTAAGCTTCTCAAAAAGTTCGTCTCGAAAAGTCAACGAGACTGGGACGACAAGCTGGGTGAATGCTTATGGGCCTACCGCACAACGGTGCGAACCCCAACTAAAGCCACGCCATTTTCCTTGGTATACGGATGCGAAGCCGTCCTTCCATTGGAAATACAAATTCCCTCTCTACGCGTCACCTTGACAGCGGAAATGACAACTGAGGAGAAGCATCAGCAGCGACTCCAGGAGTTGGAAGCCTTAGACGACAAGCGTTTGCAGGCCCAACAACAAATCAAGCTTTACCAAGCTCGTATCACCAGAGCCTTCAACAAGAAAGTCAAAGCGCGAACTTTCAAGAAAGGCGACCTTGTCTTAGCTGTCCGAAGACCCATGGTCATGACGCACAAGACAAAAGGAAAATTTCAGCCCAAATGGGAAGGACCGTTTGTAGTAGAGTCAGTCTACTCAAATGGGTCATATCGCCTCATAACTTCAAATGGCGATACACTCATGATGCCGATCAATGGCAAATTCTTGAAGAAGTACTATCCTTAATAGTACTCTTCCTCCGATCAAGTTAAAAGTACACCTCTGATCAAACATCCGACGCCTCCGATGGCTAAGGATAGAGGAAAATGTTGGCCTTTAAGCCCGACATAAATCCTCGACAAACTCATCATGCTGAGGGGAATAGCATGGCTAGCCCAACTCAAACGGTAGTTGGTAAAGGCATGCCAAACCCGTTGACAGCTGAGGATTTGCTAAAAATCCTAAGGGACACGTTCCCATTTGATCCGACGCCCTCGACGGCTAAGGATAGAGGAAAATGTTGGCCTTTAAGCCCAACATAAGTCCTCGACAACTCATCATGCTGAGGGGAATAGCATGGCTAGCCCAACTCAAACGGTAGTTGGTAAAGGCATATCAAATCCGTTGATAGCTGAGGGTTTGCTAAAAATCCTAAGTGGACTCGAGTCCACTCTTTCCTCCAAAATCCCTTACCAATTCTCATCCATAGAATGGTAGGACCACAAAGTGCAATCATTACTACGTTAACACTATACCTCTGGTAATGAATACCCTTTGTCGGGTATAAACTTTGCTTGTTAACTCTGCATAGAGTAACAAACTCTCAAATTTGCCAAGTTAACACTATACCTCTGGCATTTCAAATTCCACTTGTCAATTCTCATCAATAGAATGACAGGTCCTCAAATTGCTCTTATCACGAGCTAATTCTTGTCAAGTTAACATTACACCTCTGACAAACTACTGTTTAAGTTAACATTACACCTCTAAGCAGTACATCGAGTGCCTGTCAAGTTAATATCACACCTCTGATAGTCACCTTTCTTCAGACTTCCGTATCGAAGCTGAAATGGACGATGCCAAGTTAACACTACACTTCTAGCATCCGAGTCATCGCTAAGTTCAACAATACACCTATGGCCATGACCGTTCCTCGACTTCCTCGTCTAAGTCGAGATGACCAATGCTAAGTTCAACATCACACCTCTAGCATTACCTCACTGTTAAGTTAAACATTACACCTATGACAGTGACATTCTGAGTTAAGTTAATATCACACCTCTGACTCACATCCTTGTCGAGTTAACACCACACTTCTGACAAAACTATCTCCAACCCGTTAAGTTAATATCACACCTCTAACGGTAAAAGCTTTACTAGATTCCTCGCGGGTCTAGTTTCACTTGTTATTCTCTTCAACAGAATAACAGGTCTACCTAAAGACATTGTTAGGTTAACATTACACTGCTGACAATGTTTTATCAAATTCCCCAGCTGACCTTGAATCAAGTCAATCCTAGACACTTGACAAAAGTTCACCTTCTCTGGGAGTACGCATTCCCCCTGTCACTTTCTTTTATAAAGTGGCGGGTCCACCAAAATCATTCTTTTGCTTCTAAAACAAAACATTCAAGACAACAGAAAGAGGCAAAAAGAAAAGTGTCACTTTTATTCATATCCAAACACATGAAAGTGATACAAAACGCTCTCTTATACAATAAGATTGAGTGTTACAATTAAGGAGTACAAAGAAGTCCCTCTCTCTCTCTGAGGCCGTACTCACTCCTTGAAGCCGCATCTGATCCTAAGTGCATGATGTCTGAAGAAGTGCCAAATTGTGGCGACTGTTGGAACCGATTGCACTTTGATGCACGACGCCAACTTCGAAAGCGCCCTAGCTGACTAAGCTAAGAGCAATGGTGTTCTTGAGGTCCGGTGGCAACAGAAGGTCCTGCAACCCTTCGTTCAGGCGCGTCTCTTTCCCTAGCAGACCATCCAACAAACATGGAGTCACTTCGGGGGTGAGAGAGGAAGTTTAGGAGTCATCACAAAGGATGCTACCCTCCACTAGGTCCAGCGACAACAGAAGAGCCTGCAACCCTTCGTTCAAGAGTTGATCTTTCCCCCGCAGGCCATCCAAAGGACATGGACTGTCCTTGATGTTACTTCTGGGATGGGAGAGGAAGAGGATCCTCTCCGCCACCGCAACCGCCGGAACCTCCTCGCCGTCATACTTGACCTGACCATCTCTTGCCATCAGGCAAGAGTGGTGCAGGAGATCTGAAGAGACCTTGGCGAGATTTGGGTCCTCGTCAGAGATATAATTTACTCTCTTACAAACGACGAGGACCATAATTTACTCTCTTACAAACGAACATTGAGCAAGCTCGCCGGTTGAAGCACTCTTCCAGGAGACCAGCGAACCTGCAAAGAACAAATAAGAGAATCAGAAAATCTGGAACTTAGTATACTTTAAAAACTAAGTAACAGACGCGGCAGTCATTGAAGACTTCAGACGCGGAAATGATCTGCACAAGTCAAACCACCGCGTCAGCAGAAACAGACGCGAGTTAAAACTGTGCCACTCCCAGGATTCAAACGCGGTCTCAGTTCGTACCCGCGTCTAATGAACTAGATGCGAAAAACTTCAAACGCCGAAAATTGCCATCTCTCTGTTGGGTGAACAGAAGTTGCAAGATTCAGGTCTGAAACGCGCCAAGGCAATAGCCATGAGCAAAGCCAGCGTCAAGAGCCCGCGTTCAGAAAAGTTCAAGTCACCAGCACAAATTCCAGAATAGGAATGCACCAGAATTTCATTCGGATGCCTATGCCAAAATACAGGCTATGGACATCATCGGGGTGACATACCAGCAGAAATCTCTGTCCAGAGTTGACCTCTTTTTGCATCCAAACGCGGGTGCGCAGGATGACATGAGAGAGGATTCCTTCTGAAGAGACCAAACAGAGGCATGAGAGCTCTGGGTCATCTTCATCCATGGGGTCACCTTCATCCATGAAGACGGTTCTCTGAAAGATAATTCAAGGCGAGACTTCTCTCGGAGCAAAACAAATGAAAACAGTCTAAGTTGGATTGTTAAAGAGGAAGAGGGTGCACTCTATTTATAGGCAGTCCCTAATAACTGTCATTAATGGGGCATCAATCGGAACCGTCGCGCACAACTGTCAAAGCCTAATCAAAAACGGACGCGTGGAGCGCTGCTTTGGAAACCGTCGAAATGCACCGGTTTTTCAACCGCCAGCGTCGGTTCTCCATGCAAGAGCATTAACGCCTGAACCCAATAAGAGGCTGACGCGTGGATAACTGTCTTGGGAAGCAACGGATGACCCGGAACCCCAATCGACGGTGAAGACTTGACGTTCAAAGATCTCCTAAAAATCTTTTAAAGTCATGCTGCATTGAACGCAGATGGGAAAGTCGCTCGAGGCTGCGTATCCCGTGTCTGATCAATCCGCGTCTTTCTTAGCAACCGCGTTTCACTCTGTGATTGACGCTGCGTCTCACTCCATGGACTGACGACCGCGTCTCACTTTATGGATCAATGCTGCGTCTCATCAAGAAGACCGCGTTTCACTCTGTGATTGACGCTGCGTCTCACTCTGTGGACTGACGACCGCGTCTCACTTTATAGATCAAAGCTGCGTCTCATCAAGAAGACCGCGTTTCACTCTGTGATTGACGCTGCGTCTCATCAAAAGGACTTAGTAAATCTAAGTTCCTGTGGACTGACGACCGCGTCTCACTTTATGGATCAATGTCGCGTCTCATTAAGAAGACTCAGAGTCAAGGCCGCGTTTCATTAACAGGACTTAGTCTTACCTAAGTGCCAGTTACCAAGGAGTTGGATTCGCCTACAGCTGAGCAAAGAAGATGGAGCAAAATTTTTCAAACTTTTATTATAAACAGTAAAAGTGGATACAAACACTCTAAACAGAGTGTCCTCTTCTTTACAAAAAAGGGGGAAAAGAAAAGAAGGCTAAATATCCTGGTTCGCCAAGGTACAGATTTGTTCCCTAAGGCGGTGAATCTCGTGTTGGCGCGTCCTTTCAGCTTCCATAATAGCCCGGTCCCGCAGCTCCTCTTCGGATAAGAAATTTCTTGCGGCCAGCTGCGCTCGCAGAGATTCCACCCTGGAAGAATATAGAGACAGACTCTCTTCAGCTCGCGCCCTAGCAGCTTGTTGCTCCTCTAGCTGCTTCTTGATGATAGCAAGCTTTTCCTCATTGAGCGCAAGCACCACTTCTGCCTTGGCAATGGTGTCCCGAGCCCTGATGATGACTTGCTCTGTGCTCTGCATGACAAGCTCGGATTCCCTTGAATCGCCAGCTAGTTTCTGACATTCAGCCTGGGAATATTCGAGATTGCGGATCTCTGCAGCGATTTGTGCCTCCGCTTCCTGTCGCTCTCGTTCTTGAGCAGCTAGAAGCCTAGTCAGGGTGGCCTGGGCCTCACTAAAAGAGCCAGCATCTTCCAAAGACTCCAGCTCCTGCAGGTAGTCTCCCAGTTGCTCTACCACCCGTAGACACGCCTTGGCAAGTGAAGGGCCTCCGGTTAATTCGACGTTCACGACCAGATTTTTAAGAAGCGTCTGGGCAAATTGGAACGAGCTGTTTCCACGTAAGATGAGATCAATACATGATCCCATCGAAGCGAAGAATTGCTGCACCATCTGACGTGCCAGTTCCCCCATGTCTTCACCACCTAGGAAGCTTCCCGACCCCTTTTCTGTCACAGGATAGGGGATATAAGGCGGATCTTCTCGCACAAGAGTCGTGCTGGCCGACGAAACAGCAAGAGCTGGACCGGCCGCTGACGCTTCCGGAGGTACTACCTCTGCAGGAGCCTCCACGACCAATGAGGGAGTAGTAAGCACGACCTCCTCAGAAACCTCCACCGAGACCTGAGCTGTATGGCCTTCTGGAAGGGTGCCAACCATCGGACCCTCCACCTGAACCCCCTCAGTCCTCTCTGCAAGTTATCGCGATGTTAGCCACAATGATAGAAGAGCTAAACATTTAAAGCATCAGAGCTGCCTTACCAGGTTGGAGGTCCGGAGACGTCAAATCCTGCGGAGCGGAAGTCTCCTTGGCTTCAGCAGTAACCTCCTCGCCTGGCAGAGTGAGAGCCTCCTCAGCCTCAGTGGTTACTTCCTCTTCTGGCAGAGTGGAAGGCTCCCCAGTTTCAACGGCTGCCCCCTTTGAGGGTATCTCAGCAGCCGAGACCTCAATCCCCTCGGGCCGGGTCAACTCTTTCACCATCTCCTCGATACGCGAGGAGGTTGTAGCCTCAGCATCTTCGGTTGGCCCTGCAGCATAAAAGAAGAATGTTAGAACATCCTCTTCAATATGCAAAGAGAAAATTAGACAGAAGATGGAAAGAATACCTTCAGTAGGGAGAATCGCCAGCGATGGTGCAGTCGATGGCTCACCCTCATGTATTTCCTCCTCCGAGATGTGGAAGAATTTGCTCTGATCAGGAAGAGCGGGTTCATCACCATAGTCGGTCTCGTCTTCGAAGTCGCTTTCCCCCGATAACGAAGAAGACGACAGCACAACGCGAGGAAGCTCCGCAACAGGAGCCTTACCTCCAATCACCCCAGTGGTAGGACTAGGGTCGACTGCCCTAAGACTGGAAATGAAGATGCTAGGAGACCCCGGCTGCTGTGCCTCGTCTCTCCCATCATGAGCAGAAGAAGGCTCGGGTTGAACTGAGAGGCCTGCAATCTCAACATCCCCTCCAGTCATTATGTCAACCTCCAGTGACTCGTCATCTTCGGCGGCGGTGGACTCTTCAACAAGCTCCCCTTCCTCCACGGTCTTGCTGCGCGACCTAGGAGCACGGACTAGGGTGGGGAAATCTTCATCCTCCGACGGTTCCTCAACCCTAACAGGGACGTCTTCAGGAGGAGCCTCAACTCCGGTAGAGATGTCTCCGGATTGAGAGACTTCAGCCGTTAAGTCCCTCCGAGCCTTCTTTGGGGCAGGCTCAACAATAGAAGCAGAGCGTCGATGACGCTTGCTCGCCAACTGCTTAGACCTCCTGGCCCGCGGCTCCTCCCTAGTGGCTGGTGGCTCCGCCCTTGTCACTGGTGGCTCTGCCCTTGCCGGTCGCGGCTCCGCCCTCACTGCTGGGGGCTCCCTCCTCGATCTTCGCCCGACCTCCTTTTGGGCCTTCAGGTACTGTTCTACGAGTTTCGTCGGTTTACTAGAATCAGTCCTGGCCTCAAGACTTGCATTGATGCTCTCAATGCATGAAGACGCCGGGAAAAAGTCTGGCGTTTGGATGGCTTGAGAGTACCAAGTACAGAAGCTGAAACTCGTACGGCACTTGGGCCCCTCGAGAGGTAGACGGAAAGATACTCCCGTCCCTCCAGCCACACTATAGTACCAGGCCCGAGCACCCTCAAACAGGTTCCCTTCGAAGGCGAGTCTAGCATTGGGGTTCCCGACATAGAGCTGATCATAGCCGAACTGTCGAGCGAAGCGAGTCGGCATGTACGGCTCAATGGTACATGACGTCCCTTGCCGGAAAAGCACATATCCGGGCCGGATATTTAGCAACCACCAGAAGGCCCCCGCGGATAACCTCGTGAAGTCATCTGGGCCAACAGAATCAACAAGTAGATCCCCAAAAGATGCATCAGGGATCTGGAGGAGGCAGCGATTGAGCTGGTAGTTGGCAGGGTCTGAAAGGCACTTCCGGACGTAATATATGTAAGGATCATGCCATTTTGAACCCTCCAACCGCTGTACGAAAGGGACAGAATTCTCCCTCCAACGCGCTGCCGTCATCAAAGAAGGGCAATGCATCACGTACCAAGCAATAAGATACGTGTAAGGCAGCTCGACACGAGGGTTGGGACGCTTCACCGTCGGACTCCCCTCTGAGTCAACATACGGCTTTCCCTCGGAATCTGCAGTTTTTGGTGGCTCGCAGAAACTCTTAGTGAGCGCCCGCAGCCCGCTCTGAATACCAGCCGCCACGGCCGGGAGAAGGGCTATGGGGTTCCCATGAGCCAGGAGCACCGCCGGGTACACCACGTCAGCAACAATGACTTCATGCGGCAGTGTGGGCACCACACAGCGCTTTAGCCACAGCATCAGAAAGCCCGCCAACAGCGCCCGATCGGAGATAGGAGTCCGGGCTTGATGGTGAAAGCTTTCAAAAACCAAGTCAGGGTCGAAACCGTCCTCGTTCGACTCCGTGGTGTAGAAGCTGTTCGGAGCCTGGTCGATCCTGTCTTCAATCTCCCTGTCAGAGCTGGGATCCAATCGGGTTATCCGATGGTCTTTGGTGTTGACATTATTGAACAAGTAACTGGCCCAAGACAGTTGCTTGACTCCCTGCGACCGCCATTTGGTTATCTGGCCGCAAATGTGGAAGTGACGTAGCACTTCCCAGTAGGTCTCATATATGAGGGGAAACTCCTCCTTCACATAGCGAAGCTCCACAGCGGTCGGGACATATTCCTCATAGGGAATATCCCCTGTCGACAGCCCCGAGACCTCGTGCAGCTCGTGCAGAGCAAGGCCCATCTCTCCGACCGGAGTGAAGAACGTCCCCGTCGAAGGATTATAACGCTCTAGAATCCCGAAGAAGTTCTGAGAGCTTTGAGGGATCCCCCACTGCACGGCCCTGACTGCCGAGTACAGTCCCACGCGCTTTAGCAGGCCCCCGAGCTCGGTAAGGACAAAGCCGACCATCCTGCCCCACCAATAGTTCTCCGTGGAACGGACCCACCCCGGCGCACGGAACCCAACTGGGTAGTCACCCTCCGCCTCCATGAAGGCGTTGAGGAAGGTAGTGCCAAGTTGTGGTATCTCCCCAGCTGGAACCTCAGTCCTGCGCGACCCAGGGAAAAGGCCGATAACTGACCTGTCATGGCTATCATGACGGTATACTTTGTGGGAGCCCAAATCACCAAGAGTGACCTCGGGAACATATCGAGCAAGGTCCCATTCCATCTTCCTAGGGACGGACATATGCTGGAAGTAGGACAGCGGGAACATCCTCTCCATGTCTGGAAGAAAGAATCTTCCACCCTTTATTTGACGGAGCCATTTGTAAGTCCCGTCATATACGCTATGGCCGCCATCGTGGATACGATCTCCGAAGAAGAAGGCAGGCTTCTCCAGCTTGATGCCAGCATCTGTTGCGAATGCTGCATCAGTCATAAACACCCGAAGAGTTCTCATGTCAACATTTGAGAGCCTCTCTCTGCGATCCGGTGATTTATCAGCAGTCACAGGAACAGTCCTTTGCAATACAAAAGTCAAATCCCGGTCAGCACCACCTACATGACCAAAGTGGCACTTCTTGGCGAGTGAAGTAGCAGGGCGTGGCGCTGCAAAAAGAAAAGGACACTTAGTTAGATACTCTATCAAAAGCATAGAAAAAAATGCTAAGTGTTCATAATCCGAACGCAGAAGAGACTGGACGCAGGAGTTATAAAATCCGCGTCCAGACCTGCGCATCAACGCAGAAGAGACACTGGACGCAGGAGTTATAAAATCCGCGTCCAGACCTGCGCATCCACGCAGAAGAGGCACTGGACGCAGGAATTATCAAATCCGCGTCCAGACCTATGGGATCGGCGTCTCCACAACATCCTCCTTGATGTCACTTCTGGGGTGCGAAAAGAAGGGAGTTATCCACCTTAACCTTTCCACTACCATAATCGCCAGAAGTTAAGGAGGGTAACCCCCTTCCTTTCACATCCCCAGATGGCGAAGTACTTGGACTCGGGTGCCAGATTCATCAAAATCAGCAGCTGATGAAACAGAACGCAAGGATCAAATCCGCGTTCTGTAAACTAAGTCCGCGTCTGAACCCTTCACAAATAGAAAATATTCTAAGTGAAGAATCTGAAGCGCAGGACTCAAGCGCGCGAGGGTCCAAACCCGCGCCTCGGTTATCATCCCAAAGACTGCGTCTGGGAATCAAACACGATCTGAAAATCACGTGTTAAGGGTTCTTAAAGGCGAAACTTCCGCCTAAGAGGCCTTTACCTTGGAGACCTGGGAGAACGACGCCCTGTGCAGAGGAGGAGCCGCCCCTCTGGGCCTCGGCGACGGTCGCCTTTGAGGACGATGCAGTTGGCTTAGTCTTGGGTGCCATTGATGTTCAGAAATCCAAGCAAGGAGATGAACAAGTTCGAAGATGAACAGAGAAGGAAATTCTTTTTTTTTTCAGCGAGTGCGTTCGGAGAAGAAGATGCATCTCTCCAACTGTTGCCTTTTATAGGCACAGGGATTCGCGAAGATACGCGGCGCGTGGCCCGGTAGACGCTGCAGCGAGTCGCCGCTTGACGCGTGTAACCAAATCATTTCTGAACGGAGAAGATCATGCGTCGCAACCCCGCCACGAATCAGCAGTCGACACGTGGAGCAGTTCATTTAATGAACCAGGAAATCCGCGCGCCAAAAGGCGAAATTTCGCCGGTTCCCTAGGCCAGCTGGCGGCGTAATCATGACATGGCACAGAATTCGCGCCCAAAGAACGCATCTCCTCGATGGACTTGCCACGTCAGCCTCTCCATGAATGCATTCGGAAGGTCGCGTCTCTCTAAGAAATTCGCGTCCTTCCAGTCTGGCCAAATATCGCGTCTGCCTTCTAAAGATCAGTCGCGTCTCCATTGCCAAAGGACGCAAATCGCGCCTTTACAGCAGTACCATCTCTGCTTTTTGAAAAAGAACCTGCGTTTGGCCTCCTGCTTCTGCAAAATCAGTTCAACAGTACACTGACGCAAGCAGACGACCAACCACTCCTGGCTTAAAGCGCGCCAGTGACAGACTAAAAGCAATCGGGGAGGTTTAGACTGTGCATCTAGACACTCAACATGATCAACTCTGGTGGCTTCAAAGAGTTCAACAGTACACTCACGAAGACCAACTCCAAATAGGATGAAACCCGGAGCATCAACAGTCTAGTCACGAAGGCGAACTCAGCTAGAATCCAAAGTATTTCGAAATCCGTCCCAGTTAACTGCGGAATGTCGAAAACTTTGGAGGGGGTTCTGTAGGCTGTCTAAAAATCACCAAGACAAGCCACCAAAACACAGGGATCCAAGATCCAGGCGCAAGGCTAAATGTGACAATCAAGACGCGAGAGATAGCCCGCGTCTCAGCATCAAGGCGCGTCAGCCCGAAGCCCGCGTCTCAGCATCAAGGCGCGTCAGCCCGAAGCCCGCGTCTCAGCATCAAGGCGCGTCAGCCCGAAGCCCGCGTCTCAGCATCAAGGTGCGTCAGCCCGAAGCCCGCGTCTCAGCATCAAGGCGCGTCGGCCCGAAGCCCGCGTCTCAGCATCAAGGCGTGTCAGCCCGAAGCCCGCGTCTCAGCATCAAGGCGCGTCAGCCCGAAGCCCGCGTCTCAGCATCAAGACGTGTTGGCTCGACACCCACGTCTCGGTTGCAACTACCCCGATTATGGCGCCATCCACCGCCCATGTAGCGGGGAAGTTGGCCCTCATCGTGGAGCACTTTTAGGGGGCACGATCACCCCCTAAAAACCCTATAAATAGCCCTGTCACTATTGAAGAGGGGTCGGATTTGGGCGATAAAAAAAAAAGAGGAGAGATCATCAACAGAGAGAGAGCTCGACTCTTCAAGCCAGCTTGCTGCGTACAAGTTGCTCTTCGCCTACCTTCTCTTTTAGAGTTTTGGTAGACGGAGCTGAGTTACTCCCTCTACCGACCGAAGAGAAGATCCCCGACGGTCCGAACAGTCATCCGGTCAACGGAGAACAAGATTCACTCTCCACCGCCACACGAAGAACCCAGCACTAAACAAAGGGGGAATTCAAGATTCAATATTCCCCCTCCCTTGTAACCGGAAGATTAAGCCGGCTGTAATCTTTTCCATCTGATTCCAGGAAACGTTACACCAGCCAACCCCTCTCCGTGTCAAACACTACACAAAAAGGCAATTGGTATGATGCCGTAATCTAGGCAAAGCCCTGATAACTGACAACTTGATTGGTAGTGAAAAGTGCATTTTTATCATTACATTTACCATCACATTTTCATATTTATTCATATAATCATGCACAATTAACTAATATTTTATTATTTATTGTGTGCAGGCCTTGAGAAATAAAAATAAAAGAATAAAGCCTTAAAAGAAGCCCAAAAGCCCATGTTTAAAGCCTAATGCAAAAGTTACAATTATCAAATGTCAAAGTTGCAATTACTGAGGGCAATAGTGATTAGTACACAAAAGTGCATATTTTACATCATAATCCCCATGCATAATACAAATAAATAAGTGATTTTTAATCCTCTTCTCTACTTATTTGCAGGTATATACTTAAAGGAGAGTTAGTCAATTAATTACCTTAATTACCACTAATTAAGGTGATTAATTAAAAGATTAAAGATAAAGCCAAATCAAATCCAGATCTAGAGAGATCCGCGCAACAAACTCAGAATCTAAGTATCCTACGTGGCTAACCAACTCTCAACTGAACTGTACCAGAAAGATCTGGACCAACGGCCCAGATCTGGCCGCAATCCCGCGGCAATCCGCGGCAAGATCATGGCCGTTGGTCCCCGGATTTTGTGGCAACAACCTACTCTCCAGAAGCTTCTCAGATCTGCTATAAATACTGGACTATCACCTGCGAGCTGGGACTGATCAGAGAAGAGAGGAGATTAGTTTTAGGTGTTGTAATTTTCATTTTTCTCTAGGTTTTATTCTTTAGTTCCCTCTTCTTCTCTATCCCTAGATTTCATTACAAAAGAGAGTGATTGTGAGGGAGAGAGCTTGTGTAATCAAGGGTGACAACTTGAAGCTATGCAAGGATTGATCCATCCTCCATTCCTCTACTTGAGTTTGATTCTAGTTCTTGTGCTTTCTTTACTTGCTTTATTACTTGCTTACTTTAGTTCTTGCAATCTAATTCAAGCTTTATTTTACTTCTTTAATGGCTTCTTGTAGCTAGATTTTCATTCCATGTACTAGTTTACCACTAGCTTAGCCACTTCACTACTCATGGGTGATTGCTTTTGTTAATCTTGCAAGTGTATGATCTTCTCTTCTCCGATGGTTAAACCACCATCTTGCAAATGAGAAAGTAATTAGGTCAACACGCTAGACGAATTCCAAGCCTATGGAGTGACAACATTAGGCAAAGCTTTCATTATCAAGGAGTTTGGTAAGCTTTGGCAAGCTAGCAAGGTAATCTAGTCTTGGATCTCTTTCTTTAAGTTTCTTGATTCTTTTCTTATGAATACAACATCCACATCACTTCTTGATTTCTTTTCCACTTCCACTATGAACATATCCATCTTCTTTTAGCTTCTTTTGCATCACTAAGTTTATAATCAAGAGAAGACTACTAGTTTGATCACTTCACTACCATACGTTTAAAGCTTCCATCGCGAGCTCTCCCTGAGATCCGACTCGGTATAGCCTTGTGCTATAGCGGAGACAAGAAAGGGTACATCAAATACATCTTTATAACACATAATAAGTACACCTTTTCCGTCTAACCAAATTGGCGCCGTTGCCGGGGAGAGCGACGTATTTTTTGGTTTAAAGTGAAGTACTAAACTATTATTCTTCTCTGTTGCAGGCTACAGGAGAAGAAAACAGGAAATTCTTTACTGCAGTAACATCTAAGTGAACCTGGCTCTCTGCTCAAGAAAGCAGAGACCAGGCTTCCACTGAAGAGCCGCGGACCCGCGGCATATCCAGTGGAAACGCGGCACTTCTGAGAGCATTTCTCTCCAATTTTCTGCAGGGCTCTGTTGTTGCAAGATACATCTGCTTCTATACTTGATTTCCTGTATACTTCACTGTATTCCTGTTAATTAATTCAACAGTAAAAAATTGGTTGATAATTGCTAAAAATTGTTTAGACATTTGCATTTTAAGCACGTGTCTCTTCAATTCTTTACTTTTACTGTTGAAGAGTGCTGGAGGCAAGGTACGTGTTTGCATTGCATATTAAACTAGGACAAACTCTTGCTTGATTTTTATGCTTTGAGTGTATCCTAGTTATCTTTCTTGTACACTTGCACAATTCAAATTTAAGGGCATACCCGTAAATAAGATAAGGTGGGGGAGGTCATTACCCTTTCCTTAGCCCGAAAACCACAACCCAAGCACTCACTAACCCAAGCCTAAATTAATAAAAAGTAGACGTTGGCCCTAGGGACATCTCGGACTCACTTAGGAGATTATCCTAAGGGGGAAAAGTGTTGGAATTTAACTCTTGCAAAATCAGTGTCTAGGAAAGGGGTTGAGGGTCGAAAGCCCGAAGGTTGCTGGTTACTTAATTAAGGAACGTCTCCGGACGGAAAACCTCCCACCAACCTTACCCTTCCCTGGCTGATTAGCTTGTGGTTAGAGTCTACACTGAACCTCCTGTGGACGATCTATTGTTAGGAGTCGTCTAGGTCTAAGTCTACCCTAACTTAGGTTAGAATTTTTCTTTTCTTTTTTTTGTTTGTTTGTTTTGTTTGTTTGTTGTTTGTTTGTTTGTGATTGTGTGATATGGCTTACAATTACAATTCTTTCCATCATAATCCTTATGTCACACACACACCATATTCGGATAATTCCAACCCGGTGTTTTACAATATGCACCAACCACAGACACCGGGTTGGCCTTATCCGAATCACTACGACCCATACCCCCCATCTAATAATTATAATGTCCAAAATAATTTCAACTCTTTACCGAGTAATTGGGGATTCCAGTACCCCGAGTCAAATTATCAAAATCCTTGTCCACCATATTCACCTTGTCCACAGTATTCATTTCCCGAGTCCACTTCATATACTCCTTTTTCTGAACCACCCATGGAAGAAAAATCTGAGTTGCAAAGGAGTATAGAAGCCAATTTACTGAGAGTTGAGCAACAACTTCAAAAACCATTTGTCTCTCCAATTCCACCATATTCTCAAGAATCTTACTCAGTTCCACCTTTTCATAATGAACAACCATTTGCTTGTGAACCGAGTAAAGATTTCTTGTGTGAGTCAACTTTTCCATCATCACACACTTTTGACTCACACTTCCAAGACAACACTTCCTCTTTCCATCAAAATAATGAAATCATCGATTATGGAAAGATGCTAGAAGACATGACCCATGCTCAAAATGCTAGAAATCGTGACATAGATTTGATGATCCAATCTCTCCATTCTCATCCTATGTCTAATGTCACTAGCCACTCTGTTAAATCCAAAGAGTCATGTAGTCTTGGAAATCCAGATTCAATTTCAGCAAGTTTTTCATTTCCTAAACTTGAACTTGTCCAAAATTCAAATTCAATTGACATTTTGGCAAGTTTTTCATCTCCTAAAAATAAACTTGTCCAAACTCCAGATCCAATTGACGTTTTGGCAAGTTTTCCTTTTTCTGAAATTGAACTGGAACATGATTTTGATCCTGAACTTTCATTTGATGATTCCAATCTACTTCCTGATTCAATCATGACTTCCATATCCTTACCTGATTTCAATCCATTTCCTGAGTCAGAATTGGATCCATTTCCTATCCATTGTGAAATTGAATCACCAATCTTTTATGATGATCACATTGAATTTGACCAATTCTACACTTCTGAAAATTCCATTGATAAATTGACAAGTTCTCCACATTTTATTGAACTACATGAGGAATGTGATCTTGAACCCAGACTCAGTGATTCAATTCTTTTTCCTTATTCCATAATGACTCCGGTATCTTTACCTCACATCAATCTTTTCCCGGAGTCAATTTTGGATCCTTTCACAATTCACAATGAAGTTGAATCATCCATTTTTGAGGATCATATTGAACTTGCCCAATTCTACACTTTTGAAGATTCTATTGACATTTTGGCAAGTTCTCCATCTTGTGGAATTGAACTCAAATGTGACCTTGATTTTCTCAATCTCTTTACTTCTGAAACTGATTGTACAATTCTTAAGGAAGATGTTGACTTAAGTTTTGAAGAATTGTACGGTGATGAGCTTGAATTTCTTAAAATTGGAAGTAAAGAGATATCACTTTTAGAAAGTCACATTCCATCGTTGAACTCTGATTGTGGACTTGAGTTTTCATTTCTTGACTTGGACACTATTTCTGACTTCACTTCGACTCCTGAACCATCACTTGATTTAAATCATAATTCTGAGTCGGTGTTCCTTTCCGAGTCCAAGTCAACAGTTCTATCAGTTCATACTCTATTCTGTGACAAGGAATTTGATAAATTTGAGTCTGAAATTATTAGGAAAATCTTAAAATTAGATGGGGGCATGTACATAATTAAAATAACACATGCATACATCATTTTAGTGGGTCATATTTTTGCTATTTTTGGTGGGTTCCTGAAAACCCAAAGCAAAGATGATTGGGCCATGTTCCGTGGACCAATCCGACCACCACCGGAACCACCACCTTGAGGTATATTTTTCCTTCCCTTTCCATTTTTTCATGCATACATATATCATGATGCATTGAGGACAATGCATGAAATAAGTGTGGGGGAGGGTTTACTAACTTAGAGTTTTTAGATTTTCTTTCTTTTATACTTCTTTTAGAAATAAAAAATAAAAAATAAAAACTTTTTGAAAAAGAGACAAAGTTTTGTTCTATTTTTAAGAAAATTAAGATGTATCTTAAAGATTAAGAAAGCCTTAATTATGACATCTTAAACATAGTTGAAATAATAGATCTTGTTTGAGATTATAGGCTAAGTAAGTAAAATTGGTGAGATATTCTTATCTTGAATTTTTTGCCTTAGATAATATGCACTTTACACTTACACATTTCTTGGGATGGAGACAAAGACCAAAAATGCCATATAAATAAAATAAAAAAAAAAAAGAGAAAAAGAAAAAAAATATAAATAAAGATCACTTATTAAGCTGGATAATTGTGCCTCAAGAAGCATGGTTATTCACGCCTAACGGTGATTATAAATAATCCCCTTTAGTCTTGTGGCCTTTTCTACTCGAGACCTTAAACCCGAGGGATGTTTTCTCATCTGGTGCCCTAAGACCGTCTGGTTTGGGAGTCATCGGTTAAAGGCTCGCTACAAGGGTAGACTAGAAAGCCTAGACTAAGGGAAGATTAAATAAAAAAAAAAAAAAAGAAGAAAAAAAAAATATATATATATATAAACAAATAAATGGCTTTATGGTTGGAGTTGAAATCCCAGAAATTTTCACTGAGCACGGTGTGCATATTATCTAGGTTTTATGAAAGATAAAAGTATTCAATCCAATTTTGAATTCTTACCTTAATTAAAAACAAGATCTTGCATGGAGACTTAGTTTAAGAAAGAATAATTATAGGTGGACTTAAGACCTAGGATCACTTATATTTTCACAAAAATAGTTCGTAAACTTGTCTCTTATTCAAAATGCGTTTTCAAAATACTAACATTTGTCTTCTTTCTTTATGGATTTTGTGGGTGTAATCCGCTGAAAACCCTCAGGAGACAACACTCCTCCTCTAGGGTAACCTAGAGGTTTAACGGCTTGTTGCACATGCTCAGTGCAATCGCGTCACCTGCGAAAGTGGTGTAATAAATTGTTAGTCTAGATTTTCTTTTTCTTTGTTTTGCTCGGGACGAGCAAACGAATAAGTGTGGGGGTGTGATTAGTACACAAAAGTGCATATTTTACATCATAATCCCCATGCATAATACAAATAAATAAGTGATTTTTAATCCTCTTCTCTACTTATTTGCAGGTATATACTTAAAGGAGAGTTAGTCAATTAATTACCTTAATTACCACTAATTAAGGTGATTAATTAAAAGATTAAAGATAAAGCCAAATCAAATCCAGATCTAGAGAGATCCGCGCAACAAACTCAGAATCTAAGTATCCTACGTGGCTAACCAACTCTCAACTGAACTGTACCAGAAAGATCTGGACCAACGGCCCAGATCTGGCCGCAATCCCGCGGCAATCCGCGGCAAGATCATGGCCGTTGGTCCCCGGATTTTGTGGCAACAACCTACTCTCCAGAAGCTTCTCAGATCTGCTATAAATACTGGACTATCACCTGCGAGCTGGGACTGATCAGAGAAGAGAGGAGATTAGTTTTAGGTGTTGTAATTTTCATTTTTCTCTAGGTTTTATTCTTTAGTTCCCTCTTCTTCTCTATCCCTAGATTTCATTACAAAAGAGAGTGATTGTGAGGGAGAGAGCTTGTGTAATCAAGGGTGACAACTTGAAGCTATGCAAGGATTGATCCATCCTCCATTCCTCTACTTGAGTTTGATTCTAGTTCTTGTGCTTTCTTTACTTGCTTTATTACTTGCTTACTTTAGTTCTTGCAATCTAATTCAAGCTTTATTTTACTTCTTTAATGGCTTCTTGTAGCTAGATTTTCATTCCATGTACTAGTTTACCACTAGCTTAGCCACTTCACTACTCATGGGTGATTGCTTTTGTTAATCTTGCAAGTGTATGATCTTCTCTTCTCCGATGGTTAAACCACCATCTTGCAAATGAGAAAGTAATTAGGTCAACACGCTAGACGAATTCCAAGCCTATGGAGTGACAACATTAGGCAAAGCTTTCATTATCAAGGAGTTTGGTAAGCTTTGGCAAGCTAGCAAGGTAATCTAGTCTTGGATCTCTTTCTTTAAGTTTCTTGATTCTTTTCTTATGAATACAACATCCACATCACTTCTTGATTTCTTTTCCACTTCCACTATGAACATATCCATCTTCTTTTAGCTTCTTTTGCATCACTAAGTTTATAATCAAGAGAAGACTACTAGTTTGATCACTTCACTACCATACGTTTAAAGCTTCCATCGCGAGCTCTCCCTGAGATCCGACTCGGTATAGCCTTGTGCTATAGCGGAGACAAGAAAGGGTACATCAAATACATCTTTATAACACATAATAAGTACACCTTTTCCGTCTAACCAAATAGTCGCAAATACCAAAAGAAGAGGGAAGGATAGACTTCTATTCAACCCTAAATACTTGCAGGATGAAGATAAAAGGAGAAGAGTGCAAAGATAAAAATTCAAAAAAATTCGGATTCAGACTGTACACGTTTTAGTATTCAGATTATAACTTTTACTATATATATTCAAATCCGATGATTCAAGATGCTCCAGAAAGAAGACTTGAAGACCTACAACTCTTATGTTGATCAAACTTTCCAATTCAGTCAGCAGATAAGCCAATTTTGGTGATCAACATGATAATAAGTTGCAGGACAGATTTGAACTTCTATGGATAAGTGCCACAAGTCTGGAGATAAGATTTTTTGGGAGAGTCGTACCGGGCATCTTCCAGCTCCTATAAATACCCCTGCAGAGCAACAGAAAAAAAGAACAGAAAATACAGAGCAAAAATCTAGGGTTTTAGGCTAACTTGTAATTTAGGTTAGGTTTTATTTTCGTTTTCTTTTGTAATTTTTGTAACTGAGAGTAGAGGATGCTTTCATGGAGAAAGAAGTTCATACTTGTACTGAGGTGACATCGGTGTAAGTCTTACTTTTCCTCCATTGTTAATAAAATCTGCTCAAAGTTTGTCTTTATTTCTATTCTTGTTTTGTTTCTTTTATTCATGTTTTATCCTTGTTTTCATCTTCTATTCTTGTTGTGTTGTTTCTATCTCTGATGACTTGCATACCATGAGATCCGATCGCTTCGAGACTGCCTAGCCAAAGAAGTGCCCTTGATGGCCAATGGAGATGAACAAGCCTTCTCTTTAGTTTGTCTTTTCTTTTCATAGTGTAGATCGCGAAGGTGGAAGATCCTATACGCCATACTTGGTCGCCTTCCAAGACAAGGTAAGTCGTTACAACAGAGCAAAGGTAAGTAGGGCAGAAGAGGTAGGTATGTGTTTAATTTTCTTTCTTTTATTTCTTTAGTATAGATCACCACATCTTCCACATCTTTTCAATTTCTTTCTCAACTCATTGTAAATACCATTGTAAATAATAAAAATAAATAAAAAAGAGATAACTTACTTAAACGCTTCCATCGCTAGTCCCTCCCTAAGGATCATGACCCGCATAGCCATTGCTACCGCGGATTAGAATTGAGTACACTTGCACATCTTGTTCTAAATCTAAAATTCTTTATTTTGTGTGCAGGGAAAAACTCAACCACAACTGAATAACTAGGTAGCCGGTACTACCTTAGTTCTTCATGGTGGAACCCACAACTCGGTTAACCATCATAAGTTCTTCCAAAATACACAACAAGCATTATCAAGCAATTACTCCTTTTTTTCAGGTTATGATGTCTTTTATTAACATGCAAAAATATAAGTTATTATTAAGATGAAATAGTAACTGAATATCTCCAACTGAAACAAATGTCACTAAAAACTGATATCTCATAACTGATAACTAATAACTGATATCTGATGAAGAATACTAGAGATATAGAGTCACTAATAATAATGATATTAATAACACTGATAACTGATAACTGATAACTGATGTCGAATTCTAAAAATATAAGATCATTGATATCAATGAGATCACTACACAATATATGTCTATATCCATAACTGAATAACTATAATAATTAGGAACCAATCGTGAGTGAAGTCTACTGAATATTTTCGAAATTAAACTAAATTAACAGATACAAAAATCATAACTAAAATGTGAATCATCCTCAAATGATATGAAATTTAGAACATCTCTATATCTAATATTCGACATCAATAAGATCATCAATACTCAAGCAAACTAATCAGTGAATAGATCTCGAAAATACTTACAATCAATAATCCAATAATCGCCAATCTCATCTGAATACTAATCAAGATCCAATGTAAAGAATATAATTCCGAGATCAACTCCAACTCTAAATAAGTCCATATATACACAATAGCAACCATATAGTGAGAACACAAAAGAATTCATCCATATTAAACATGGGTGTCTCAAAATAACTAAACATATATATCACTAATCTAATAAGCATGGCATATTCATACTAATCACTAAACAATGAAACATGCTATAAACAATGAATATTAAAAGCATGAAAACAATAAATGGGAGTTAGGAACCGTTACCAAAACCTAGAAGGCAACTCTCCTTGTCTCCAAAACATGGTGGTCTTCTCCACCAAACATCCCTTGAAAGTGATGCATCCAATTGATTTCCTTTAAGTACGGAACGCATTCACTCCAAGGTGCCATCACTCTCACGTCATGTGAGAGCCCACACCTACATCAAAAACACGAGGGGTGGTCTTTGGTACCCATACTCTTTTGGGTCCATGGGGTTAGTACCTTCTCTAACCCAAACAAAATTCTTTGCTAAATTTGAAACATGTAATCTATCATAACAAAATTTAGTAAGGTGGCCCTTACGTCTACAATGTGTACAAGTGTACACATGAGCATACATGTGATGGGTGTGTCCGTAAGGAGCATGTGTATGCCGTGGAGGGTGTGCATGCATAAAGGATGGAACTTGTTTCTTTCGAACCAAGATTTCCAAACGTGAGTTGTTCATGGCACATTGGCTCATAGTGGAGCCCAAACAATCAACCTTCTTCTTAAGCATGGATATATCATTATCAATTAAAGAAGAAGTGGAGCATGCAATAGGTGATGTGTGAGATACTACCCTAGCATGGCAAACATGTGCATCAATTTTATTTTTCAAAACAATATTCTTATCTAAACAAACATTCAACTCATTTGAAATAGAAATAATTTTATTTTTCAAAGCAACATTCTCCTTTAAAACAAAATCAACTTTTGAAGACAAATTTTCATTTTTCTTCAAAAGAACATGACAATCATTTTTATTTTTCAAAAACTCATTTTCTTTAAGTGCAAGATCAAGTTGAGATTTTAATGAATCCCTCTCATTAACAATCTCCTCTTTCTCTTGCAAAACAATATCAAGTCTAGCAATCAAATTTTTATTTTCATTGTTAATGCCTAGACTCTTCTTTTTCAAAACATCATATTTTTCAATAAGTTTTTCACACACAATAGAAAGTTCTTCATTTAAAGCATGGGGATCAACAAAATCATTAGAAGAACTAGCATCATCATTATCATCTAAGTGGGGTTCCGAATGTACCTCAAGGGAGTCATTCCCTTGGACCATTAAGCATTGAGAATCGGATTCTCCACTAGACTCCTCCGGTTGATTTGGCACTTGAAGCTTGGAGGTGGTGGTGGTTGTCAACAAATTCCACACTGCAAAGGCGGAATCAATGTTAGAAACACGTAAAAGATAATCTTTAGATAATGTGCTTCTAATAGCCTCAAGGGCTAATGGATTGGCCCCTATATGCTTGCTATCACTAAGGTAGGATTCCTTGGTAATGGCAAGGTAGACCTTATGTCCTAGGGTTTGTAAATAAACGGTCATCCTAATCTTCCAAACAATGATGTTGGAAGGGTCAAACAAAGGTGGGGTCATGAAGTCCATGGCAAACTATATGAGTGTGCAAACAAGCAAATACAAACAATAGATTAGCAACCAAATGGATCTCACTCCTAGGATGTTAAGCCTAATATCAGGAGCGCTAGCTCTGATACCAATTGAAAAACACCTAGAGGGGGGGGTGAATAGGTGTAAATGCTAATCTAGAACTAAATGCAAAACTAAGTGCGCTAAATGCGGAAGCTTAAAACAATATTGCAATCACACTTAGTACAATCAACAAGTGTAGCCGAATTTCCCGTGAAGGGCTCTGGACTAACTCCTCTTGATTCCCCTAGATATGGGTTGAGGTGCTATGTGAAGCTCTTGTTGATTAAGTACAAGTGAGGCACACACACAAGCATACAATAGATATGGCAATATGAATCAATGCTCAACACAAGCAAATATGATATGATGATATGAATGATGCTTTGCACAAAATAAAGAGAGAGTTAGAGAGACAAGTGGATCAAACGCTAACAACAAGATATGTTTCGAGGTTCGAGCCCCTAGCTCTACATCCCCGCCTACACCACCGTGTAGGATTTCCAATCACTATCTCCCACCGAGGGAACCTCTACCGAAGAGGATTTGTTACAACTCTAGGAGTACCAAACTCCTCTCTCAAACAACCACCTCACAATCGAGGGGTAGGCCCGTAGCCAATACAACAACCAACACCTCTACCGAAGAGGGTTTATAAACCAAACTCCACCTCTCACTAGAGGGAGCAAACCACAAGCCTCAACCTCTACCAAAGAGGGAGCAAACCAATCACCCGATCAACCTCTACCAAAGAGGGATACAACAAAAGCAAGGGTGTACAACTTGGAGGTTTTCACAACCTCAAACAATCTCTCTTTTTCTCTTTTCCACAAAACAAAGATCCTAAATAGATTAGGATAGAAGATAAGCTCAAGTGTGGAAACAAGGTGTTTTTGGAAACAAGCAACAAAGAAAAACTACTTGGGAAATCTCTTGTAGGTGATAGAAAATGAAAACCAAGACAATATCCCAAAAATCTAGTTCTCTTTGATTTTCCAAAAACCCAAAACAATACAAAGATAAATCTTTTTGGCACAAAACTCTTTTTAAAACTCTTTTAAAAAGTGTAGAGAAAGTCTGGAATTTTTGTCTCTAAAAACCTTGGCCAAAATCCCAAAGAAATGGGGTTTATATAGGCCCATCAGAAAACTAGCCGTTAGGCTGATGTGGCAGCCTGACAGGCTACCGGTCGGCCGGCCCGGCCGACCGCCAACGGTCAGAAATTTGACCGTTGGGGCAACCCGGTCGACCGACACGGTCGACCCAAACAAACAGAGAGCAGAGCTCTCAGACCCGGTCGACCCTGACGGTCGACCGTTCCTGTGACAGCCAAACGTGCACAAATCTGTGCACGTCGGTCGACCGACCCGGTCGACCGACTTCATCCCAAGTCGACTAGGTTAGTTGACTAGTCGACTGGTTGAAGCCTAGAACAGAAATCTGGGTTAGAAAAACAGTTTAAAAATATTTTAAAAAATCTTTTAATAACTTGTAAAAATCTCAAAAATGTTTTTACCATATTGCATTGATATATAAACATGTGATAAACATTTCTACTCAAATATCAAGCATATGAAACGATTTTTGTTTCTTAACATTTTTATCAAAAACCAAAACATGTATTTTTATCAAACTTGGATTTTTCAATACATGAATAGGAAAGTCAAAATAAGTTTGTCTAGGAAGTTAAAAGCATGTATGTATATCTAGAACATATCTAATATACATAAGAACTATTTAAACTTGTTTTGATCTACTATTCGTGAAAACCAAATCCAAAATATAAAACGTGTGTGTTAAGTGCACTTGAGCATATCAACTATACTAAGCTTTACAAATGGATCTAAACACACTAAACTAAATTAGGATACCTAAGTCTTCTTGACGATCTTCCATCTTCAAGTTGACTCGATCCAAAACTCCATCCATGGGCTAGGCAAAGTGTGATCTTGAAGCTAGCTTGAGCCCTGAAATCACCATGAAAAGCTTCTAAACTCCTTTGTTGAAGCTAATCACCAACTAATATCTTGCTTAATGATCTGAAACTTAAACACCACAAGATTATTAGTAAACATAACTACATGAGTTAATCATCATCAAAACTAGGGTGGAAGGCCTTTGGGCCAACAATCTTCCCCTTTTTGATGATGACAAAACTCATGGAGTTATATATGCATGGATTAAAATTAAGCTTCAAAGAAGCTCCCCCTTAACTCATGCATAAACAAATAAACATAATAAATATGCAATGAAGGCTTTGAATATGAATGCATTAACAATAAAGGTTCTAGATACCAATGAAATGTTCGAAAACAAAACATGCTCTAGATACCAATTAACATTAAACTATATTAAACTTAATATACCAATAAACATTAAACTATATTAAACTTAATATATGCAAAAACATAACTATGCATATATCAAACTCAAAATCTTTCTCCCCCTTTTTGTCAATCATCAACAAAGGGGTAAAACCAAAACAATAAATAAAATGAGGGGTAAAAATCTTTCTCCCCCTTTTTATCAATTAAAACAATAAAAACAATGTTCTCCCCCTTTTTGTCTAAAACCAAAAATAAAGTCAATAAGGGGTGACTACAAACATGATATCAATTAAAATATGTCAATGAAGCATCTTGATACCAATCGAAAGTAAACAAAGATCAATACATGTTATATGCTATATTCATTCATGAAGAGGAAGACGTTAAGTTAGCTTCCCTACACATATGCATTACATGAAGAAGGGATGACAAGCCCCAATTCACATAACACACATTATGTAATGCATAAGAGGAGATGTGAAGCTCCCCCTACACACGTGTATCACATAAAGAAGAGATGTCAAGCTCCTCAATACAAGATACACTCAACATGAATCTATATGTAGAAGAGATGTTAAGCTCTCCTTGCATATAGTCAATATAAATCTAAACTTTTGTATTTATTTTCTTTAAACAAAATTTTTAGATACCAATTTAAAACAAAAGACATTTTGATATCAAAAGATAGTAATTTTCTTTTTAAGCCAAATAAACAATTGAAATGACTATTTTCTATCATAAAGTAAGGGAGTGGAAATACAAGTACCAATTGAAATATGAAAAACGAATTTTCTCCCCCTTTATGAAATACCAACACAAACTATGCGTAGGCTTGTAATAAGATACCAATTGAAAACTAAATCAATTGAAATAATAGTTGAAGCTCAAGCTCTAGCATAAACAAAATTTGTGCTCAAGATATAGAAATACAATAGCACAAATAAAACATATATATGTGTATGAAATAGAATGAGTACCAATCACCAATAGATGATACCAATTGAAAATATACATACACAATAAACAATTATGAGTATACAAAAGGATCAAATTGATACCAATTGAAAGAGTTCAATGATACCAATTGACATAACAATAAAAGCATGTGTATACCTCATAACACAACGAAAAAAACGAACTAGTTAAAATGAAAAATTTTGTTAACTAGTACGAAATCCTTCAAGCAAGGAATAAAACAAAATAATTTTTCATAAAACATGAAATCCACAAGATAATCAACACTCTAATTCAATTAGGCATAAATATGACTCATGAAAACAAAACATGAGCAAGCAATAAACGTGAGTGTACGAATAAAGTGTGAATATCATAATCATGAAAATTTTTCATTAAGCTCAATTATTCCTTAAACAATGAAAAACAACCAAAATTATTTAATCTTCAAGGTATATGTATGTCCTATACAAACTAAAGTATACATACATATCCAAACACAACGAGTCCACAAAGATATATGCATTAAGGCACGTGGCTCAAAAGGATAAACATGTATATCTAATAGTTTGGACAAGATAGACATATACATGAAGTTAAACATAAACTCAAAAACACGAAACAACTAAATCTTCATTAAAACAAATTTTCATTTCAAGGTATATGTATGAATTGTCAACACAATAAGTATACATACATATCCCTAAACACAATTGAGTCCATATATAGATTTGCATGAAAGGCAAATGGCTCAAGAGGTATACATGTATATCTTAAAGTTTGGCCATACAAACATATACATGAAGTGAAACACACAATCATAAAACAAATTCAAAAATGAGAATACAAATTTAAAATGTATGAATCATCAAAACTAGACTATACTAGCACATCTAATGGGTTCAAATAAGCAATCAAGCCCAAACATATATAGATTTATTTGTGGCCCACTATATGCACAAGTATAAATCCTAATCTTAATGAAAACTAACATCTAAACAAGTAATCTTAACATGAAGCATCAAAACACGATAAAAATTAACATGATAAGCTTAAACATGATTATTATGAATATCCACATGTTATTAGAAATATGATATACGCAATAGCAACCATATAGTGAGAACACAAAAGAATTCATCCATATTAAACATGGGTGTCTCAAAATAACTAAACATGTATATCACTAATCTAATAAGCATAGCATATTCATACTAATCACTAAACAATGAAACATGCTATAAACAATGAATATTAAAAGCATGAAAATAATAAATGGGAGTTAGGAATCGTTACCAAAACCTAGAAGGCAACTCTCCTTGTCTCCAAAACATGGTGGTCTTCTCCACCAAACATCCTTTGAAAGTGATGCATCCAATTGATTTCCTTTAAGTACGGAACGCATCCACTCCAAGGTGCCATCACTCTCACGTCATGTGAGAGCCCACACCTACATCAAAAACACGAGGGGTGGTCTTTGGTACCCATACTCTTTTGGGTCCATGGGGGTTAGTACCTTCTCTAACCCAAACAAAATTCTTTGCTAAATTTGAAACATGTAATCTATCATAACAAAATTTAGTAAGGTGGCCCTTACGTCTACAATGTGTACAAGTGTACACATGAGCATACATGTGATGGGTGTGTCCGTGAGGAGCATGTGTATGCCGTGGAGGGTGTTCATGCATAAAGGATGGAACTTGTTTCTTTCGAACCAAGATTTCTAAACGTGAGTTGTTCATGGCACATTGGCTCATAGTGGAGCCCAAACAATCAACCTTCTTCTTAAGCATGGATATATCATTATCAATTAAAGAAGAAGTGGAGCATGCAATAGGTGATGTGTGAGATACTACCCTAGCATGGCAAACATGTGCATCAATTTATATTTCAAAACAATATTATTATCTAAACAAACATTCAACTCATTTGAAATAGAAATAATTTTATTTTTCAAAGCAATATTCTCCTTTAAAACAAAATCAACTTTTGAAGACAAATTTTCATTTTTCTTCAAAAGAACATGACAATCATTTTTATTTTTCAAAAACTCATTTTCTTTAAGTGCAAGATCAAGTTGAGATTTTAATGAATCCCTCTCATTAGTAATCTCCTCTTTCTCTTGCAAAGCAATATCAAGTCTAGCAATCAAATTTTTATTTTCATTGTTAATGCCTAGACTCTTTTTTTTTCAAAACATCATATTTTTCAATAAGTTTTTCACACACAATTGAAAGTTCTTCATTTAAAGCATGGGGATCAACAAAATCATTAGAAGAACTAGCATCATCATTATCATCTAAGTGGGGTTCCGAATGTACCTCAAGGGAGTCATTCCCTTGGACCATTAAGCATTGAGAATCAGATTCTCCACTAGACTCCTCCGGTTGATTTGGCACTTGAAGCTTGGAGGTGGTGGTGGTTGTCAACAAATTCCACACTGCAAAGGCGGAATCAATGTTAGAAACACGTAAAAGTTAATCTTTAGATAATGTGCTTCTAATAGCCTCAAGGGCTAATGCATTGGCCCCTATATGCTTGCTATCACTAAGGTAGGATTCCTTGGTAATGGCAAGGTAGACCTTATGTCCTAGGGTTTGTAAATAAACGGTCATCCTAATCTTCCAAACAATGATGTTGGAAGGGTCAAACAAAGGTGGGGTCATGAAGTCCATGGCAAACTATATGAGTGTGCAAACAAGCAAATGCAAACAATAGATTAGCAACCAAATGGATCTCACTCCTAGGATGTTAAGCCTAATATCAGGAGCGCTAGCTCTGATACCAATTGAAAAACACGTAGAGGGGGGGTGAATAGGTGTAAATGCTAATCTAGAACTAAATGCAAAACTAAGTGCGCTAAATGCGGAAGCTTAAAACAATATTGCAATCACACTTAGTACAATCAACAAGTGTAGCCGAATTCCCCGTGAAGGGCTCTGGACTAACTCCTCTTGATTCCCCTAGATATGGGTTGAGGTGCTATGTGAAGCTCTTGTTGATTAAGTACAAGTGAGGCACACACACAAGCATACAATAGATATGGCAATATGAATCAATGCTCAACACAAGCAAATATGATATGATGATATGAATTATGCTTTGCACAAAATAAAGAGAGAGTTAGAGAGACAAGTGGATCAAACCTAACAACAAGATATGTTTCGAGGTTCGAGCCCCTAGCTCTACATCCCCGCCTACACCACCGTGTAGAATTTCCAATCCACTATCTCCCACCGAGGGAACCTCTACCGAAGAGGATTTGTTACAACTCTAGGAGTACCAAACTCCTCTCTCAAACAACCACCTCACAATCGAGGGGTAGGCCCGTAGCCAATACAACAACCAACACCTCTACCGAAGAGGGTTTACAAACCAAACTCCACCTCTCACTAGAGGGAGCAAACCACAAGCCTCAACCTCTACCAAAGAGGGAGCAAACCAATCACCCGATCAACCTCTACCAAAGAGGGATACAACAAAAGCAAGGGTGTACAACTTGGAGGTTTCCACAACCTCAAACAATCTCTCTTTTTCTCTTTTCCACAAAACAAAGATCCTAAATAGATTAGGATAGAAGATAAGCTCAAGTGTGGAAACAAGGTGTTTTTGGAAACAAGCAACAAAGAAAAACTACTTGGGAAATCTCTTGTAGGTGATAGAAAATGAAAACCAAGACAATATCCCAAAAACCTAGTTCTCTTTGATTTTCCAAAAACCCAAAACAATACAAAGATAAATCTTTTTGGCACAAAACTCTTTTTAAAACTCTTTTAAAACAGTAGAGAAAGTCTGGAATTTTTGTCTCTAAAAACCTTGGCCAAAATCCCAAAGAAATGGGGTTTATATAGGCCCATCAGAAAACTAGCCGTTAGGCTGATGTGGCAGCCTGACAGGCTACCGGTCGGCCAGCCCGGCCGACCGCCAACGGTCAGAAATGTGACCGTTGGGGCAACCCGGTCGACCGGCACGGTCGACCCAAACAAACAGAGAGCAGAGCTCTCAGACCCGGTCGACCCTGACGGTCGACCGCTCCTGTGACAGCCAAACGTGCACAAATTTGTGCACGTCGGTCGACCGACCCGGTCGACCGACTTCATCCCAAGTCGACTAGGTTAGTTGACTAGTCGACTGGTTGAAGCCTGGAACAGAAATCTGGGTCAGAAAAACAGTTTAAAAATATTTTGAAAAATCTTTTAATAACTTGTAAAAATCCCAAAAATGTTTTTACCATATTGCATTGATATATAAACATGTGATAAACATTTCTACTCAAATATCAAGCATATGAAACGATTTTTGTTTCTTAACATTTTTACCAAAAACCAAAACATGTATTTTTATCAAACTTGGATTTTTCAATACATGAATAGGAAAGTGAAAATAAGTTTGTCTAGGAAGTTAAAAGCATGTATGTATATCTAGAACATATCTAATATACATAAGAACTATTTAAACTTGTTTTGATCTCCTATTCGTGAAAACCAAATCCAAAACATAAAACGTGTGTGTTAAGTGCACTTGAGCATATTAACTATACTAAGCTTTACAAATGGATCTAAACACACTAAACTAAACTAGGATACCTAAGTCTTCTTGACGATCTTCCATCTTCAAGTTGACTCGATCCAAAACTCCATCCATGGGCTAGGCAAAGTGTGATCTTGAAGCTAGCTTGAGCCCTGGAATCACCATGAAAAGCTTCTAAACTCCTTTGTTGAAGCTAATCACCAACTAATATCTTGCTTAATGATCTGAAACTTAAACACCACAAGATTATTAGTAAACATAACTACATGAGTTAATCATCATCAAAACTAGGGTGGAAGGCCTTTGGGCCAACAACAAGGAGATAGAGAGAGAGTGAGCAATCGCAAACACAAGGGATTTGTTTCGAGGTTCGAGCACCCTTGCTATACATCCCCGCCTTCGACACACGAAGGATTTCCACTATAATCGATCCCAATGGATCACCCGGTGCCGCAATACCTACAACTCTCGGACTCCCTAGTCCGTACACACTGCAAGCCCACCGGCTCGCAGAGGCCGCACCTCAAACAAAGAGTTCGCACCCGAACCCGAAACACCGAGTCCCCACTAGGACCCGAAACAATGCGAACACACACGTCCGCCTCCTCAAAGAACAAAGAACAAGTCTTTGGTGATCACAACACTTTGATCACCTAAAAACTATCTCACTACAACACTCCTATAAGATGAATAGATCAATGGGTTGCTCAAGTGTCTGTGAGAAAAACAAGGATGAGAGTGGTGGAGGAAAACTCAAAAAAATCTCTTTTTAACACTCTTGATAAACTTTCCTTTTGATGGGAAATATTTGCTCTCAATTTTGTGGAGAAAAACCTCTGAAAAGAGTAGGAAAAACTGGCTCTAAAAGTCTCCAAAAATCTTGTTGAAAAATAATGCCCAAACTCCCAAATTTATAGGCTCAGAAAAACTAGCCGTTGGGGTCTGTCAGGCCTGTCAGTCGACCGCCTGGTCGACCGGCTAACGGTCATATTTCAGACCGTTTGAGCCATCGGTCGACCGGTCGGTCGACCGAGCCAGGATACAGAAAGCTAGTCTCTCTGTCCGGTCGACCGCCGGGTCGACCGGGGCCTTTCCAAAGAGCAGAGCTCTCTGGACGGTCGACCGGGTCGGTCGGCCGGCCCTCCTGTCAGAACTGGCGTGCACGTCCGTGCACTCGGTCGACCGCCCGGTCGACCGGCTTAAGCCAGATCAGAAAACTTAGGGATTTAAAACTAGGTCTTTTTGGCTCATATAAAATCCCATAAAATACTGAAAAATATACAAAAATAGTTTTACCAATATACGTTGATAAACAAACATGCTTGCACAAAATCAAAGCATGTTACAAATGATTTGGACTATTTTTGTAACTTGAAAAAATTGGTTCAAAATAAAACGATATTTTTCCAAACTTGATTTTCCAAAACTTGTTTTTCCAAAACTTCTCCAAATACAAAAATAAGATATTTAAACTACTTTTAAAGTATAGTGTGTATGGATATGATCCACTACACAAACATGGTGAAATATCTATGTTTTTGACATTAAGCTCTAAACATGGTTTTGGATAAAAAATATGTAAACTTGAAAACCAAAATCCAAACATGTATTTTCTAAAATAGAAAATCTTTTGTAAAAACAAAACTATCAAGAGTGTGTGTGTATATGTACTTGAGCAATCCACCAACTACTCTATCCTTTACATTTTAACTAAAACAAAATCTTCTAAAAATAAACCTAGACACAAGTCTTCATCTTCTTGAAGTCTTCTCTTGAAGCCTTCTTGACTTGGTCTAAACACCGTGCAAGCTCCAAAACTTGACTTCAAATCCTTTATTGAAGCTATGCACCTACTAAGATCTTGATCATAAATCTATCACTAATTAAACACAAGATCATTAGTAAACATAACTACATGAGTTGATCATCATCAAAACTAGAGTGATGGGCCTTCGGGCCAACAATCTCCCCCTTTTTGATGATGACAAAACTCATGAAGTTATATATGCATGGATTAAAGTAAAGCTTCAAAGAAGCTCCCCCTTAACTCATGCATAACACATAAACAATAAATATGCAATGAAGCACATAAACATGTATGCAAATGTATGGAGATAAACATGCTAATATACATAAAACACATCAAATTCTTTTTCTCCTATTTGCAAAACAAAACATATATGCATAAACAATCTTTTTCACAAAACATGCATATAAATCCAAAATCTTTCTCCCCCTTTTTGTCAATCATCAACAAAAGGGTAAAAACACAATCAACAAATTTTTCTCCCCCTTTTTGTCATAAACAAAGAGACAAATAAGGGGTCAAATTAAATAAGTCAATAAAAGGTTATATGCGATATACATTCATGAAGAGGAAGACGGTTAAGTAACTTTCCTACACATATACATTACATGAAAGAGGGATGACAAGCCCTAATTCACATAACGCATAATATGCAATGCATAAGAGGAGATGTGAAGCTCCCCCTACACACGTGTACCACATAAAGAAGAGTTGTCAAGCTCCTCAATATAAAATACACTCAACATGAATCTATATGTAGAAGAGATGTTAAGCTCTCCTTGCATATAGGTAATACAAATCAAAATTTTTAAATTTTTCTTAATAAAACAAATCTTGAGATATCAAATAAACATAATTTTTTTTAATTTTTGATACCAATTTTAAAACATAATGCATAAGCTTAAAAAGTTTGAAGTAAGCTTAGCATAAACAAAGTTTGTGCTTTTAAATATGTAAAATAATTTTAACTTAAGCACAAAACAAATCATATGTATGTATGAAAAAATGAGTATATCAATTGAAATTGATACATACATATATAAGAAAACAAAATATGAGTATATACAAAAATAGAGTCAAATTGATACCAATTGAAACGATTCAATGATACCAATTGAAACAATAATAGGATCATGTGTATATCACATAAACATTGAAGAATAAATAACTAGTTAAATTAATTTTTGAAAAACTAGTTAAAGATCCTTCAAAAACATGAAACCAAAACATATGTATTTCATGAATCATACTAAATACACAAGAGATGACACTCAAAATCGATTAAGCTCATAAAAGTGTTCATGAATCAAAGTCATGACAAAACAAATGAAGTATGAGTGTACAAGAATCATGTATATAGCATTTTCATGAAAATAGTCATTAAGGCTCAAAATGATCAAAACAAATTATTCATTTTATTAAACAAAACATAAAAATTTATTTTTCATTAAAAATAATAAACTTCTAGGTATATGTATGATTTATCTAAATCTAACAATATGCATACATATCCCAAACATAAAACGAGTCTATTAATAGTATTTACATGAAGGCAAGAGACTCAAAAAGGATATACATGTATATTTATTAGATTTGAATAAAAATTACATATACATGAAGTAAAATATGAAAATTGGCAAAACAAGTGTAAATGGGGAAATCATCAAAACTAGGCTATACATGTGCATATAGTGGGTACAAATGAGCATGAAGTGCAAACAATATATGAATCAATTTGTTCTCACTATTTGTACATGTATAAATACAAGTTTTGATAAAAACTACATTTAAACTAGTATTTACCACATGAAGCACATAAAACAAATAAAACATGAACATGCTATATGATATCACAAATGAATAGCATGTAAATAAACAAGGAGTTTAGAAATAGTTACCAAACCAAAGAACTATTCCAAATCTCCAAATGTGGTGGTCCTCCCACCAAACCTCCTCGATAGCGGTGCATCAAATATGTGTCCATCAAATCCATACATCCACTACCAAGGCACCAAATCTCTCACGTCTTGTGAGAGCCCTCACCTACATCAAATACACAAGGTGGGGGTTTCGGTATCCATTTTTTCTTGGGTCCTTGGGGGTTAGCTTTGTAAGGAACCCAATAATTTTTATTAGCAAAATTTAAAGCATTAATCCTATCATAACAAAATTTTGCTAAATGGCCTTTGCGGCCACAATGTGTACACTTGTACACCTTAAGATGCTTATGTGTGTGAGTGTGATCATGACGTGCAACATAAGCATGATGTGAATGATGATGTGCATGAATGTGTGGAGTTTGTTTCTTTGAAAACATAGACTCCAACCTAGAATGATTAAATGCACATGAGCTCAAAGTAGAGCTCAAACTATTAATTCTATTTTTCAAAAGTTCAATCTCACTATCTTCAATGGTGGCATGAAAAGTATAGTGAGATATAGAATCATTTTTCTTATTCTTTTTAGAAACAATAACTTTTTCTTTTTCAATCATTTTTCTTTTCAAAGAGGAATTTTCTTGAAAAACAATTTCCTTTTGTTTTTCCACCAAAACAATTTTATTTTTCAAATTTGTGTTTCCTTCATATAAATCATTCAATTTGGACATTAAGGAAACATTCTCATTTTTCAAATCATTATTTTATTTTTCTAAGCATGCAATGTTACTTCTAAATGAATCATGTTCTATATGCATGCAATCAAGTTTCTTTTTCAAATTTTTATTATCCTTTTTAAGCATGTTATATTTCTCTAATAGTTGTTGACAAAATGAAGCAAGTTCATCATATGACATATCATTATCTTCATCTACCTCGGATTCAGTAGTTAGCTCAAGGGGGTTATCCCCTTGGACCATATAGCACAAGTTGGAGGTGTTGCTTCCAACGTCCGAATCGCTCCCCGCATAATATAGATCTTTTTCGCCAAGGGAGGTGATGATGTTCCATGCTACAAAAGCCGAGTCAATGTTAGAAACCTTAGATAAATAGTCATCATTTAGGGTACTCTTCAAAGCATAAAGGGATTTTGTATTAGCCTCAAGATTCTTGCCATTTAAATAATAATCATTAGTGATGGCAAGGTAAACATGAATGCCTAGGGCCTTGAGGTACAAGGACATCTTAACCTTCCATATAGGGATGTTAAGAATGTCAAAGGTGGGTGGTGACATGAAGTCCATGGTGTGTGTACAAATATTGTGATTAGCCTAAAAATGAGGATATTTAACTCTAGGTTGTAAGACCCAAATCAAGAGCACTTGGCTCTGATACCAATTGTAAGTTCACCTAGAGGGGGGGTGAATAGGTGATGGCTAATCTAATGGTCACTTAATGACAAATAATGCGGAATTAAAAAACTATTATGACCTAAACAAACTATTACACTAAACACCACGTATAACACAAGAGTGTTGCTGAATTCCCCGTGAAGGGCTCTGGACAAACTCCTCTAGATTCCCCTAGATAAGGGTTGAGGTGCCGCGTTGGCTCTCTTGGTTGAATACAAGTGTTAGCAAACAAACCCAAGCAAGTATAACAATTAAGCACACAAGTATATCAAGCATATAAATATAAACACAATAATTGAATGCAAGATATAGACAAGGAGATAGAGAGAGAGAGTGAGAGTGAGCAATCGCAAACACAAGGGATTTGTTTCGAGGTTCGAGCACCCTTGCTCTACATCCCCGCCTTCGACACACGAAGGATTTCCACTATAATCGATCCCAATGGATCACCCGGTGCCGCAACACCTACAACTCTCGGACTCCCTAGTCCGTATACACCGCAAGCCCACCGGCTCGCCGAGGCCGCACCTCAAACAAAGAGTTCGCACCCGAACCCGAAACACCGAGTCCCCACTAGGACCCGAAACAATGCGAACACACACGTCCGCCTCCTCAAAGAACAAAGAACAAGTCTTTGGTGATCACAACACTTTGATCACCTAAAAACTATCTCACTACAACACTCCTATAAGATGAATAGATCAATGGGTTGCTCAAGTGTTTGTGAGAAAAACAAGGATGAGAGTGGTGGAGGAAAACTCAAGAAAATCTCTTTTTAACACTCTTGATAAACTTTCCTTTTGATGGGAAATATTTGCTCTCAATTTTGTGGAGAAAAACCTCTGAAAAAAGTAGGAAAAACTGGCTCTAAAAGTCTCCAAAAATCTTGTTGAAAAACAATGCCCAAACCCCCAAATTTATAGGCTCAGAAAAACTAGCCGTTGGGGTCTGTCAGGCCTGTCAGTCGACCGCCCGATCGACCGGCCAACGGTCATATTTTAGACCGTTTGAGCCATCGGTCGACCGGTCGGTCGACCGAGCCAGGATACAGAGAGCTAGACTCTCTGTCCGGTCGACCGCCGGGTCGACCGGGGCCTTTCCAGAGAGCAGAGCTCTCTGGACGGTCGACCGGGTGGGTCGGCCGGCCCTCCTGCCAGAACTGGCATGCACGTCCGTGCACGTCGGTCGACCGCCCGGTCGACCGGCTTAAGCTAGATCAGAAAACTTAGGGATTTAAAACTAGGTCTTTTTGGCTCATATAAAATCCCATAAAATACTGAAAAATATACAAAAATAGTTTTACCAATATACGTTGATAAACAAACATGCTTGCATAAAATCAAGGCATGTTACAAATAATTTGGACTATTTGTAACTTGGAAAAATTGGTTCAAAACAAAACGGTATTTTTCCAAACTTGATTTTTCAAAACTTGTTTTTCCAAAACTTCTCCAAATACAAAAACAAGATATTTAAACTACTTTTAAAGCATAGTGTGTATGGATATGATCCACTACACAAACATGGTGAAATATCTATGTTTTTGACATTAAGCTCTAAACATGATTTTGGATAAAAGATATGTAAACTTGAAAACCAAAATCCAAACATGTATTTTCTAAAATAGAAAATCTTTTGTAAAAACAAAACTATCAAGAGTGTGTGTATATGTACTTGAGCAATCCACCAACTACTCTATCCTTTACATTTTAACTAAAACAAAATCTTCTAAAAACAAACCTAGACACAAGTCTTCATCTTCTTGAAGTCTTCTCTTGAAGCCTTCTTGACTTGGTCCAAACACCGTGCAAGCTCCAAAACTTGACTTCAAATCCTTTGTTGAAGCTATGCACCTACTAAGATCTTGATCATAAATCTGTCACTAATTAAACACAAGATCATTAGTAAACATAACTACATGAGTTGATCATCATCAAAACTAGAGTGATGGGCCTTCGGGCCAACACCTTTGCTTTGCCTAGCGGCAGCAGCCAAAAACTGAAAAATTTTGTTTTGAAAATCCTTTTGATAAACTTTGAAAATATGGTTAAAAGTATATACCTTGAAAATTGTTTTGTATATAATTTCAAAGACTTTGTGCGTGTGTGTGTGTAATATCTTGAGCACTAATCCACTATACTATACTTTAACAAATTAAACTATAAAATCTTATAAAATAAAAAATACAAGAGTAGACTTCGTATTCAACAGCTTCAAGTGGACGTCTTCAAATATATTCTCTTTAAGCTAAAGTTCAATCACTGAATCTCTTTTTGAGGTTGAAACTTTCACTCTTGAAATCTGTGTACTAAAAATATTTTTAAGATCATTAGTACCACAAAGTACATGAGTTTTAGAATCATCAAAATTAAGAGCGATTGTACCATTGGGCCAACAATCTCTCCCTTTTTGATGATGACAAAACTCATGAGTTATATAAATAAATTATGAACGAAAAAGCTTCAAGAGAAGCCCCCCCCTCAAATTATGCATTAAAAATTATTAAGCATACTCTTTATAAAACTTTATTCTTTATAAAAACTCATAGTATTCTTTTCCCCCTTTTGTTATGCATCAAAAAGAGAGAAAATGTTAAGAAATACCAAAAAAAATGAACACATTAAAAAATATTTGTATAGAAAATATAGAAATTAGTTATTCATCATGCAAACATTCAATTCTCTACAAATAAAATTAAAACGATGATAATCAAGAGGTTTTGTGAAAATATCAGCTAATTGAAAATCGGTTGAAACATAATTAATCTCAATATAACCTTTTTCATAGTAATCTCTAAGAAAGTGATATCGAATTTCTATATGCTTGGTCTTGCTATGTAGATTTGTATTTTTGGTCATATGAATATTACTAGTATTATCACAAAATATCTTAATATGATCATAATGCAAATTACAGCAAGGACAATATGCTTCATCCAAAGAACTTGTGCACAACAACCTCCTACAGTAACATACTCTGCCTCGGCAGTTGAGAGGGCAACAAAATTTTACTTTTTAGAAGACCACGAAGCAAGTCAATTTTCTAGAAATTGACAAGATTCTACTAGTGCTCTTCCTATCCACTCTACAACGGGCATAGTCAATATCCGAATAACTTATCATATTAAATTGTCCAAGTTTTGGAGACCACAACCCATACCAATAGTGCCTTTAAGATATTTAATAATTCTTTTTACCGCACTTAGATGCGACTCTGTAGGACATGATTGAAATCTTGCATAACCACATACATTTAACATGATATCTGGCCTACTTGCCATTAAATATGTGGCGCCTCGATCCCGCGGGTACGGAGACGCCACTGCGACGTATATACGCAGGTCAGAGATACCCTCACGTATATACGCTAAGCATCAGTACAGGCAAGAATCAGAGTGCGGAAGCACAATGGTAATGTACATTCCAATAGAAAAGTACAAGTACATGGTTATCACAGAAAGCGATACAATATTACAGGAATATTACATCACTAGAAAATACAAGAGTACATAATGCGAAAAGATATACGAAAGCTGAGAGGTGCTCACGAGCAGCAAGAGGGACCTCGAGAGCCAAACAGGAGAAGAGCTGGAAGGAAGAGCTACGGCGGTGTCCAAGCTTCTGCTGCACTCTGACCACTATGAAAGGATCCGCTGCGCACTCTTTTTTAATCAGTTATAGCAAGGTCACCAAGGTCCGGTCTCTAAGATCTGAACATGAGAATCCAGGGTTGTCAGATGCAACCCTGCGAGTACATATAGTAAAGCCAAGTGGCGTGCATAGCAGGTACATGTGTACAGGAAATGTGTATCGTGAATATAAGCACATATGAACATGAAATGAGACAATAAGTAAAGTAGCTACAGGGAAATCAGTTATATAAACTCACATTACCGATCGGAGAGATTAGTACATCGAAGGAATAATTCAAACAAGAAAATCCTCATATATATATACCCTATATCTCACGTCACTGTAGTCTGAGTTTATATAATCTGACTTTACCTTCACAATAATATAATAATGAAACAATATGGTAGCAATCAAGTAATCCAATAAGATAGCACATGTCTATGTGGTGAGCAGTATAAACCAAGGGTATAGCTAGTCATATATCAGGAGCATGTTATTATTAAGTTATTAAGTCTCATCTGATTTGTATACGTCGGTATGTGTCCCATCCCACATACCTCAGCATACAGACCAGAGAGTAAGTTATTGAAAACTGATGGAGATCGACGAACCAAGTTTAGAATGGGTCCCGTACATGCCCGGAACAACGGTCAAGGAGTATCCGGTGCTGAGCTGGAACGTACCGCTAGGTACCGGGACTTATTGTACGCCCGAACAGGAATAGGATGTCACCGCTCCCACAGGAATAGGCCCAGGGGCTTATGGTACAACCGGCAGGCAAGGGAGTAGGGGTGTCAGTACACCCTACGGAAGCACCTGGTGGCCTCCAGGTCGAATCCAAGTATATGGCCGCGCGACACTATAAGACCATCATAAACATGGAGATTATATCGGTACTCATCAGTTTCCCCCATCCCGGTGTAAGTTGTCTAATTATTAGAATTTGTCCAGTGATAATGTCCACAAGGTGTTCATAGTAATCCTATATTCATGGTTATCCTATTACGGGGATCAACAAGAGTATAGTATCAGGAGCCACCCTTTTTCAGGTATTCAGGAATACAGGAGTACAGAAGTTCAGGAGTACCAAATATCTAGTAACAGTATAATAATCATGCCAAGTCCCCATAAAAGTAATAGTCATGAATCTGTAATATAATACAGGTGCCACAATATCAGGTGTCAGGTATCAGGCGATAAGTATAGCATGACAAGTACCGGTGTCAGATATAAAGTAATAAGTATAGCATGGAAAGTACCGGTATCAGATATCAAGTAATAAGTATAGCATGGCAAGTACCGGTATCAGATATTAAATAATAAGCATAGCATGGCAAGTACCAGTATCAGATATCAAGTAATAAGCATAGCATGGCAAGTACCGGTATCAGATATCAAATAATAAGTATAGCATGGCAAGTACCGGTATCAGATATCAAGTAATAAGCATAGCATGGCAAGTACCAGTATCAGTTATCAAATAATAAGTATAGCATGGTAAGTACCGGTATCAGATATCAAGTAATAAGCATAGCATGGCAAGTACCGGTATCAGATATCAAATAATAAGTATAGCATGGCAAGTACCGGTGTATACATATCAGGGTCAGGTAACTAATATATCGGTGAGAGTCGCAACATCAAATACTAGGTATCAACCGGTCACGTAACATAATACAGGAAAACAGTATAAACATTTCAAACTCTTCACAATCATTTTTATAATAATAATAAATTTATCTTTTAATTAGCTATGTGAAGCCGAGTAAAGCGGGAGCAGATCTAGACATACCCGGTATAATACCGGTTTGACAAAGTATAATAATGGCCGGAAGCTATTTATAAAGCATGATAATCATTTATATAACATATACTAACTTGCATAAAGAGATATCATATATTAAAAGCAAGATAATAATTATTAAATATGAAATGATGGTAATAAAGCAAGAAATGTTAAAGAAATGTACTCGCCTAACACCGGAATGAAAATACCGAGAAAAGTCCGAGAAATCCGCGAACCGTGCGAGCAAGCCACAGCCCATAAATATATATTAAAATATATAAATATAAATATTTATATATAAATATTATAAATATATTAGAGAGGGAATAAGAGAGGAGAGAGAGAGAGAGAGAGAGAGAGAGAGTATAGGGTTATTTTTAGAAAGGAATTAGGAATTAAAAGGGGAGGGGTATGGTTGTAAATATGGGAAAGTAATTTGAGAATGAGAGGATGGGTATTTTCGGGAATGTAGAAAGTGGGTTTATTTAGGGAAAAGAAAGAGAAAAGAAAAGAAGGAAAGAATTAAAGAAGGAAGGAAGAAAGAAAGAAAGAAAGAAAGAAGGAAAATGAAGGGGGAGTGGGGGGTGGCCGGCAGCCGGCCCACCGCAGGCGGCCTGGCGGCGGGGGCAGCGCCGCCGAGGAAGGGCAGGCGTACGCGACCGGCCCCCGGGGAGGAAGGGGGTGGTGGAGTTGAGTGCTTGATGTTGTTGTTGTTTGTGTTGTTGAAGGAGGTAGTGGGTGGTGGTTGAA
This sequence comes from Agave tequilana, assembly GCA_038442645.1. Classification (NCBI taxonomy): domain Eukaryota; kingdom Viridiplantae; phylum Streptophyta; class Magnoliopsida; order Asparagales; family Asparagaceae; genus Agave; species Agave tequilana. Next base: position 238,601 of record JAVJIF010001136.1, on the reverse strand, counting down.
GGTGGTGGTTGGTGGTGATTGGTGGTGTTGGGGAGTTGGAGGAGGAGGAGGAGGTGTTGTTGGGGAGGTGGGAGTGGTGGATTTGATGAAGATGGTGGTGAATTTTGGAGGAGAAAGGGAGGTGATGGTGGTGGGTTTTGTTGAAATTGGAAGTGGTAGGGGGTTGTTGGGGGTTGAACGAGGTGGTGGAGTGGAGAGGGGGTGTGGGGGAGTGGATGACCGGCCTAGGGGCGGCCGGCGGCGTCGGTGGTGATGGTGGAGGCGGCGGTGGAGATGAAGGAGTTGTTTTGGTTGAAGTGTTGAAGTTTGAAATGAAATTGGAAATGAAAAAGAGAAGGAAAGAGAAGGGTTTTTAATGGAGAGAAGAAGAAAAAGGAAATGAAGAAATTGGGGGAGAGAGAGGCTGCAGGCAGCGGGCGGCTGTGGTAGTGGAGCAGGCGGCGGGAGCAGGGCAACTGTGGCAAGGGATGGGGAAAGTCAGAGGGGAAGAAAAGAAAAGAAAGAAAAAGAAAGAAAATAAAGGAAAAGAAAAAAAATAAGGAAAAAAATAGTAAAAAAATTATTATTAAATATTTAATTTATTAAAATATCTGGGAGTATAAAATAAGAAAAGAAATTATCGGTAAATAATATTATTATTTTAATAGAGCGAAAATTTGACTGTTTCAGAAACGTTCTGAAAAATTTTAAAAAATAGAAAATATTATTTTAAGATGTACGATGAAATCAGATTCGAGAAATTCAATGTATTTTTTAAATTAAAAATCTTAGAATCTTTTGGCGATATCGGCTGACACCAGAATCGGTCAAATTTTAATAAATTTAGAAAAATCTCAAACAATGTATTTAGATAAAAAATAAAATTTTAAAAAGTAATGTGAAAGTCATTTTTGAAAATTCAATCCCATTTGAAAACTAAAAATCCGGGAATCGATCAGCGATGCCGACCGACACCGATTTTGGAGATTTTGCAGAAAAATTCTAAAAAATTCCATAAAATCATGAAAAATATAAAATATTAGAAAATAGTGTCTAAAACTGAAATTGGTCAAATCAGACTACCAGAAAGGTCAAATCAGGCTACAGGTTGGTATCGGGTTCCTGGTCCGAGTCAGGGCTTACTCTAGATCTGAGAATCCAGATCCGATACCATAAACATGAGAAATCACAACTTAAAAATAAATATTGGAAGAAAATTATAGTAGTACGGTTGAAAGAGTGGGGACACGCATCTGGGTACGTATCCTGGGAACGGGGTGCTACAAAATATAACAAGCTACAATCATGTCTCTATAAATTTTAATATCAACATTTATCTTGATCATCCTTGTCAAATTTGATCGTAGTGACCATTGGAGTCTTGCTAATCTTCGCGTTCTCTAGCCTGCATTTATTGATAAGTTCTTTGGTGTACTTGGCTGGGTTCACGAAAATTCCATCGCTCTTATGCTAGATTTGGAGTCGAAGAAAATAGCCAAGTTCACCCATCATGCTCATCTAAACTCTTCTTTCATGTAACTTTTAAAATTCTTGCATAAATTATTGTTAGTTGAATGAAAAATAATATCATCTACATATATTTGAATCTACATATATTTGAACAATCAAGATATCATCATTTATATGTTTTGTGAATAATGTGGTATCTACTTTTTCTTTATAAAACCCTTGTTAATAAGAAAACTACTAAGTCTATTATACCAATCTCTTGGAGCTTGTTTTAAACCATAAGGAAACTTGAATACATAATCGGGCGTATATGATCAACAAATCCGGGAATTGTTCAACATACATTTCCTTTTCTATAAATCCATTTAGAAAAGCATTCTTTACCTCAATTAGAAATAGTTTAAAATCTTTATATGAGGCATATGTAAGAGTCATTCTGATAGCTTCGAGCCGTAAAACCAGTGCAAAGGTTTCTTCAAAATTGATTCTCTGTATTAGATTGTAACCTTGAGCCACTAGCCTAGCATTGTTTTTAATTATATTGCCTGACTCATCAATTTTTTTTCTAAACACCTACTTAATACTAATAATTAGTCTATTTTAGAGTATGAAAACAAGTCTCCATACTTGGTTACGCTCGAATTGATTAAGTTCATTTTGCATAGCAAGTAACCAATAGAAGTCTATCTCGATCTAATGAATATTTTTAGTTTCTATATGTGAAATAAATGCAGAATAGAAGGTGTTGGGCTTGGGCCTGGGCCAAGGTAATTGGAAATAAAAGGAAGAGAAGGCGTTGGACATCCTTTAATTTCATAAACTTATATTTTTGAATGTCCTTCCCTTAAATATAAATAAATAATATATTCATGCCACTAATTTACATAAGCTCCTCTACTTCTAATTTTTCCACTGAATTACTCCAAAATTATAATAATATGGATAATCGAATAAATTATCAAAGTTTGCATTGGTATCACTAATTCATGATTAAATAATTCGAATATTACAGTTATCAGTTCTAGTTACTCGGTATTATCTCATAATCAGAGACTAAAGCATACAATTTGGATTTTATAAAATCTGGGTGTTACAATTCTATACCCCTTAAGGAAGTTTCATCTTTGAAATTTAGGGTACTCCGGAATGAAAGAGGCTATAATCTTCCTATTTTTCTTTATATCATAAAATTGCACTTGAAATATAATATTTTACTTAATCCGTTGGCTTTTCCATCATACTTTTTTTTTTTGCCAGAGAGATTGATTTGTTCCTCAGTTACCTTACCTTGTGGTTTCAAACTTGCGTTGATTTTTCATCATACACTTTATTCCTTTAAATTTGCAATAGTTATTAGAAATACCATTGTTGGACTCCAATGCATTTTTTCTTAGCTACAACACTTGAAGTACATTATGTTTCTTATCAAATTCCGATGGCAAAGCCCATTGATATGAAATAAGCCCAATCCAGCCTTGTACCTTAATTGGTTTAATGTATTAAGAATCACATTTCCTTCCCCTCCCATTTGTCACTACATTCATTGGGGGCACTGCAGAATTACCACGTGAACTCTAAGGGTTGTTGGTTCATATATGTCTTGTCTAACCTTTCACCATTTGTAGGTAAAAAGTAATTATATTACCTACAAACTTCTTGGGATTGACTAATAAGTATATCCGCGTTTTCAGATAGAATTCATAAGGATTCATCGGCTTTCACATTCATCGAGTAATGGCCTGACCCAAATCATAGTAAATTCTCTAAGGCTGCCATACAATTTATTCAGTGGATTAAAAAGTCAATCATTCATTCCTCAATTTTAGTTCTTCAAATGAAGTCTAGAGTGCATTATGATTAAATTGCGAAATTTCAAGTTTCTCATATCAATTCATAATTATTAGTACTGTAACATCGATAGAACCATAACATGAATATCAATATCCCCTTTATCACCTGACTCCCTATAGTCTTGGTAAAAGTATTGAGTTCCTCCACTACAATTAATAATAACACTCCTAACATGATCCTTCTCTTGTTTATAATAGATACGCTATCATTTATTTCCTTCTGCAACTTCCCTTTTTGACTTGATAGTTGAGTAGTATCTTATTTTACTGTGTTTCTTCTATATGTTTTGTAGATCCATTGTCTTGGAATATTTCTAAAAGAATTATTTTCATATCCTTTATTTCTTTCCAAAATATTATGATCTCTTCTTTGATCATAAAAGCTTCAGAAGAAAACGTACTAAGAGTATACCAATAATTGTTATTATAAGCAGATCCTATCATGATAGATATTTGTTCAATTTTTCCTTCAAGAACCAGTGCACATGTATCTAGCATATTCTCTTAATGTCTGAATAAGTTTCTTGGATCACCCATCCATCTGAGAATTTACTGTTGTACTTAGTTATATTTTGATGTTCATTGCTCCAACTCTTGAAGTGTAAAAGATGTGAAAAATACTTCTTAGCTCTCATTATAGTTTGTTTCATTTAGAATCTTCTCTACCTAACAGAATCACCCCTCAATTGTAATGGATATGTCCCTTCCAATATAAGCAGAGTTTAGTTTGATATAACTCTTAAAAGTCTAAATTTATATTTGTTATAATTACTAAATTATCAAAATAATTCCCACACATTATTCACGTGCTCGATGAACAAGTTGTAATCATTGATATCATTTTTATCCCAGTTCAACACCAACGTTATTGTTGGCCCAGAGAACCTTCACCATAGTTTTGATAATGACTAACTTATGAAGGTTAGTTTACTAATGATTTTGTGTTTAATAAGTTTCAGATATTGATCAAGATCTTACTAGAGATTTGATTTCAACAAGAGATTCACAGTCAAAGTGTTGAAACAAACAAGTGTTGATTCAAGAGCTCACATCGTAACGATCGCATCAAGCTCATGGATCGAATTGTCTTGGAGATGAAGATCAACAAGAAGACCTCGGTTTATTTTAATTAGTTTTTATTTAGATCTTGGTAAGGATAGACTAGTGTTAATATGCACAAGTATATACACACAAGTTAAAATAGTTTTTGGTTTCGGTTTAACCATTTTAGAATTTTGTTTTTGAATTTCAAGAACATATATGGTTTTCATGAATAGATAGAATCAAAGAAGTTTTACATGATTTTATGTATGTTGGATTTCATCCATATACATCCTATTGACTAACAACTTACTTTGATATATCTAAGTCATGGTTTCAGGTTTTGATTTTAACAAAACTTAGTTTTGGATTTAATGTCAAAAAAATAGATATATATTTTATATGTGAATTGGATTCTATTCATACACAATATGCTTCAAAAGTATTTCTATATCATATTTTTGTATTTATACAAGTTTTAGAGAAAACGGATTTTCATTTCAAAATTCAAGTTTTGAAAAATACCGTTTTTGGTTTAAAGCTAAATTTCTATATCACAAAAATAATTCAAATTGTTTGAAATATGTGTTGAATTTTAGTCACACATATTTGTTCTTAAAATATTTATAAGAACTTATTTTGTTAATTTTATGAGATTTTATAGGTATTAAAAAGACCAAAATTTCTAACCCAGAATCCAAGCCTGTGACCACTGGCGATCGACCGACCGGTCTACCGGACCAGATCTCGGTTGATCGGGCAGTCGACTGATGTACACAAGACATGCACAAGGCTCTGGCCATTGGGCTGATTGACCGTGCGATCGACTGATCCAGAGAGCTTGCTCTCTTGATCTGGCCTCAGTTAATCAAGAATTCGACCGACCAGATAGTTCACTCTCCGGTTCTGCCCTCGGTCGACCGGGCGGTCGACCGACAGGAAAATTGCCTTGGGGCGGTCGACCGGTCGGTCGACCGATAACCTCAACGGTCAGAAATCAGACCATTGGCCAGTCGACCGGGCGGTCGACCGACAGGTCATTTTTGACCTGTTTTGGACCCTAACGGCTATATTTCTAGACCCCTATAAAATTGGGTCTTTGAGGGCTGTTTTTCCCAAGATTTTTAAGAGCAAAATTTTTTCACTTCTCCTAAATTTACAGCAAGTTTTCAAAACAAATTTTAGTGCTAAAATCTCTATCTTTATTTTGTTTTAAAGTTTTGGAAAAATCAAAAGAAAACAAGTTTTGGGATTCTAGTTCTTGTTCAAAATTTCTATATCTATTCTAGCATTTTTCCCAAGTATTTTCTTTGTGTTTTCTTTTCCAAACACTTTGTTTTCTTACACTTGAGCTATCAATTCTATTCCTATCTATAGAATCTTATTTTTGTGAGGAAAATTATTTGTGGTCTATTGTGATCACGAAGTCTTTCTTTGTGATCTTTGTGATCACCAAGTGTATTTCTTTTCTTTACTTTGTGCTAAGCTTTGTGTCTTCTCTCTTATGTAGAGGTGTTTGTGTTATAGAGAGGAGTTGTGTACTCCTGATGTTGAGTTGTAATTCCTCAGTGGAGGTCTCTTTGTGGAAGGTCCTGTGTGGACATAGTGAAAATCCTTCTGTGTGAAGGCGGGGATGTAGAGCAGTAGTTTGAACCTCAAAATATATCTTTGTGTTTCGTTTAATCCACTATCTCTCAATTCTATCTCTCTTATATCTTGCATTGTTTTACATTGCTCAAATCAACAAACTTCTAGGTATATGTATGATTTATCCAATCCTAACAATACACATACATATCCAAATCTAAAAGAGTCTATTAATGATGTTTGCATGAAGGCAAGAGACTCACGGGTATACATGTATATTTATTAGATTTGAATTAAAAATACATATACATGAAGTAAAGCATAAAAATAGGCAACGCATGTATAAATGAAAGAATCATCAAAACTAGCCTATACATGTGCATATAGTGGATACAAATGAGCATGAAGTTCAATTATATATGAATCAATTGTAATTCACTATTTGTATATGTATACATGCAAGTTTGACACATTCTACATCTAAGCATGTAAATACCACATGAAGCACATTAAATCATAAAACATGAACATGCTATGAATATTATGAATGAACAAGCATGATCATAAAAAATAAGAGTTTAGAGATTGTTACCAACTCCAAAGCTCCTAACATGGTGGTTGTCCCACCAAAGCTCCTTGATAGTGATGCATCCCAAAAGTATGTCCATCTTGTCCAAGTGCATCCACTACCAAGGCACCGATCCTCTCACGTTTTGTGAGAGCCCTCACTTACATCAAAAACAAATGGTGGGGGTTTTGGTACCCATATTTTCTTGGGTCCTTGGGGGTTAGCTTTGTAAGGCACCCAAACATTTTTATGATTAGCAAAATTTAAATGATGTATCCTATCATAACAAAACTTTGCTAAATGGCCTTTGCGGCCACAATGTGTACATACGTACACCTTAGTATGCTTATGTGAATGTTTGTGATCGTGTTGTGCAACATAAGCAAATGCATGATGATGTGCATGAACATGTGGAGTTTGTTTCTTTGAAAACATTGACTCCAATCTAGTGTGATTAAAAGCACAAGAGCTCAAAGTGGAGCTCAAACAATCAATTTTCTTTTTAAAAAATTAACTTCATTTTGATCAATAGAAGTGGTGGCATGTAAAGCATGATCAAAAGTCTTTTTCCTTTTAGAAACCTTTTCTTTTTCTTTTTCTTTTTCAAAAATTTTTCTTTTCAAAGAGTTATTTTCTTGAAAAACAACTTCCTTTTGTTTTTCCACCAAATCAACTTTATTTTTCAAAATAGTGTTTCCTTCACAAAGATTATTTAATTTGGTCATCAAGGAAACATTTTCATCTTTCAAATCTTCTTTTTCTTTTTCTAAGCATGCAATCTTGTTTGCTAATGAATCTTTTTCTTTAAGCATGCAATCAAAATTCTTTTTCAAATTGTTATTTTCTTTTTCTAAGCATGCAATGTTAGATTTAAATGAATCTTGTTCTATATGCATGCAAGCAATGTTCTTTTTCAAATTCTTATTTTCCTTTTTAATCATGTCATATTTCTCAAGCAATAGTTGACAAAAAGTGCTAAGCTCATCATATGACATATTATCATCTTCTACCTCGGATTCGGTAGTTACCTCAAGGGGGTTATCCCCTTGGACCATATAGCACGCGTTGGAGGTGTTGCTTCCAACGTCCGAATCGCTCCCGGCATAGTATTGATCTTTTTCGCCAAGGGAGGTGAGAGTGTTCCACACTACAAAAGCCGAATCAATGTTAGAAACCCTAGATAGATAATCATCATTTAGGGTTGATTTAAGAGCATGAAGGGCTTTTGCATTAGCCTCAAAATTCTTACCATCTAAACAATATGCATTATTAGTAGTGGCAAGATAAACATGAATGCCTAGGGCCTTGAGGTACAAAGACATCTTAACCTTCCAAATTTGGATGTTAAGAATGTCAAAGGTGGGTGGTGATATGAAGTCCATGGTGTGTGTACAAATATTGTGATTAGCCTAAAAATGAGGATCTTTAACTCTAGGTTGTTAGACCCAAATCAGAGTACCAAGCTTTGATACCAATTGTAAGTTCACCTAGAGGGGGGGTGAATAGGTGATGGCTAATCTAATGGTCACTTAATGCCTAATAATGCGGAAGCTAAAAACAATTATGACCTAATTAAATCTTATACACTAAACACCACGTATAACCAAAGAGTGTTGCCGAATTCCCCGTGAAGGGCTCTGGACAAACTCCTCTAGATTCCCCTTGAATGGGTTGAGGTGCCGTGTTGGCTCTCTTGGTTAAATACAAGTGTTAGCAAACAACCCAAGCAAGTATATATCAATTATGCACACAAGTATATCATGCAAGTAAAGATGAACACAATAAAGTAATGCAAGATATAAATAAGGGAGAGTGAGAGAGAGAAAAGGCAATCGCAAACACAAAGGGTTTGTTTCGAGGTTCGAGCACACTTGCTCTACATCCCCGCCTTCGACACACGAAGGATTTCCACTATGCAAGATCCCAATGGATCTCTCCTCGGTGCCGCAACACCTACAAGCCCTCGGACTCCCTAGTCCTGTACACACGCAAGCTCACTAGCTCGCCGAGGCCGCACCTCAAACCACCGAGTTCACACAAGAACTCTAAGCCACCACGAACACACTTGTCCGCCTCCTCAAAGAACAAAGAAGAAATCTCTTGGTGATCTAAAACACTTTGATCACCAATTACAAACTCTCACAACACAATCCTATGGATAGATAAGGCAATGGATAGCTCAAGTGATTGTGAGAAAGCAAGGATTGAATCTATGGTAAAAAACTCAAGAAATCTCTTTTAACACACTCTAAATAAAACTCCCCCTTTGATTAGAAATATTTGCTCTAAATCAAGTGGAGGAAAATCCTCTAAATAGTTCAGGAAAACTGGTGAAAACCCACTTGAAAATCTTAGCACAAAACAATGACCAAACCCCCAAATTTATAGGCCAGAAAAATATAGCCGTTGGGGTCTGTCAGGCCTGCCGGTCGACCCGTGCGGTCGACCGCCAACAGTCAGAAATCCGACCGTTGGAGCCACGGTCGACCGCCCGGGTCGACCGTGCCACTGGAGCAGAGAGTCGAACTCTCTGTCGGTCGACCCGTACGGTCGGCCGAAACTTCCAGAGAGCAGAGCTCTCTGGAGCGGTCGACCCGTACGGTCGGCCGTCCTCCAGTGCACAAAGGCGTGCACGTCGGTCGACCGGTCCGGTCGACCGACTTCAGAGTTAGTCGACTATAAAGGAAGCAAGTCGACTTATCTGAAGCCTGAAACAGAAAACTGGGATTAAAAAGTTTGTCTTTTTGGCTCAAATAAAATCCCATAAAATTACAGAAAATCTACAAAAATAGTTTTACCAATATACTTTGATTAACAAACATGCTTGCACAAAATTAAAGCATGTTATAAAAGATTGGACTATTTTTGTAACTTGGAAATATTTGGCTCATTATAAAAACTGTTTTTTCAAAACAATATTTTTCCAAAACATGTTTTACCAAATCTTCATCAAATACAAAAACAAGATATACTTTTAAAGCATAGTGTGTATGGATATGATTCACTACACAATTAAGATAAAATATCTATATTTTTGTCATTAAGCTCTAAACTTGGTTTTGGTTTAAAGACATGTATATGAGAAATACCGAAAACCAAAACATGTAATTTTTTCTAAAAGAAAATCTTTTGTAAAAACAAAACTATCAAGTGTGTGTGTGTGTGATAAATATACTTGAGCAATCCACCAACTATTCTATCCTTTACATTTTAACTAAAACAAACTAAATCTTATACCTAGACACAAGTCTTCATCTTCTTGAAGTCTTCCCTTGAAGTCTTCTCATCCTCTTGACTTGGTCCAAGTGAGTGCAATCCAACGAGCTCAACTGATTGATGTGGTCTTGATGCATAGGCTCGTGAATCAACCGGTACTAGCTCCAAAACTTGTCTTAAAATCCTTTGTTGAAGCTCCACACCTATTAAGATCTTGATAATGAATCTGTCACTAATTAAACACAAGATCATTAGTAAACATAACTTCATGAGTTGATCATCATCAAAACTAGGGTGATAGGCCTTTGGGCCAACAAACACTTAGAAAGAGCATCTTTCTATTATTTCTCATTGTGATTCGCTTTTGCAGTGTGGAACACATTGACCTCTCCCAAGGAACAAGTGCAACACGTTTTGGAGAGTGAACCAAGAAGGGATGAATCCAAGCAAACGTGGCACATGGTCCAAGGAAATGACTCCCTTGAGGTAAATTCGATACCCATCTTGATGATTGTGTTAGTTGTTCAAATAATCATGATAGTATGAATGCACATGTATTGAATGAAGAACTTTCATTATTTTGTGAAAACTTGTTGAAAAAGTACAAAGTTTTGAAAAATAAAAGTTTTGAATTAAGAAAAGAAAATGAAAATTTATTTTCAAAACTTGAGTTGGTTTTGCAAGAAAAAGTTGAGGTTTCAAATGAAAGGGACTCACAAAAAACCCAACTCGATCTTGTTTTAAAAGAAAATGAGATTTTAAAAAATAAAAATGATTTTGATCATGTTTTGAAGAAAAATGAGGTTTTGTCTTCAAAGCTTGATTTTGTTTTAAAAGAGAGAACGATTTTTTGAAAAATAAAATTGTTTTAATTTCAAAAGAATTGGATTTAGTTTCTAAGAAAAATATTTCTTTGAAAAATGATCTTTCTTCTTATGTTTGTCATGTACCTATTGCTCCATCTACTAGTGATAAATATGTTGCATGCTTCACTTCTTCTTCAATCATTGAAAATGATATTTTTATTTTGAAGAAGAGTGTAGATTGTTTGGGCTCCACTTTGAGCCATTGTGCTATGAACCACAAGAGATTGGAATCCATGTTTCATAAGAAGCATGCTGCATACATTCATGCACACAAATCATAGCATACACATGCTTATCATGCTCACACACATGATTATATGTATTCTCATGTTTACACTTGTACATATTGTGGACGTACGGGCCACCTTGCAAAGTTTTGTTATGATAGAATACATAATTTAAAATTTGCAAATAAATTTGTTTGGGTTAGGAAAGGTGCTAACTCCCATGGACCTCAAAAGATATGAGTACCAAAATCCACTCCTATTGTATTTGATGTCGGTGTGGGCCCTCACATGATGTGAGGGCATTGGTGTCTTGATGGTGGATGTGATCCGAGCCTAATAATCATATTTATGGATGCATCACTTTTAAGTGATGTTTAGATGGGAAGAACCACTATAGGTTTGGTGACCTAGAGAAGTTCATATGATTTGGTAACTATCTCTAGACTCCCATTTATATTTATGCATTAATATTGATATTTTAGCATTATTGGTTTTCATGCTTATACGTTTAAATGCAATGCCTATCAAACTTGTGATATGCATAGATAGTCTTTCAGATATACCCATGTTTATATGCATTCATATTTTTGTGTTCTCACTATTATTTAACGAATATGTATATCCTAGTTCAAATAGCACGTGCATTTAGCCTAATGATCATATTTGTTTATGTTTTTGTGTCTCATGTTTTGATTACTTGTTTATAGCAGTTTTCATTAAAACTTATGTTTATACTTGTATAATTAGTGAGCTATACTTGATTATCATGTATTTGTGTTTCATTGCTCATTTGTATTCATTACATGTACTTTTATAACTTTATTTTGATAATTCTTGCATCTTTACTTGTTTTCCTTATTTTTTTACATGTTTTCGTGTTTTGCTTCAAGTATATGTTAATTTTGTCCAAAACTATAGATATACATGTCTATTCTAGAGCCACTCGCCTTCATGCAATATACTTTTGTGAACTCAATTTATATTTAGAATTTGTATGTATACTTTTAGTTTTAACAAAACATAAATATATCTTGAAACTTGTTTAGTTTTTGATAAAAATAGATTTTTTTAACTTTTGATGATTTCATTTCAAATTGAGCTTCAATGCCTTATCTCCATGAATTTGTTCATTACATGATTCTTACACTCTATATATCTTGTTTACTCATAATTTTTGTCTTATGAGAATATATATGCTTTATTGCTTTTTGAGTGTCGTTTCTTGTGTAATTTTCATATTTCATAGATACATTTGTGTTTCATTCCTTACTTGAAGGAATTCGTGCTAGTTTTTAAAATTATCATAAAACTAATTTCATTATTCTTCAATTTGGTCGAGTTCTCAAACATGTTAAATTATTTTCAAACTCTTATTTTTGAAAACCCTGCCAATCTAAGGGCGGTTGGTTGGGCGACCATGCCTTGTATACCCTTAATTGAATATCTTTCAAACATGTGCATGTTAGGGCGGTAGGTGTAAGTTATACATAATTTTCAATGAAAATTTATTTTGTATACTCATGTTTTCTATATATGTATGGATCATATCTAAATAAACATTATATTACTCTAATACATATATATGACTTTGATTGTATTTATTTTATATTGGCATACATTTTTAGCATAAATTATTTCTTCCTATGCTTGATTTAGTTCTTAGTGTAAATTTTTTTCAGTTGGTATCTTATACAAGCTTATGCATTATTTTTATTGGTATTTCATAAAGGGGGAGAAAAATTCTTATTTTATTTTTTAGTTGGTTTTATTTTCAATTGGTATCTTACTCCCACTCTTTATGATTAAAAAAATACTTTATTTTGGTATATGATAATATTTTCAATATTGGTATCAATAATCTTAAGTTGGTATTATTCTCAATGTGGTATCTTTATTGCAAAATGGTTTTAGTGTTTACCTAAAAAAATATTATTGATTTTTCTTTCAATTGATATCATGTCTTTCTATTGGTATCAATTCATAAAAAGATTGTTTCATTTCAATTGATAAAAAGATTATTTTTTTTCCAATTGATTGTGTTTATTGGTATCAAGATTTTATTTTAAACGATATGTTTTATTGGTAATGTTTGTTTGTCTTTACCCCTTTGTTGATGAGTGACAAAAAGGGGGAGAAGAATTTAAGATTATATATGCATGTTTTATTAAGTGTTTTGCGCGCGCGCGCGCACACTCACACACATATATATCTTATTTTTATTTGGTATCGTTTATCATTTTATTTGTTATGCATAAGTTAAGGGGGAGCTTCTATGAAGACTATCCTTAATGAATACATATATAACCTTATAAGTTTTGTCATCATCAAAAAAGGGGGAGATTGTTGGCCCAGATGTCCTTCACCTTAGTTTTAATGATGAGTAACTTATGAAGGTTAGTTTACTAATGATCTTGTGTTTAATAAGTTTCAGATATTGATCAAGATTTTAGTAGAGATTTGACTTCAACAAGAGATGCACAGTTAAAGTGTTAATGCTATTGATTCAGGAGCTCACATCGTAACGATCACATCAAGCTCATGGATCAAGTTTGGATCGAGTCGTCTTGGAGATTAAGATCAACAAGAAGACCTCAGTTTGTTATAGTTAGTTTTTCTTTAGATCTTGTATAAGGATAGACTAGTGTTGATATGCTCAAGTGCGCACACACACAAAAGTTAAAATGGTTTTTGGTTTCAGTTTAATCGTTTTGGAATTTCAAGAACATATATGATTTTCATGAATAGATAGAATCAAAAGAAGTTTTACATAGTTTTATATATGTTGGATTTCATCCATATAAACCTATGTTTCATATTGACTAAAAACTTACTTTGATATATCTAAGTCATGGTTTCAAGTTTTGATTTTAACAAAATTTAGTTTTGGATTTAATGTCAAAAATATAGATATATCTTTTATATGTGAATTAGATTCTATCCATACACAATATGCTTCAAAAGTATTTCTATATCATGTTTTTGTATTTATACAAGTTTTGGAGAAAACAAATTTTCATTTCAAAATCAAATTTTGAAAAATACCATTTTTGGTTTAAACCTAAATTTTTATATCACAAAAATAGTTTAAATTATGTGTTGATTTTAGTCACACATATTTTTTCTTCAAATATTTATAAGAACTTATTTTTGAGAATTTTATGTGATTTGATGGGATTTTATAGGTATTAAAAAGATCAAGTTTTCAAACCCAAAATCCCAGCCTGAGATCACTGGCGGTCGACCGACTGGTCGACCAGACTAGATCTTGGTCGATCGGGCAGTCGACCGATGTGCACAGGACGTGCACAAGGCTCTGGCCATTGGGCCGGTGGACGACCAGTCGACCGACCAGAGAGTTCACTCTCTAGTTCTGGCCTCGGTCGACCAGGCGGTCGACTGATAGGAAAATTGCCTTGAGGCAGTCGACCGGCCGGTCGACGGACAGCCCCAATGAACCGGTCGACCGGGCAGTCAACGACAGGTCATTTCTGACCTATTCTAACCCCAACGGCTATATTTTCAGATCCCTACAAAAATGGGTCTTTGGCGGCTGTTTCTCCTAAGATTTTTTAGGGCAATTTTTTCCCACTTCTCCCAAGTTTTCAGCAAGTTTTCAAAACAAGTTTTATTGCTAAAATCTCTATCTTTTTTTTGTTTCAAAGTTTTAAAAAATCAAAAGAAAACAAGTTTTGCGATTCTAGTTCTTATCAAAAAATTTAATATCTATTCTAGAATTTTTCCCAAGTGTTTTCTTATCCAAATACTTTGTTTTCTCACACTTGAGCTATTAATTCTATTCCTATCTATAGGATCTTGTTTTGTGAAAAAATTGTTTGTGGTCTATTGTGATCACCAAGTATTTCTTTGTGATCTTTGTGATCAGCCAGTGTATTTCTTTTCTTTACTTTGTGCTAGGCTTTGTGCCTTCCCTCTTGTGTAGAGGTGTTTGTGTTAGAGATGAGAAGTTGTGTACTCTCGATGTTGTGTTGTAATTCCTCAGTGGAGGTACCTTTGTGGAAGGTCCTGTGTGGACATAGTGGAAATCCTTCTGTGTGAAGGCGGGAACGTAGAGCAGTGGCTCGAACCTCAAAATATATCTTTGTGTTTGCATTTGATCCACTATCTCTCAACTCTATCTCTCTTATATCTTGCATTAGTTTACATTGCTCATATCATATACATACTTGATATTGTTTGTGTGCTCACACTTGTGTTGAACCAAGCGAGCTTATTAAAGTACCTCAACTCTTAGTTTAGAAGAATCTAGAAGAGTAGCTCCAGAGCCCTTCACGGGGAATTCGTGCCCACTCTTGGTTACATATAGTGTGCTTGCGATTAAGTTTTTAATTTCACATCAGTTGTCCTAGATTAGCTAGCACACGTATGCAACCCCCCTCTAGGTGCACTTTCAGTTATAGTTTCCAAACTAAGATTCATGATATATACAATTTCACAAGTTACGAGTAAATTACTATTCATAACCAAGAATCCCTCACGTCACAGGTATGAATGCACATAAGAAGCACGCTAGGTTACAATTTTTTGTCTTATAGTTATCGTTACTTAGTTGGGGTTTCGTGTAGTGAATCCAACCACTATTTCATGTTATTAGTCCCTTCTTGATGTAACTTAGTGTAACATCATAGTTGCAACGTGCAACGGGGCACCTGACTCGAATCAATATGTAGTAATTGGTTGGGACAAAAGACAATGATGTCTTATTTGCCAATTATGATTCACACTAACTAAAAATAAGAACAATAAAGTTTCTTTCTTATGTATAAATTCTTAATATTTGACAAGTGTCTGTTCCATTATAATAACATTATAACTGAAGATTTCTCATAGCATAAGTTACTCGTTAATTTCACATACAAAAGACCCTACTACTGTGTATACAAAATCAAGATGACAATCATATCATCAGTCTCTAAATATACCGATGGATTCACAATCATCATTTTTTTAACATCAATTGTCCCATCAGATTCTATGGGTATCCGTGATTCTGCCTCATCAGACTCTCCCATCAAGAAAATACAAAGAGAGATCTCGTCAATTTTTTTCATATCATAATCTCGCAATATACATTATATTTATATAGTGTTGCTCTTCGAATAATATCAAAATCTATAATTCTTTCAATATGACATATCCCTTTACATTCTTTTATCCAAGATTTTGGTTATTCCATAATCCGATTCTTAATAAGGTTCTTTAGCTCCGATTGAATCTTGACTTGCCTTATATTTTAACTATTTTCTTATTCCAGTGTCTCAAACCACTGGTAGCTCATACTGAGGGCCCGCATCCCCCAGAAGAACACATCCAAATCAAGGCACGCAGGTGTACCCTCATTCGAACGTAAAAAAATAGTCAATATCACGCATTTCGAGATCAATCTTTGAACGTTAGAACCGAGCGACACCGTAGGATGGTGACACTCGCGAGCTCCCCTCTGGCTGTTGTTGGATGTGGGAGAGGGGGACATGGAAGAGAGGAAGAGGACATGAGAGAGAGAGAGAGAGAGAGAGAGAAAGGGAGAAAGAAGGAAGAAAAAGAAAGAGAGAGGGAAGAGTGAGAGAGTTACCTTGCATATCTTTACTCAATGAGAGAGAAAGAGGAATTTAGATGCTGCTAATTGTAGTGTAAGGAGATGAAGAGGTGAAGGAGAGATGGGGGAAAAATTTTTAGGGTTGAGGTGAGGAAGAGGAAGGGTTTTCTTCAATATTTTCAATTACACGTATATTTATCTTAGTAATTTACAGAATAGCCACCTCATCATCTCAATTCTCAAGGCACTCTAATCACCCTCCACCTCACCACATACTTCCCCATTTCGCTTCATTTCTATTCAATACACCCATGTTGAATTATTTTAGATTTTATAATAATTAGTGGGTTACACAATTATTTTAATTGTATAAAACATAAATGAGAGGTGGTAGGGATTATGAATATTTGCATATATACTCTCATGCATAATTATGTGTTGCATCACTTACACAAGTACAAGGATATTTATTTTACTAATAATTCATGTATACACCTACCTCCTTCCCTGTATACAATTCTATTTATGAAAACATACCTACACACCTACACACACACACACACACACACACACACACACATACATATTATAATTCTGCACTCTCACTTTATTATTTATTATGCATACTCAAAGAATTTATTGCTATATATACCTAAAGAAATTATTATTATTATTATTATTATACACATAAAGAAATAAATTTTATGATTACCCAAAAATGCAGTTAATTAGAGCATAATCAAAATTAGCCGGAGGCGGGTGTTACATTTCTCGTCCTTCTCGCAACGCGAGGAGGACGGTGGCGTCGATTTGATTGCCTTGGAATCGTGGGAGAGCAGAAAGGGAGAATGTGTTCCAGGTTGACACATTCTTTTCGACCCGTCTTGCCTCATCTTCTCGGTCTTCTCTTCACCATTGCCAGGACCTTCGAATGATGGCATGAACAAAGAGGCGATGTCTTCCGGTAGATGTTCCACTGTGACTCTGAGCCTCTCTTCAGAATTAAGAGGTAAGTTGGGACTAGTGGAATGGATTGGAGTGTCTAGATTCGGATCTGCTGTTTTTCTTTTCAAAAATGTAAACACGGAGATGTTATAGAATATCTTGTATTATTCTTGTCTGATGTAACCAAATAAATTTAATAGCATAGTATTTGGAATGAAAATATCTTTGGAATGGAAATATCTTTTGGAGTAGAAATATTTATGTTTAAATCTTGCCTGGTTCATTTTTACCATAAGCCTTTTGGAATTGATATTGGCCATGCCTTTTCGGAGTGTTGATCTCTATCTCTAGTATGGTTGATTGGCAACGGAGTGTTGGAGAGTTTGCGTTGTTGTTTCTGAGTGGGGGTAATCTCATCAATGGTACCTGCAAACTTTGGATTTCGAGTGGGAAAGATCCCAGTAGTGGAGGATTTTGACTGCCTGTAGGTTATTTAAGAGGGAGCCCGCAGGCTGGTGCTTGCGTTGTCGCCTCCGAGTGGGGGACACTCCCACATCAAGATGTTCAAGAGTCAGGGATTCTGATGTGGGACACTCCCATCAGCGAGACAATGACTCTGGGCGGGGGACACCCACATCGAAAGGTTTTGACTGCCGTAGACTAATCGAGAAGGAGCCCGTAGAGTGGTTTGTTTTTGAGTCTTTATTAAAGGACTGTGATCATAGTCATCGTCCTCATAGAGGACTGTGATAATGAGTCGTAGTTCTTATATCAGCATCATCATCATCAGCTTGACCCACGAATTACCCTGAGTTAGGGTCAAGGTTGAGAGGAGAGCAACGTAGGGGGCGATAGGGAAGGGTAAAAGAGGAAATAAAAATATATAAAGAAGTGGTGGTTGGGAGGAATTAATTTATGCTAACGTGGATGAGGCAGTGGCGAAGAAAATTATGAAGATGAGTTTTTTTTTTAATTATGAAACAAAGTAGGTGGATGTAGTGAAATTTTCCTATATTTATTATATAAAATATATTTATTCTATAAATATAATAGTAAAATAATAAAATAATACAATAAGAATAAAAATATTTTTTAGTTTTATAAATATTATCTAAATGTTAGTAAATTATATTTTGTGATCAAGAATTTTGGTTATATTTTACTGCCCATTTAACTTTCCAAAGTCAATTTTATACCCACTTCATTTTTATATTTGCTTTTATACTCGTAATCAACTCTTCTCGTTGATGATTACTTGCCCGACGAAGCTCGAATTCTGACCAGCGTGCATCCAACCTCCCTATAGCCTTCCCCTCTCTCCAACTCACCCCCTCACCTTCTCGAACAGGTTGCACGCTGGCTTGGTAGTGCACGCTCTTGTTGCACCCTGCAGGCGTGGCTGCTGTCTGGCTGGGCGCCAGCAGCTTCCCCCCAGCGAGCGACACAGTAGGATGGTGACACTCGCGAGATCCCCCTCTGGCTGTTGTTGGATGTAGGAGAGGGGGACAGGGAAGAGAGGAAGAGGACATGAGAGAGAGAGAGAGACAAAGGGAGAAAGAAGGAATAAAAAGAGAGAGAAAGGGAAGAGTGAGAGAGTTACCTTGCATGTCTTACTCAATGAGAGAGAAAGAGGAGTTTAGATGCTGCTGATTGTAGCGCGAGGAAAGGAAGAGGTGAAGGAGAGATGGAGGAAAATTTTTAGGGTTGAGGTGAGGAAGAGGAAGGGTTTTCTTCACTATTTTTAATTACACGTATTTATCTTAGTAATTTACAGAATAGCCATCTCATCATCCCAATTCTAAGGCACTCTAATCGCCCTCCACCTCACCACATACTTCCCCATTTCGCTTCATTTCCTCCAATACACCCATGTTGAATTATTTTAAATTTTATAATAGTTAGTGGGTTACAAAATTATTTTAATTGTATAAAACATAAATGAGAAGTGGTGGAGATTATGAATATTTGCATATATACTCTCATGCATAATTATGTGTTGCATCACTTACATAGGTACAAGGATATTTATTTTACTAATAATTCATGTATACACCTGCCTCCTTTCCTGTATACAATTCTATTTATAAAACATACCTATATATTTATATTTTTATATATACACACACACATTATAATTTTGCATTCTCACTTTATTATTTATTATGCATACTCAAAGAATTTATTACTATATATACATAAAGAAATTATTATTATTATTATGCACATAAAGAAATAAATTTTCATGATTACCCAAAAACGCTGTTAATTAGAGCATAATCAAAATTAGCTGGAGTCGGGTGTTACATTTCTCGTCCTGCTCGCAACGCGAGGAGGATGACGGCGTTGATTTGGCTGCACTGGAGTCGTGGGAGAGCGGAAAGGGAGAATATATTCCAGGTCGACACATTCTTTTCGACCCGTCTTGCCTCATCTTCTCGGTCTTCTCTTCACCATTGCCAGGACCTTCGAATGATGGCGTGAACAAAGAGGCGATGTCTTCTGGTAGATGTATCATTGTGACTCTGAGCCTCTCTTTAGAATTCAGAGGTAAGTTGGGACTAGTGGAATGGATTGGACCGTCTAAATTTGGATCTGTTGTATTTCTTTTCAAAAATGTAAACCCGGAGATGTTATAGAATATCTTGTATTACTCTTGTCTGATGTAACCAAATAAATTTAATAGCATAGTATTCGGAATGAAAATATCTTTGGAATGGAAATAGCTTTTGGAGAAGAAATATTTATGTTTAAATCTTGCCTGGTTCATTTTTACCATAAGCTTTTTGGAATTGAAACTGACCATGCCTTTTCAGAGTGCTGATCTCTATCTCTGGTATGGTTGGTTGGCAACGGAGTGTTGGAGTGTTTGCGTTGTTGTTTCTGAGTGGCAGTAATCCTATCAATGTTACCGGCAAACTTTGGATTTCGAGTGGAGGAGAGCTTAGTAGTGGAGGATTTTGACTGCCCGTAGGCTAATTAAGAGGGAGCCCGCAGGCTGGTGCTTGTGTTGTCGTCTCCGAGTGGGGGACACTCCCACATCAGGATGTTCAAGAGTCAGGAATTCTTATGTGGGACACTCCCATCAGCGAGACAATGACTTCGAATGGGGGACACCCCACTTCGAAAGGTTTCAACTACCCGTAGACTAATCGAGAGAGAGCCTGTAGAGTGATTTGTTTTTGAGTCTTTATTAAAGAACTGCGATCATAGTCATCGTCCTCACAGATGACTGTGATAATGAGTCGTACTCCTCATATCAGCATTACCATCATCAGGTCGACCCGCGAATTACCCTGAGTTGGGGTCAAGGTTGAGAAGAGAGCAACGTAAAGGGCGGGGGAAGGGTAAAAAAAGAAATGAAAATATATAAAGAAGTGGTGGTTGGGTGGAATTAATTTATGCTAACGTGGATGAGACAGTGGCGAAGAAATTTATGAAGCTGAGTTTTTTTTTTCTAATTATGAAGCAAAGAAGGTGGCTGTAGTGAAAATTTTCTATATTTATTATATAAAATATATTTATTCTATAAATATAATAGTAAAATAATGAAAAAATACAATAAGAATAAAAATGTTTTTTAGTTTTATAAATATTATCTAAATGTTAATGGATTATATTTTGTGATCAGGAATTCTGGATATATTTTACTGCCCATTTAACTTTCCAAACTCAATTTTGTACCCGCTTCATTTTTATGTTTGCTTTTATACCCAAAGGTAAGTTGGTCATTATACCAGCATGATTGGCGGTTGAGCACCGAACGCAAAGTTTGAGATTTTGGGCATGTTGAAAACAAAACTACGTTGATATAAAATTATTTTTCCCTTTAAATTATTGAGCGAATCTTGGATTTTTTTCCCCCCCCCATACGGGATACTTTAGCAATTCTAGCTTTCCCCTCTTCAAAGGTGACCGTGACAAGACAGAAAAAAAATAAGTAAACATTGGCGAAAACAAGAACTGTTCATTGCCTAAATAATTAAAGAATAGTAAGTAATTATGTCTAATCAAATCAAAATTATTTGAAAGTAATTACAGTTGAAGAAGAAGACATGTAGAAGACCTGAAAAAATAAATGAATCTCCAAATGCAAGAAGGTAAGTGGCCAAAAATCATTGTTCTTGGAAAAAGTGATTTAAGATTGCTTTGAACTTTTCTGGTGATTCAAGCAGAATATAAGGAAAATGCAGAAATCCCACAACAGACACAATAATTTAATGCTTGTAGAGGATTCTTGTCTACTCTGTTCAGTTCAGTTGTTGATGCATCAATATTGAATTTTCATTAATATCAAACATATATCCATTATTATTTAAGTGGAGCTGATTACATTTTTTTAAGGTAATTAACTTGTTACATATTCTTCACAAATTCCTCCTTTCCAAGCTCCTAGATGATCTAGTCAGTAGCAACCTTTACTAAGAAAAGAAGGCAAGATATGAGAAAATTATGACATGTAACAATGTTGTTCTCAATTATAAATGACAGTAGCAGTCCATCCTAGGAAGAGAGAAGGCGCGGAGGTAAATTCCTAGGGGAATTTATCTACAGTCAAATTATAAATTAGAAGAATAAATCAATCGCAGACACCAGATAATAACGTGGAAACCCGAAGGGGAAAAATCACGGTACAGAGAGAGAATTCACTAAATAAGAGAGATTACGAGTTCTCAATGCTTTATTATAAGTTTAATTCTCTAGCGTACGATCTTTTGTAAAGGAGGAATAAATCAACTTTTATACCTAAAGGTTGATGAGCTGAGTCAAGATCTCTAAGATCTCCGCCTATGAATCAGCTCACAATTGTAACTGCATATAACGCCCCAGCTGCAATTGATAGAGTGGTGCACGATCTTCTTAGATCTTGCTGGTTGGCGAGGATAACATCTCAAATCTGCAGTTATCACCCACCACGTGACTAGTTGTTGTCCATCCTGTTAGCCAGGTGGTCGGATAAGATCAGCTGGATGAGATCGAATCTGGAACCTCTATGATCTATGAGATTTGTCAGATGTTACGATCTCGCGGAGGTCAAAATCTAACCACTACAAAAGAAAAAAAAAGTCTGATCCGGTGAAAAGAAAACATTCAGTTATTTATCTCTACTTCCAAAAGGAATCATGAGCGACAAGGCGTTCCTTGTACAGCTTGGCACAAATAATGAGTTGAAATGACCCGCTTCGATAAATAATTCTTGGCCCATTTGAAAGTCTTCAGCTTGAGATTACGATACAAATCGCACAGCTGCCTGCCATCGCAAGATGATGAATACAAAAAAAGGTCATCGTTTTTGTTTTTACATATAAAGGGCACAACTTATATTGGTGCTTGTACATGGTTGGCCCCCTTATAACCCTTTGTTGTTCTAAGATGACTGAGTGTATTGCCTAACCCATTCCTCTCTGGCATAGCACGTTAAGATATTTTTTTTTTTGAAAGGTAAAATGATTTCATTGATAAATTAAAAAAATTCAAGTACATATGTCCCAAATTAGCTAGGCTACTCTTTAGTACTATTCTTAGATAACTATAGAGAGGGGAGAGGACCCTGGCCGTCACTCTCTACTATAGTACACTAAGTAAGTACTTTAAATTGACCCAAAGCTAATACAACGCTCACAAGGAATAAATTACATAATATAGTAACTACTGATATGTACCTCAGCCGTTAAGATTATAGCACATTACTTTATATATATATATATATATATATATATATATATATATATATATATATATATATATATATATATATATATATATATATATTCTGTACCTCAGCCGCCAGCTGAGAGAGACTCTCTCAGCTGGCGCGACGTGGCTGAATTTCAGCCACAATTTTGGGCGCTGCTACCATAGTCACAGTTTTTTGTGAGGACAACATCAAGTCGCAGTATTTTTCTAAGGACTGCTATCATGGTAGCAGTGTTTTCTGAGGACTGTGCCATGGTTGCAGTCTTTTAAGGATTTCTACCATGATCCCAGTCATAATTACACTGAAAATATATGATATTTAAGGACTGCCACCATGTCGCAGTCAGCTGCGACCATATTGTTGGCCCAAAGGCCCATCGCTCTAGTTTTGATGATGATTAACTCATGTGGTTATAGTACTAATGATCTTGTGTTTAAATTAGTCTCAGATATTTGATCAAGATCTTAGTTGGTGTTTAGCTTCAACAAAAGATTTAAAGTCAAGTTTTTGAGCTAGCATGTGTCGATTCAAGAGCTCGCCCATCAAGATTACATCAAGTACTCAAGAGGAGTCTAGCTCATTGGATCAAGGTTTAGACCAAGTCAAGAAGAAGAAGAAGACCTTCAAGAGAAGACTTGTGTCTAGATTTGTTTGTAGTAAGATATTGTTTTTAGACAAAATGTAAAGGATGTGATTAGTTGGTGGATTGCTTAAGTTCATATACACTCACACACAAGATTTATATGTGGTTTCATAAAAAAAATTTTCGTTTTGAAAAATACCGGTTTGGTTTTTAAGATTAAAAATATACATGTGTTTTCTCAAAACTCATTTTAGAGCTTAATGTCAAAAACATAGATATTTCATCATATATGTGTAGTGGATCATATCCATACACACTAAGCTTAAAAAGTGTTTAGAATATCTTGTTTTTGCATTTGGAGAAGTTTTGGAAAAATCGATTTTGAAAAATACAGATTTTTGTTTAAGGCAAAACTTCTATATTACAAAAATATTTCAAAATATTTCTAATATGTTTTAATTTTTACTCAAACATGTTTGTATATCACTGAACTTATTTTTGTAGAATTTATGAGAATTTATGGGATTTTATTGAAGGAAAAAGACCGAATTTTAAATCCCTAAAAACTTGTTTCTGACCTTCTGCCAAACGACCCTGCCAGAGGTCGGTCGACCGGGCGGTCGACCGGCGTGCACAAACGTGCACGGCTTGTTTGGCTGGAGGGCCGGTCGACCGACCTGGTTGACCGCCAGAGAGCTCTGCTCTCTGGAAATTGCCCCGGTCGACCGGGCGGTCGACCGGCAGAGAGCTACTGCTCTCTGTATCCAGGTCACGGTCGACCGTTGGCACAACGATCAGAAATCTGACCGTTGTCCGGTCGATCGGGCGGTCGACCGACAGCAGACCAGGCTGCTGAGTTGGCCTCCAACGGCCACATTTTTGAAGCCTATAAAAGGGGCTTCTCTTGGACTATTTTAAAGAAGATTTTAAGTGAGTTTTTAAGCTAGTTTTCATATACTTCTAAGTGTTTATCTCCACTTGTTTTAGAGCCAAATACTTCCATATCAAAAGGAGAATTTTTCAAGAGTGTTTTGTAAAAGAGATTTCTTGAGTTTTTCACCACCAAATCAATTCAAGGTTTTCTCACATACACTTGAGCTATCCATTGCTACATCCATCCTATTAGGATCTTTGTTGTGAGAGTGTTTGAGGTGATCAAAGTGTTTCAATCACCAAAGTGTTTTACTTTGTATTTGAGGAGGCGGACTTGCGGGTTCGCGTTGTTTCGAGTTCTAGTGAGAGCTCGGTGTAGAGGTGCAGCCTCGGTAAGCTAGTGTGCTTGCGGTGTGTAGTTCTTGCGGGAACAAGAGAGGGACTAGTGAGTTCAAGAAGTTCTAGTGTGAACTCATTGTAAGTGTTGCGGTACCGAGTGATCCGGTAGGATCATTTATAGTGGAAATCCTTCATAGTGTTGAAGGCGGGGACGTAGAGCAAGGGTGCTCGAACCTCAAAACAAATCTCCCGTGTTTGCGATTGTTCTCTCTCTATCTCTCACTTGTGTTTATATCTTGCATGCTTACATTGCCTTTATCTTTACTTGCTTGATATACTTGTGCTTAATTGTTATATGCTTGGGGATTGTTTGCTCACACTTGTATTCAACCAAAAGAGTCATAGCGGCACCTCAACTCTTATCTAGAGGAATCTTGAGGAGATAGTCCAGAGCCCTTCACCGGGAATTCAACTATACTCTTGTGTTATACTTAGTGTGTCTAGCTAAATAGTTTTAGTTTGCATAAATAGTTTTAATTCCGCATTAATTCATCATTAGATTAGCTAGTCACCTATTCACCCCCCTCTAGGTTATTTCACATATTTAAGTGCCAGCTGGAAGAGTCTCTCTCAGCTGGCAGTGAGGTACATTTTTCTGATATATATATATCAGAAAAATGTACCTCAGCTGCCAACTGAGAGAGACTCTTCCAGCTGGTGTGTGTGTGTGTGTGTGTGTATATATATATATAGAGAGAGAGAGAGAGAGAGATAGAGAGACTTGTGTCCTTCCAAAAGGATTTGAGCCCGGATCCTTCCCACTCAAATTCAACACTCTGATATTCGAATATAAGATCCACCCCGTTGAAGTTGATCTATATTATTTCAAGTATGTATAAACCAAAACTCAAGTGTTTTTAATATTTTTTGCCCATCTATCAAGCGACACAAAATGGACGGCCGAAAGTAGTGAGTTGGTTAGATCTATATCTTTATACATACAAATTCTCGATCTGACCATTTCATTATGATCTAAACATTTAAAAACCCCTACAAACCAATTTTGGTTAGGTTTCAAATATTCTACACCGTTAAACTAACCAACTCACTATTTAGGCCATCCGTTTTTTCACTACTTGATGGATGAACAAAAAGTATTAAAAACATTTGATTTTTGGTTTATAGATACTTGAAATAATATATATCAACTTCAATGGAGTGGATCTTATATTCGAATATCAGAGGGTTGAATTTGAGTGGGAAGGATACGGGCTCAAATCCTTTTGGAAGGACACAAGTCTCTCTCTCTCTCTCTCTCTCTCTCTCTCTATATATATATATATATATATATATATATATATATATATATATATATATATATATATATATATATATATATATTTGCAACTCTAAATAGTAGAATTAAGATTAGGATTATATATTACTAATTATATTAGAAGTGAAGATTTTCTTATATGTAATTGTAATGCATATATGTTCGAGCATTACCTTTATCAATAATATGTAATTCTCAGTATCTCTCACCAACTAACATTCTCACTTTGTACCATCAACTCTCCGTGTGCCCCTGTTGCTTATTATATGATAGACACCTAGCATATGAATGCATAACAAACTGATCTTATACTCTTAACGTTATGTATTGCATGTTATCATAATAAGTATGATATGTTGATTGATATTATATCAGACTATACTATCTTCTAATTTCTTTTTACCCATAACATTCCTTATTAAGTATATTTTTATAGTAGTATCGTAGTGTGTTCACACGTTATATATATGTGCACCTTCCCTCTTTTTACACACTCATTTAAAGTTTTCTGACTCCTCTGGATTTTCACATTCAGGTATATGGGTATTCTTTTTACTGATCAAGTATCTGAGGAGTACGGAGTCTCTTTTGCGATGATCATCCAGATTCTTTGGTAGAGTTCATGTCTTCCTTTTCATTATGTTAACTTTCTTTGATTCTTTATGTGTGTGTGTGTGTGTATGTATGTATGTATATGTATGTATGTGTATATATATATGTATGTATGTATGTATGTATGTATATGTATGTATGTATGTATATATTGAAATCACCTAGAGAGGGGGGGTGAATAAGTGATAGTGCTAATCTAGAAACTAAATGCGGAAGCTAAAACAATTTTGCACAAACTTAATACAACCAACAAGTGTAGCCGAATTCCCCGTGAAGGGCTCTGGACTAACTCCTCTTGATTCTCCTAGATAAGGGTTGAGGTGCTATATGAAGCTCTTGTGGTTAAGTATAAGTGAGGCACACACACAAGCAAGCCAAGCATATAAGGATGATCAATATGAAATAATGCAAGGCACAAATGCAAGCAATAAGATATGAATGAATGAATGATGTTTTGCACAATTAAAAGAGAGAGAGGGTTTAGAGGCAATAGATCAAACACAAACACAATGATATATTCCGAGGTTCGAGCCCCTAGCTCTACGTCCCCGCCTTTACCGAGAAGGATTTCTAATCCACTATCTTGTCTACCGAGGACTCCCACCGAGGGAACCTCCACCGAGGAGGATTTGTACAACCGGGAGTACCGAACTCCTCTCTCAAACACCACCTCACAACCGAGGGGTAGGCCCGTAGCCAAACAATCACAAACACCTCTACCGAAGAGGGTTACCAACCAAACTCCACCTCTCACTAGAGGGAGCAAACCAACAATCTCAACCTCTACCAAAGAGGGAGCAAACACCACTCCAATCAACCTCTACCAAAGAGGGATACACAAATACAAGGAGGGTTTACAACTTGGAGGCTTAATCAACCTCAAACACTTCTCTTTTTCCACAAATAAAGATCCTAATAGATTAGGATAGGAGATATAGCTCAAGTGGATATCAAGGTGTTTTTGGAAAGCAAATAGCAAAGAAAAACTAATTGGGAAATCTCTTGTAGATGATAGAAATGAAAATCCAAAACAATATCCCAAAAACCTAGTTTTCTTTGATTTTCTAAAACCCTTGAAAAACAATAAAGATGAAATCTTTTAAGCTCTAAAACACTTTTTAAAACTTGTAAAAACACTTCAGAAAAGTAAGAATTTTTGCTCTTGAAAATCTTGTACAAAACCCCCAAGAAATGGGGTATATATAGGCTCCCCAAGAAACTAGCCGTTAGGCTGATTTTTCAGCCTGACAGGCCGGCGGTCGATCGCCCGGTCGACCGCCAACGGTCATAAATATGACCGTTGGGGCTATCGGTCGACCGCCCGGTCGACCGCAGATTTACAGAGAGCAAGGACTCTCTGTCCGGTCGACCGCCCGGTCGACCGGCCAAGTTGCTTGGCCAGACGTGCACGGGGCTATGCACGTCGGTCGACCGGTCGGTCGACCGGTTCTGGAATACGGTCGACCGGACCGGTCGACCGCCAGAACCTGGCAGCCAAATATCTGGGTCAGAAAATCAGGTTAAAAATATTTCTAATAAATCCCATAAATCTTGTAAAAATCTCCAAAAATAGTTTTATCATTTTGCATTGATATATAAACTTATGATAAACATTTCAACTCAAATATCAAGCATATGAAACCATTTTTGTGTTTTTATCATTTTTACCAAAAACCAAAACTAGTATTTTATCAAACTTGGATTTTTCAATACATGAATAGGAAAGTCAAAATAAGTTTGTTTAAAAGTTAAGCATGCATGTATAGAATGAATCTACTATACATAAACCAATTAAACTTGTTTTAATCAACTATTCATGAAAAACAAATATTGGTTAAACCAAAACCGAAAAACCAATATCCAAACATAAAACGTGTGTGTTGTGCACTTGAGCATATCAACTATTCTAAGCTTTACAAATGGATCTAAACACTCTAAACACTAGGATACCTAAGTCTTCTTGACGATCTTCATCTTCAAGTCGACTCGGTCCAAAACGTGATCCACGAGCGAGACTCCAACGAGTGCAAGGTACGATCTTGATGCTCGGGCTCTGGAATCACCATGTGAAAGCTTCCAAACCATCTTGTTGAAGCTAATCACCTACTAATATCTTGCTAAATGATCTGAAACTAAAATCACAAGATTATTAGTAAACATAACTACATGAGTTAATCATCATCAAAACTAGAGTGGAAGGCCCCTGGGCCAACAAATATATATGTGTGTGTGTGTGTGTGTGTGTGTGTGTGTATTGGACTCAGTAGTTGTTCTGTTGATTATTCAAAAAATAACAATATCATTGTGTATAAATTTATATGTCATATTGCAGTGATCATATTTATCGCAGTTGATTTACATAGCTTGCTCGGGTTACTTTAGGCTTAGCATGTATACATGGGATATTCTCCTCGCGTATATACGTCACCGACTCTTGTCGCATCTCCGTTGCAGTGTATTTTGGGAAGCGGGGCGTGACAGAATTTTATTGGTATCAGAGCCATGTTTTTGACACAAAGAGGACCTAGATCTTATCTGTAACTTTAGACAAGTTACATTTACACTGCAATATACATATACCATTTCCACAATGATGTTGAGTCTACTTGGGAATCCATCGTCCTTCTTTTAGAAATCCATCTCTTGAATCTTTTGATATTTCTGATTCCAATCTTTCTTCCAGAGCAATTTGGATCTCCTTCTTGTTTTCTTATAATCATCTCAATTCTTTTTACCCATTTTTGTCTCTTGGAACTGGCCTTCAGACTCGAATCAATGACAGAGATCAAAGTAGCGCAAAGGAAGCATGGTCGATTAATGCACAGAGAAGTGATGTGGGAGAGAGAAGACGTCATTCACGATTGCCCCTGTTGCTTGTTATATGATAGACACCTAGCATATGAATGCATAACAGACTGATCTCATACTCTTAACGTTATGTATTGCATGTTATCATAATAAGTATGATATGTTGATTGATATTATATCAGACTATACTATCTTCTAATTTCTGTTTTACCCATAACATTCCTTATTAAGTATATTTTTATAGTAGTATCGTAGTGTGTTCACACGTTATATGTATGTGCACCTTCCCTTTTTTTACACACTCATTTAAAGTTTTCTGACTCTTCTGGATTTGCACATTCAGGTATATGGGTATTCTTTTTACTGATCAGGTATCTGAGGAGTACGGAGTCTCTTTTGCAATGAACACCCAGATTCTTTGGTACAGTTCATGTCTTCCTTTTCATTATGTTAACTTTCTTTGATTCTTTACACACACACACACATATACACACACACACACACACGTGTGTGCGTGTGTGCGTGTGTGTGTGTATAATATATGTATGTATATATGTATATATATATGTATTTGTATATTTGTATGAATATATATATGTATATGTATGTATGTATGTATATATGTATGCATGTATATATGTATGTATATATGTGTGGATGTGTACATATATATATATATATATATATATATATATATATATATATATATATATATATATATATATATATATATATATATATATATATATATATATATATGTGTGTGTGTATGTGTGTATATATATGTGTGTATATATATTGGACTCAGTAGTTGTTCTGTTGATTATTCATAAAATAACAATATCATTGTGTATAAATTTATAAGTCATATTGCAGTGATCATATCTATCGCAGTTGATTTACATAGTTTGCTCGGGTTACTTTAGGCTTAGCATGTATACATGGGGTATTCTCCTCGCGTATATACGTCATCGACTCTCGTCGCATCTCTGCTGCAGTGTATTTTGGGAAGCGTGGCGTGACAGAATTTTATTGGTATCAGAGCCATATTTTTGACACAAAGAGGACCTAGATCTTATCTGTAACTTGAGACAAATTATATTTATACTGCAATATACATATACCATTTCCACAATGATGTTGAGTCCACTTGGGAATCGATCGTCTTCTTTTAGAAATCTATCTCTTGAATCTTTTGATGTTCCTGATTCCAATCCTTCTTCGAGAACAATTTGGATCTCCTTCTTGTTTTCCTATAATCATCTCAATTCTTTTTTGCCCGGTTTTGTCTCTTGGAACTGGCCCTCAGACTCGAATCAACGACAGAGATTAAAGTAGCGCAAAGGAAGCATGGTGGATCCATAATGCACAGAGAAGTGATGTGGGAGAGAGAAGACATCATTCACGATCGATCATTTTTCCTCGAGTCTCATCCTATCGTCTCTATTCTTGATCAATGTTTATTCGTTGTCAACTTTGATCCCCTTGCTCTTTTTCCTACCTTATTGCGTTTCGAGGACGAAATTTTTATAAGGTGGGTAGAATGTAATATCTCCTAGCTACTAATATGGTATTAATTTTTTATATTTATTTGGCGTTATTAATCATTTTATTATTATTATTTAATTTAATTTATCACCCAACTACCACAATGTCCTCCTCCAAGAACCCCACCATGTTCACCTCCTCCTGCCACAACACAACCGCCCTCTCTTCCTCTCCCCTCCTTTCTCGCATAGCCGAGCTCCGCCACCTACGAACCCACTGTATCTCCTCTTCTTCTTATTTCTTGCTCTGCAATCATAATGATATTGTCATTCTATGAATAATCAACAGAACAACTACCGAGTCCATATATATATATATATATATATATATATATATATATATATATATATATATATATATATATATATATATATATATATATATATATATATATATATATATAATCAAAGGAAGTCAACAGAATGAAAAGAAAGACATGAACTGTATCAAAAATTTGGGTGATCATCGTAAAGGAGACCATGTACTCCTCAGATACCTGATCAGCAAAAGGAATACCCATATATCTGGATATGCAAATCTAGAGAGTCAGAAAACTCAAGCCAGTACCCTCCATCAGCCCACAATCACTGAGCACCACCATCGTCAGCCTCTCCCATCACGCCACCAGCACATATACTTAACGCACCTATCAACCACCCTCTCGACCAACGCGCCGAAGCTCTTCACAACCACCCACCACCCATTCCGTCAGCATGTACCCCAACTGTCGCACCCCCTCCTTGTCGTCGTCCTTCAGCGCACCACCTCACACTTTGATTGGGTAAAAACCAGCACTTGAAAATGTGTATTTATGAAATCAGTATAATTATATATGTGCTAATGTTTTCTCGATACTTCCGTTATAGCATTGGCTCAACGGGTTGAATCCACAGGGATGTGAGGCGATAGAAGCATTAACAGTTCTAATTCACATTTTATGTTAACAATTCCTTCTTTGTTAAAGAATGACAAAAGGAAAAGGAAAAGAAAACTGAAAGTGATAGGGGAGAAGGTGATGAAATCGGCGAAGTGAAAATAAAAGAAAAATAGTTTTGAGAACAACAAGAAGATGAAACAAAGATGAACTAAGAAGTTGGTGAGAACAACAATGGAAAAATGATAAAAGAGTTTTGAAATTGATTTAAAATAAGAATAAAGAAAATTCATGGCTACTAACTACTAATTTCTCCACTAACCATGCTAACCTCTTAGTGATAGTTGCCTCACATGGATCATTGGCCATCAGTAGTCCTTGGCTTCAAGAGACGATACAAAGTATGGCTCATAAGATTGTTCTTCTACATTCAAACAACACATTCATACCACACAACAAGTTGCAAGCTACTATTAGATCATCAAAATCAGTTAGAGGTGAGCATGAAATAAAGAAGACATTGCAAGTTAGCAAGTTAGTGGGTTAGATGTTAGAAATGTTAGAATGTTAGAATCCATCTTCATGAGCCATCAATGGCTCTTGCAAGAGTAAGACCTTGTAGAGCCTATTAGATTCATGTGGATTATCAAGTAAGTGATTAGATGGTTAGTGGTTAGTAGTTAGATTGCCATAAGAAGAAAAATTAGCTAAGCATTATGTTGAAGATAGAGAAGATTATAATGGAGAAGAAAGGAGACACCTTTGCACCATCTATTACATCAATCTCTCTCTTTCTCTCTGAATCTCTCAGCCCTAAAACATGGTCTAAAAACGAAATGAAAATACAAAAGAAAATAAAAGAAGAACACCTACACTACACTACACTAAAAGATAGAAAACCTAGCCTATTTTTAAATCTGCTTGCGTTTTGGCCAAACCCTGCAGTATTTATAGGTAAAATGAGGTTCTAGAAGAAGAGACGAGGCCACACGTCGAAAATCGACGCGTGGGCCCACCATAGGGCCGCGAAAACGCGACCATAGCCGCGTTTCTGCGGCAATACCAGGGACCTGGGTCCCTGGTTTTGGTGCGTAGGTTCGTTTCGCTTCGGGGACCATCTAGATGTGCTCAGATTCTGTTATTTCTGTCCAGATTCTCGTCTGACGTGCGCAAGGGTCTAGGTTCAATGTATCTTCTGGAAGCTCCCTTGCTTGGCCTCCAAGAAATGTGAATTTAATTACCCGAAAATGGGTTTAATTAAGCTCTTATTATCCTTTTGCCCTCCTTGTCTTGATTATCTGCAAGAGCGATCAAAACACAGTTTAGACTGATATTTTATTCATAAATCAGTAAGAAAATGCGATATAATAATGTAAAAATGTCGACTAATCACACTTTCATCTCCTTGTACTACCGCATCCATCTTCATCCGCAGCCTTCACCGGAGATCACCTGCGAGCTCCTCGTCGCCCCGTCCATGCCTTTTGGCTGTCGCCAAACCTGGCTCCTCCCATGGTTAACTCTCTCTCTCTCCCCCCTCTGTAAGTGTGTGTGAGTGCCCCTCCCCCCCTCTCTCAGTGTATTTATTTGTGTGTGCATGTGTGCGTGTGTTTGTGAAACCCTCGGTTTTAGGTGTACGTGTCGCAGTATCGGTACTCGATACAGCGTACAAAGTTGATTTAACTTTCCTAGTAGTTAGATTAAACCAATTTTAGTTTCAAATATTATTTTCTAATATTTTAGATTTTTCATATTTTTTAAAAATTTTTCTGGATTATTTTAAAAAATATTTGAATTCGGTGTCGACCGACACCGATAATCGGCTCTAGGATTTTTAATTCACAAATAGGGTTGAATTTCAAGAATCCTCTTCATATTTTTTTCAGAATCACATTTTCTATTTTTGTGCATTTTTGGGGATTTTTCTGAATTAATCAAAAATTCGGCCGAACCCGTGTCGACCGGTATCAGAGCTACATTCCAAGATTTTTAATTTGTAAAGAGGACTGAATTTGTAGAATCTGATTTCGCATTACTCTTCAGTGTAATATTCTCTATTTTACAAAATTTTTCGGAACCGTCCTGAGCTAGTCAAAATTTGACCTAATTAAATAATATTAATTACTTCTTTTATTTCTTTTCTTCTTCTCTACTCTCCTTTTCCTTCCCCTGCAAGCCACAACCTTCCTTAATCGACATCCCTAATCTTTCATTTAAACTCTTTCAATCTCTCTTAATCAATAATCCTCTCTTTCTCATTCTCCATTAGCTCACTGACTCTCTCCCCTCCAGCACCCAACTCCACCCTGGCCGGTCATGTCCTCACCGCTGACTAGGCCACCGACATCACCACTTCTCCTCCTTCTCCTCCTCTACAATTAACTCCACCACCAACCCTATCCCCTCCTTCCTTCTTCACCTTAAATTTAAGCCATCACCAATTCCACCCTTTTTACCTCAAATCACCTCCAGTACCATCATCTAATCCACCACTACCATCACACTTCTCCATCACCACCAACTACCATCACCATCTCCTTCTCCAATTTCATCTTTACCATCACCAAAATCACCTTCATCTCCATCTCCAAAACATCACCCCCCCATTTCCTCCTCTTCCTCTCCCTTTCATGGCTGCTGGCCACCTCAACCAGGGCGGCCCGCCGTCGCCGCTCTTAGGTCGGTTGTGTCGCCACTCTTAGGCCGGCCGTCAGCCATACCCTGGCCAGCGGTGCTCTTCTCCTCTCTCTCTTCCCATAGTCATTCTCTCTCTCCCCTTCTCAATTGAATTCAAACCTTATAACCCATTAACCCGACCGATAACCTATTCACCCAATCATTCATATTCATTTAAGTTATTGGGTCTGGGTTGTGGATTTGAACCAGACCCAATAGCCACTCTAAACCCGATCCATTATGAAAGGTAAACTTACAGAAAACAACCTCAATGAAAACTTATTACATTTTAATATTATTAGATTGCAAATCTAAACTATTTTTAATGCTTTTAGTGTTCGGGCGATATTTTGAGCATCTGGAGTCCTATCAGAACGATTCTTGAGCCGTTGCAATTGTAGGAGGACGAGCTACATCCCTATTATAAATACCTAAGTGAATGTTTTTTTATAAATTATATTTTATATTATTGAATGAAATCAATTGATTGCTTTATTTAATAAAATATGATTATCAGTAAATCACTATAATTATTATTTAATAAATTTTAATTATTGGTAAATTAATGTAAATAGAATATGCCTCATTGCTCTTTAAACATGTCAATAGAATAATAAATTTTTATTTTTTTGACTTAATATAAATATAGGTGACTTATCTATATGTATTGAGTAATTAAAAGATGTTGATAAAGAAAATCCAAATTTATAAATAAAATTGATAATTGTATTTAATTATTTTGTGAAATCGATAGTGATTAATAATATTGAAACTGTTATAACAAAATAGTAATATGTTGACACATGTCCATATTAATTATATCACCTTGACACTGTTACCGCTACACAGATATTCTATCACACTGGACCACTGTTATTTTATATACTTGTATCACCATTACACAGACATTGATATTACCAGTACTTGTATCATCTGTTTAGGATCGTGATCCCGGGTATGCACGGGGTATACCCACCCGATTAGAGCTCTTCTACCATTGGGTTTTCAATTAACATAATAAAAGAGTATAAATGATAGTGACATCGAAAACGCTTGTTATTTGGTCACTCTTTCGTTCGAATAATGGTACCCTATGCCATGTTCGGATGGGTTCGGCTGGAGTACGGACTCTAGTATGAACTGCCAGTGGTATGAGACACTGGAAGAGATTGATTAAAATATCAGTCGCTACTGATTGTTATTATTGTATTAACATGACTTGCTCAGAATATTTATATTATTGTTCATTTATACTTGTTACAGTTCCTGATTTTATCCACTACCATGTTTCATTTATATTGTGCACTTCATGTGGAGACACTATTCATGTACACGTATACTCTACATTTCATGTATTCTCTGTCTCATGTATACTCTGTGGATATACCGTTACTGTATAAACACCACACTGTAGTATGCTTATTCTCCGTACTTCATATCTACCTGTTCATATTCATCACGACACTATCATGCTATTGTTACTATTTGGTTAAACAAGAAATATAAAATAACCAAAACTTGCTACATGTTACTTAAATACATTGATTTGATCAAGAAATCACTTAATACTGTATTATATTATGCATATGAAAAATAATATATAAATAATATAATTCTTATTGATTATAATAACATAATCTCTCAAAATGACTAATCTATTATTTTATTTATTTACTGTATTAGTTGTATTTGGTAGCATAGGTTGGACGTGTTAACTGATATTAATGATACAGAATTGGATAATATTATGGTTATAACACTGTTGCAACATGCTAGGCATTGATAATGTTATAGTGCTAATATAAGCCCTGCATATATTTATCAATTGGTAATATAGTTCTATTGTATCACTAGTATTTAAATATGTATTATATGTATTATCATGATTGTACTACTATTATAAATATATTACTGCTTTCTTCATTTTTACCACTCACTAGGTCGCCTTCTGACGACCCTGAGTTTGCATGTGCAGGTTGGGGATTCGAGTCATCGTTGCACCTGTTATTTCACGAGATTTTAGTAGGAGACTCGATGACTTTATTATTCATGAGTATCTTTATTATCATGTCTTTATTTCCTTATTTATCCCTATTTTCATGTCTATCATGATTACTAACCCCTTTGCAGGTATTCTAGTGCTTATCTAATGCTAGAGTAGTCACGTATATTGTGTTTATTCTCTTTACTGAGGTTTAGCTACGTATGTAAGGGTATGTTCGCCCTACGTATGTACGACGCCGTAGCGTCCTCGTATCTGTGGGATTAGGGTTTTACAGTTTGTGTGTTCTTAAGTATGTTTATGTGTGTGTGTAGTGTGCGTGTCTCTCCCTCTCTCTCTAAGTGTGTGTGTTTCACTTTTGCATCCGCTACCACCATGTAGACCCGATCCGGATTTTTGTTCGACGAGGACCCAACCCGCAAGCTGACTTGGAGATCCAGACCTGTTCGTAAAGTGCAGATCCAAATTTGTGCATAGGCGACCAGAGCACAACCCACAACACGTCTCGACCAGAACCCGGATTTGTGTCATTTCATACGAGTGTTTGGTTTATTAGTGTGATTTATTTTATCATTTCATGTGAATGTTTGTTTTACTATTTGTGCGTTTAATTTATCATCTCATGTGAGTGTATAATTAATTTCTGCATTATCCTGTTATTTATTTAGCGAGTGTTTTTCATTTTAAAAATATTATGATTATTGTTATTATTTTATAGTTTATGTCACTTATTTAATTTGTCTAATTAATTTATTAGTACATTAGAAATTGTAAAGGTTCACTATGATACAATTATATTGTTATATTTTCTACACTGTTATCGTCACTGTTATCGGATTGTCCGAGTATTCTAGGTAAATGAACATTAGTTATGTTTTCCTTATTTTGTGATAGTCAGATGAGAATTTAATTGGAAATTTAGGATGAATTAAATGGCATGTTGCTTTATTGATAGATTGGGTCTTTTATATTGGGGCCTATGAGAGAATTATATTGAGTGATTGGACTTAGGGATGGAGAACGGATTTGATATATTGTTAATGTTCAATATACGCGGAATTATTATTTTGTCACGGGGATGTGGGTGTTTCTCTTTATCGATTATAACATTATTTGATTTATTGGAATATATGTTGATGTTTGGATTTATCAGTGGACTTTTATTGGAGTGAAATTGACTTAAAGTTAGGGATAAGTGTGGACTGGATTAGTGTGAATCAGTGGATTGCATGGACATATAGTGGATTTGTTGCCTTGATCTTCGGATGCTTGGACCTTACCTGAGATGTTTACTAGGCTTGATCTTTTCATCTTTAATAATACTTTAGAAATGACTTAATTGGATATTGAGGATCTATTTAAATATGAAGTAGCTTTATTAAAAGATTGGGGTCTCTTAATACTTGAATCAGTCAGTAAGTTGTATTGGAGGGGAGTTTGACTTGGGGTTGAGGAATGAAGTAGAGTGGTTTAGTTTGAGCTAGTTGATACATTTATATAGTTTGATTATTGCCTTGGTTTTTGGATCGGTGTTTGAGTTCAATTGAAGTAGGGCTGGACTAATGATCTTGATCGATTTGGGTGATGGAGATTTTATTAGATGTATTTCATTTCGATATATTGAGACATGGATATACTGGTGACTTAGAGGATGGTTTATATTGATGAATTTAAAAGATTGATAGAAATGAGAGGATTGTTTTATTGGTCGATTGAGCTTGTTTGATAACGAATTTAATATATGATATTTAGAATAATCATTGTATTTTGATTGGAAGTTAAGAGACCTGCTACTGTTATATCTTGGTACATACAGATGAGATCTTGGTAGTTCTAGTGGTGACCACATATTATAGAATCAGTACACGCCATCTTCATAGTAAATTAATGTTACTAGATTCGCTGGGAAAATATGTCAAACAGTAACATTACTATTTTATTCATATTGTTACATTGATATCACGTTTTTATTGTCACTGTTGCCGTTATTGTCATCGTATTATCCCAATAATCGAGATAATATGGATATTGATAGATTTAAGTAAATTAATTAATAATGTAATTAGACAACTTGCACAAGGATTGAGAAAATTAATAAGGAGACACTTCTGGATTTTGGATGGACGTACGATACAAGTTGCGCAGCCGTAAGAGGGTTCCACTGCAGGGTTTCTGAAGATTACTAACATCCCTCCTTATTTATATTGTTCATATATTGAGTACCTGACAGTATGGCCTGGTTCAGTACCAGGAGCTTGGGTCGTAGTCCCGGGTATGTACAAGACCTACCTAAAACATGAATAATGTCTCCATCAATCAGTTTCAATAACATAAAACCCCAATTGTCATGTGTAGTAGGCGTAGTATGGGATGTGTCTACTACATTTGGCAATTGATGTTCGCTAACATAATTAATAAAAATAAATATTTCATAATGTATTCTAGAGTGAATGTATTTACTTGCTACATATATTATATGATAGACACCTGGCATATGAATGCATAACAGACTAATCTCATATTCTTAACGTTATGTATAGCATGTTATCATAATAAGTGTGATACACTGATTGATATTATGATACCTGGCCCATGTTTCATGCATGAGATGGCTGCTAGCCAAACAAGCGTCATGCCCTTAGCCTTGTAAAATTCAAATGATTCCTCATTTCACCAAGCAACTTTAACATATCTCGCAAAATTGCAAGACAAAATATTTAGAACAGTATTCTGCGACTATATCATAAATGCTAAATTTTCTTTTTTAGAAACAGAGAATAATCATATATGCTTTTTTGAAACAAGTGAAGGCCGCATAATCAACCTTATTCTCACCTACAAAATGTTTTGCACATATGCTCCTACAAACAAGTTTCAATATAATATTGCATACCATTTATATGATCATAATTTAAACATTAGTAATGGGCCCGAAATCCTCATCTTATTCTTCTACCAGAGTGAGTCGATGAATTGTACTCTCAATCGAAGTATTTCCAGCAACACTACTTTATACAGTCGAACCAAAATATTTAGCTTATAACTGCAATAAAACAAAGACAACCAACCTGCAGCGCGCGCGCACGCAGTTTCTCGCTGCACATCTACAAGATGCAAAATGCATATAAAACACTCTTACCCATGCCATCTTGCTCAAGTCTAGCCTAAACACCTGAATTTTCTTCTCTTTCCCATTTCCTTGGTACGCTGTGACCAGCATGATCTCCTCCCCTGATTCCACTAGGATAGCTCTCGAGGCGTGGTACTTAAATGGGTAGCTTCATGTAGCATGCAGCTGGTGACAAATCCATCTTCAACTTATCCTCATTGTTGCAGTCATTCGGGTCTACAACAGTGCTACTTCATTTCTTAAAACTATTGTCTTTAAAGGTGTATTGAAGAAACTGGATAAACATTCGGTGTCAAAAAATATTTCTAACAAAAGTTGGCCATGAGAGGATGCTAGGTATCTTACTTGGAATAGATTGAATGATCAAAACTAGGATCGATTCAAGGACTTCGGCTCACGATTTGTAGATACTTCCTCCTCTTGCTTTCAGGTGCAGCCCGTGCATGATCAACGGTAAGATGGATTCATGGAGTTTCGCCCACAGGTACGAGCTCTTGCCTTGATCATCTTCTGGTGTAAAGTTATCTTGGACAGCAACTCCTCTTCCTCTGGCCCTTCTCTTGCTATGCGTTGTGCTGTGAGATACAAGTAGAAGAAATCTTTTCTTAAGAAATAGAAAACAGGATTAAAGAGCTCCAAAGCTTCAATGTTGATGAAATCTTTAACCAAAGTCAAAAAACTGATGCAATTACGATTTGGAGGAGCTTTATTATATAGTCATATATAGAGATACGATTGATTTCATAAACTATTGCGTTTATTTAGGTACTGTCAAAATTATTTTTTTTATAGATGTGCACAAAATAATCCCAATAATCACCAAATCATGGACAAATAATTTGTAACAGGAAACTTACAAATAGACCCTTTCTAATAGATTTTCTTTCCAAAAAGTCATAGCCTTTTAATCACTGGATTTTAAGATTTAAAATTATACCCACAAATATTTAATATTAGAAATTTATCCCCAAAATGTTTTAGATCTTAAAATTTATCCCTTAAACTAGATTTTAAATAATTTAAGAGTGTTTTACTCGTTATGTATTTTTTTTCCCCCTTCACTACTGTTCCTATATGATCTAATCCCAATCTCTTGTCCCTCCTCCCCTTCTTCCCCCTCTCTCTCTCCTCTCTCTCTATCTCACATACACACAAAATCCCCTTAAAACCTAATATTCCACCAAATTTCCTTCAAATCTCACCTTAATTTTTTTTAAAAAAATTTCACAAATTTCTTAAAAAGAATATGTGAAAATGACTTGATGTGAGCTTTTGATGAAAAATACATAAAATAGAAGCCCACTTGATTTGAGAGAGAGAAGTGGAGGAGGAGAAACAGGGTAAAAAAAATAATAGGTCCATAACCTTAAGTAGCTATGTAGTGATTTAATCAGTTAAATATGGATAATTTTGTCATTTTCTTTAAATCATGAAAGTAAAATCAAACTGGATATTCTCTTTTTATTTTAAAAGGAGGGTAAACTTTGAAGATCTTTAAGATTTGGAGAGTAAATTTCTAATACCAATGATTTGGGAGTAAATTTCTAAATTTCAAAGATTTGAGAGGTAAATATCCACATATCCCCTTTCTTAGCAATTTTTAATAACTTTCTAAATAGAATTGATAAAATATATTGACAGAAAAGAAACTGTCAACAACTTGCGTGACTTAGATTATATGGTTCCATGGATCTATGGTTACATTTGATTCCAACCTATTAGTGAACTGTGGGCATAGTTCTCACAAATCCAATAGTGTTTATGCACAACTGAGGAACATGGTTGTAAATTAAAACGAGCCTCGCTTCAAGCTTTCTAAGCATTTTTACAGCCATTCAGCTCTGACGTAGAGCCTTGCAATCAATTAATGTCTTGAGCAAGACTTGGAGTGCCATTTTGTGTTCGGTTAAATGATGTAAACCCACCAGGAAACTGGCATTCCATGAATTGATGAGGAAATAATACTAAAGATCTGTACAAAGACTGATGATTAGTATATGAAATCAGCACAAATTGACCAAGAAGCATCACAAGAAAACTAAACCATATTTAGTACGTTATGCTTTAAATCTCAATTTTTCATGCGAAGTGGATGAGTTGTCTAATTCACAGTTCAAAGACTCGCCCGAGTCGGAGACGAGTCGGCCGAGTCGTATCCGTCTCGGCCCGCTCTGAGACGAGTCCGAGTCACGAGTCGGTCGACTCAACTCAGAGGAGACCGACTTGACCGAGAATCAGAGTTGACTCGGTCGACTCGGCATTATGATGATGATTTTGTGACTCATCGCAATTCAATGTGAAAATAACTACATTAGCATGTATT
Source organism: Agave tequilana (assembly GCA_038442645.1). Lineage (NCBI taxonomy): Eukaryota > Viridiplantae > Streptophyta > Magnoliopsida > Asparagales > Asparagaceae > Agave > Agave tequilana. Next base: position 196,499 of record JAVJIF010001136.1, on the reverse strand, counting down.
TATGAATGTAAATTGTGTAATTTACTATATTGTGCATGTATTTTGATATGCTTCTACCGAAGACACTTGTATTTATACTTTCGCTTTATTTTTAGTTTGCTAGGTGATATATTTTGGACATGTTATATATGAATGTGAATGTCTACATTTTTTTTAAGATTTATTGTGATTTTTTCAGAATTTTTAAAGCTTCCTATGTAGCGTTTTGCGCGTATCGCCCGATACCGATCCGAGTCGCCGAGACCGATCCGTCTCAGTGCCCGCCGAGTCGGCGGCCGAGATCGTGACTGTGAACCATAGTCTAATTAGATTGTAAATTGACTCTGAGGCTACATAAATCAGAATGTGTGTGATATCCTATATATCTTATGTTCAATACCATAAGAGGGGAAATGTGGGTGGATATGTCTCTTTTTCTTCACCCCCGCCAAGCAAGTGTCATCTTGAGATTAAAAGTCCTTACGGTTCTAATACGGGAGATAATCTTGGCCTCTGACATCAAAAATGTCAAGAAAATATGATATTTTGAACAAATTACAAGTGATTATTGAAAAAAAAGGGGGACAAAGTCCTAAAAGTTAAAAGAAAAATAAGAAAAGAAAAATCCTAAAGTTGAAGTTTTCTTAGCCTCTTAATCATTTCATACTTGAGTTAGCAATGAACTTGAATTAGCAATTGTTTGATTGAGTATGGGTATAATATACGAAGTATGAAAAGTGAGTATGGGATGATTGAAAAGAAGGCTATTTATCATAATGTTTGCTTTTACTTGAAAATTGTTGAAAGTAAGGAAATACTTGACTTCTAAAAATTCATGTATAATAAGTTTAAGTGATTTTATATGCTACATTATGCAAGGTGGTTCACTTAATTTAAATCTAATCTATAAATTGCAATGACTAAATTGATGTTTGTGGGTAGCATCGCGTGAAACCCTCACGAGACTATAACTCATCTTGTAGGGTAACCTATAGATTTAAAGACTTGTTGAATGCGCCTAATGCAATCGTGTTCCCTACGAAAGTGATAGTTTTATTATTAAAAAAAACAGAGAGAGAGAGTTAATTTCCAAAAATTGCTTGAGGACAAGCAAAGAGTAGGTTTGGGGGTATTTGATAATTCTAGATTTTTTACTATTTGGCACTCGTATTACATGATTTTTATGAATTAAATTGTGAAAGCAACAGTGATATTATAATTTTATGATTTGCAGGGTTTACGAGAGAATGGATTCAGACCCTTCTTTCAAAGACTCAGCAAAAAAAAAGTATGTTGTATGGCCAGGAGATCATCATCAGCTTATGACCAATGAGCAGCCACGCACACAAGGATAGCAACTCAAGCTCATGGCACAATGCGATACACATACAGCAAAACCATGACAAAGGTGCAACAACCAAGCACAAGGACCAGCACAAGGCCCCATGGCACAACCAAGCAGCACAATGGACAACCGAGAGAGACAAGGTCCAGAAATTCATTGGGACAAATCAACAAAGATGTGACGGGCATTTAACAATCAAAACCAACTGAAATTCAAAATCCCAAACCGCAAATTTCAGCAACATTCAAAATCCCAATCCAAACCAAATCCAATTCAAAAGAAAACCAACGGATGTGGAGAGTTGGATAAATTTAAATAATAGAAAAGGGAAGGATTTATTCAATGTTCAACCGATTGAATTATCCAGTGTATGGATAAAGTTGTGAAGAGATAGAAACGAAATCAATCACAACATCATCTATAAAAAGGGAAGAGGCAGATCCAAAACCAGAGGAGAAAAGCAGATCCAGGAGAGAGGCAACTCGCGACAAGAGATAAAAGAACCAGATCTAGGCTAGCAACGAATGAAAAGGAGAAGAGAAGAGAGGCAAACCAAGGGGACATCGAGATGAACCGAAGATGAGAGGCTCTCACCATCAACGATCGCTAGCAGAGAAGGAGCTCGCTGCTCGGTCGAAGAAGAGGGTGCTTTGGGATCGAATCCAGATTAAAGAAGAACCAAAAGCCAGAGAGATAAGTCACGTGAGCTAATAAGTATTTAAGCAGTTTATTATTCTCATCCCTTCACTCTCTCTTCTCTGCTTTAATTACAATTTTGTATCGAACACTATTCTTTTAAGAGTTATTGAATTATTTATTAATATTACAAAAAGCATGAGCAGTTAAATATCTTATTCTTGGGATGATAAAGTCTATATGAATTGGTGGATTTATATTTTTATGTTATCATCATGTTTTGCTTAACTATTCGAGATAGAATATGGCTCTAGATTTCTACACAGGAGATAATTTATGCCAAGGATTAGAGTGTACACACGTTTGGTACTTTACGTTCTCTTTACTTCGAGATATCTTATGTATATTGATACTCTTGTAGCATTACAGAAGTATGCCTAGATGAATAAGAGCAACACATGCGCGATCCTGCAGTCCAAACCACGGAATATAGATTAATTCTAAACCCAAGAACTTGCTAAAAATTTAATTTCTTTGCTAAGTGAATATTCAATTAGGATTGGTTTAGAATCAAGTAAGTTTAGATTGGTCTCTATTTTTACAGTTAGTTTCACAAATCATTCTTTTATAAACTGTCTTTAATCAAGTTTAGTAACAAAATCTCTCTGTTGATTCGACTTGAACTCACTACTATACTCGCTTACAGTAGTTGATTTTAATTTTTAATTGCATCGTTTTACAAATTTAACGACGACCAATTTTAAGCGATTAAATTTTGGTGTCATTGTCGAGAGAGATTTTTATTTGTTTTCTTTATAAAAGATAGAAACTATTTTTTTTTCTTTTCTCAGGTACAACAAGAGAAACGGAGTTAAACCGGAGGAGCAAAAGCAAAGACTTAAAAATTTTTGATATTCATAAATCTTAGATCTTTCCTCTTTTGTTAATTTTTCCAATCAAAAATTAAAAAAACTTAAACATAAATTTGTTTTTTATACATTACAAGAATAGAGATTGATTTTCTTTAGGACAAGCATTTTCTAGGTTGTATTTAGAAAATTGATAAAATTGACTGTTGCATTTTATTTATCTTCATATTTTAACACATCTTAAGGACATAACCCATAAATAACATAAGGTGCAAATCTCATCACCCTTACTTGGCACAAAAAATACTAACCTCATTTGCATTGACCTAAACCTTTTAAATAAAATTCAATAAATATTGGCCCCTCAGGACTTTCGAGCTCAATTAGGTGGGCCCGTTGTAGAATAACTTGGGTGAACAATTTCAGGCTCGCAAGAGAGGACTTCCTTGTGTAAAAAAGGTGACTTAACCATTGCAGCGGTGTTTGGCCTGGAGGAAGGACTGAGGAGCTTTCTTGTCTAAAAAGAGTAACTGAAAATAGTAAGTACTCGACCTGAAGCAAGAACCAAGTCACTTGTTTGACGGGTTTAATCAGCATACAATTAGTTCAAACCAGTTAGGAGCAGTCTAGTTGTGTCTAGGATTAACTTTAGTTCTTAGGAATTGATTGTTGATTGCTAATTTTTGAAAAAAAATCACACGATGTATGCTAGATAGGTCTCAAAATCCTGATTTAATTCCTTTCAATCCTGAACTGGAGAGAATCCTTAGATATAGAACACCACACATTACCTTGGCTGAAAAACTTTTCACTGCTAAACTAATGAAGGAGTACTTCACTTCTTCCACATACACCACAGCTTCTTGTATTCGTATCCCTAGTACGAACACAAATCATTATGAGATCAAGTCCAGTGTAATCCAACTTCTCCCATCATTCTGTGGATTGAACAATGAGGATCCCTATAAACACTTAGATGAATTTCTAGAAGTGTGTTCCACCGTGAAGATCCAAAAATTTTCTGATTACGCACTTAGGCTCGCCCTTTTCTCTTTTTCTCTAAAGGACTAAACTAAACATTGGCTTGGACACTAAATGTGACCATTCAAACTTAAGATAACATGCAAAAAAAATCCTCAAGAAATACTACCCAATAGGTGAAACAAATCAAATGCGTAGAGTTATCACCAGATTTTTCTTAAAATCCTGGTGAGCTATTTCGTGAGACCTAAAAGAGACTTAGGGACCTCTTGAGAAAGTCCCTCCACCATGCAGTGCCCAAATGGAAATTGGTGCAATATTTCTATGATAGCTTATCTGAAGCATACCGCCAAATGGTAGAAGCATCGGGCAGCGGCACATTCATGACTAAAAATGAGGATGAAGCATGAGAACGTTTTGATACTTTGAGTGACAATTTCATGCATCATGCTTTTGTTTCTCGATTTGACAGGTCCACACCTACTTTCATTCAAAAGAAAAATGATGTTTACGAGTCAGGACACTCGGTAGACATCCACAGTAAAGTGGACCTGTTAACCCAAAAATTTGACCAAATTCTTTTCGTAGGACGAAGTCAAGTCTCAACCTTCAGTCCTCTTACACATCATGAAGTGTATTCTCTCTGCTCCAGTCCAATTCACTTTGTTAATGATTGTCTCATGACTGCACAATACCCAGAATTTGTTCAAGAAAAATTTCAAGCAGCCCAAGGTTTCTCTACACCAGTTAACGATCCATTTTTCAACAATTACAATCGTGGCTGGAGAAATCGTCCCAATTTCTCTTGGAAACCCCAATCTCAACAAACTTAAAACTTTTCTCAACCATTTAGGACTCCATATTTTCAACCCAAAACCTTCCCTAGGGCATAAGCACGAACCCTCCTTAGTCAAACCCTTCCTTTGAAGATAAGGTGTTGCAAGCCCTCAAGGGTTTAGAAACGAACACACAGTTGCTCCATTCACATAAACAGTCCATTGCCAAACTAGAAACCCAAATGGGTCAACTGGCTGAAGCAATGACTAGAAGAGAACGAACTATCGTGATCTACTGTCATGAAGCAATAACTAGAATAGAATGAATTATCGTGTCTTAGTCCAAAGAGTAGATAAGAAACCGATCATGATCTACTATGCTAGTCGTATACTCTCTAAGACTCAACTGAATTACATCACAACAAAGAAGAAATTATTAGCAGTAGTATTTACTTCAGAGAAATTTAGGCAATATCTTTTGGGCTTCAAGATTGTATATTCTAATCATGCTGCTTTGAGACACATACTTTCAAAGAAAGTGTCAAAACCATAATTGATTAGGTGGATCTTGTTACTAGAAGAATTTCTCATTAAGATTAGGAACAGGAAAGGATCTGACAATGTTGTTACTGATCACTTGTTTAGAATATTGAGTGATACCCTAGAAACTACCGAGCCCATCAAGGAGTCGTTCTCGAATGAACAACTACTTTCATTGTCTCAAGTATCTACTCTTTGGTTTGCCAACATTGTCAATTATCTAGCGATTTGATAAATTCCCACAGGATAGTCCAAACAAGAGAGAGATTCTTTGCCCAATTAAAAGATTACTTTTGGAAAGACCTGAAACTGTTCAAAGTGTGCCCTGATCAAATGATCAGGCTAGTATCCCGGAGAGCAAATTTCATAACATCCTCACTTTTTGTCACACATTTGCTTGTGAAGGACAATTTCAAGAAGAAAACAACAGCAAAAGTGTTACAATGTGATTTTTATTGACCTTCACTTTTTAAAGATGCACACACCTTCTACCAATCTTGTGAACACTGTCAAATTATAGGAAATATGTCTCGAAGGGATATAATGTCTCTTTCCCCTATCCTTGTAGTTGAAATCTTTTAGCATGGGGGATTTACTTCATGGGTCCTTTTCCACCTTCATTCGAATTTAAATACATTCTTGTGGTCGTTGACTACATTTCGAAATGGATTGAAGCAGTGGCCACTCGCACTAATGACCATAAAGTTGTAATCAAGATTGTCCAAAGCAACATCTTTAGCCGATTTGGATTTCCTCGTGCTGTTATTAGTAAAGATGGTTCTCATTTTAGGAATTGAAAGTTTGATGCCCTTTTGCGCAGATACTAAATCACACACAAGTTGGCAACACCTTACCACCCGCAAACAAGTGGCCAAGTAGAGGTATCCAACAGGGAGATAAAGAACATTTTTCAAAAGACCGTTAGGCCCGATCGCAAGAACTGGTCAACTCGACTAGAAGATGCCTTGTGGGCTTATAGGACTGCATTCAATACTCCTTTTGGAATGCACCCTTATAGGTTAGTATTTGAGAAGGCTAGTCATCTTCCAGTTGAAATTGGGCCATTAAAAAATTTAAATTTGACATGATACAAATTGATTCCACCCGTAAGCTCCAACCTAATGAGTTGGTAGAACTGCGTAATGAGACATATGAGAATACACACATCTATAAGGCTAAAACTAAGTCGTTTCAAGATATACACATTAATCCAAAAACCTTTGAGCATAACCAAAAAGTGCAGTTATTCAGTGCCAAGTTACGATTGTTTCTGGGTAAGCTTCATTCTAGATGGGATAGACAATTCATAGTTACCCAAGTTTTTCCTCATGGGGCTGTAGAAATTAAAAATCCAACAAATGAGAACATTTTCAAAGTAAATGGACAAAGACTGAAATATTTTGTAGAAAATATTGTTGATGGATAGATGATTGCAGCAATAGATTTACATTGAACAGGACTACATCTGGCTGAAGACATTAAACTTAGCGTTTATTGGGAGGCACCCCAATTTTGTTGAGTCTTATAAAGTTTTGGACTAACATGTGTGTCACTGCGAGTCCATAGGTATGCTCAATCTAGGTTTGGGAGTGACCCCTCATATTTTATCACCTTTCGACATATCTGGTACATCATTCCACTCTCCTTATGCATTTTATTTAAAACATTGAGAACAATGTTTTATTTAGATTGAGGGGGTGGGAAATGGTTGAAAGACTTTTTTTTTGAAAAATCTGAAAAAACTCAAAGTATGCCAAGTTATAGATTAATTCCATGTTTTGAGTTTTGTTTTGTATTAATTATGTTGTTATAAAAAAACAACAACAAAGTATGTATGAGTAAATAGAATAGAGTGTAACCTTACAAGTAAAGTGTTTTGAGGTAAGATCGAATTTTTTTTGATAATAGTTAATTTGACTTAATCATCTTCATCCATCACCTATTGTATTAGTATGTTATGCTTTAAATCTCAATTTTTCATGCGAAGTGGGTGAGTTGCCTAATTAGATTGTGAATTGACTTTAGGGCTATATAAATAGGGAATGTGTGTGATATTCTATATACTCTTGAGTTCAATACCATAAGGGGAAATGCGCTTGGATATGTCTCTTTTTCTTCACCCCCGCCAAGCAAGTGTCGTCTTGAGTTTAAAAGTCCTTATGGTTCCAAGATGGGTGATAACCTTGGCCTCTGACATCAAAAGTGTCAGAGAAATATGATAATTACAAGTGCTTATTGAAAAAAAGGGGATAAAGTCCTAAAAGTTGAAAGGAAAAAAGGGGACAAAAGTAAAGTCCCAAAGTTGAAATTTTCTTAGTCTCTTAATCAACTCATACTTGAGATAGCAATAAACTTGAATTAGCAATTGTTTAATTGAGAATGGGTATAATGTATAAAGTATGAAAGTGAGTATGTGATGATTAAAAAGAAGGCTATTTATCATATTGTTTGCTTTTACTTGAAATTTGTTGAAAGTAAGAAAATACTTGACTTCTAAAATTTCATGTTTGTTAACTTTAAGTGATTTTATATACTACATTATGCAAGGTGGTTTGCTTAATTTGGATCTAATCTATAAATTAAATTGTGCAAAAAAAAAGGCCAATAATATTGTAATTTTATGACTTGCAAGGTTTACGAGAGAATAGATTCAGACCCTCTTCTCAATTGCTCAGCAAAAAAAAAAAAGTTTGTTATATGGCCAGGAGATTAACATCAGCTTATGACCAATAATGCCACACATGCAATGGGAAGCCACAACATGGGCAGCCACGCACAGAAAGTGATAGCAACTCAAGCCCATGGCACATGGGTACACATGCAGCAAAGTCATGACAAAGTTGCAACAACCAAGCACAAGAAGCAGCACAAGACCCCATGACACAACCAAGCAGCACAAGGGACAGCTGAGAGGGACAAGGTCCAGAAATTTATTGGGACAAATCAACAAAAATGTGGCGGGCATTTAACAACCAAAGCCAACTGAAATTCAAAATCCCAATCCGCAAATTTCAGCAACAATTCAAAATCCCAATCCAAATTAAAACCAATTCAGAAAACCAGTGGGTATGGAGAGTTTGGATAAGTTCAAATAATATAAAGAGGAAGGATTTATTCAAAGTTCAACCAACTGAATTATCCAGTGTATGGATAAAGTTGTGAAGAGATAGAAATGAAATCAATCACAACATCTATAAAAAGGAAAGTTGCAGATCTAAAACCAAAGGAGAAGAGCAGATCCAGGTGTAATCCCCTGATCTCGCGGGTACAGAGACATTACTGCGACATATATACGTAGGTCAGAAATGCTCTCACATATATACGCTAAGTATCAGTACAGGTCAGAATCAGAGTACGAAAGGTTGTGCATTATACATTCCAACATATGAGCACAATTACAAAGTTACCACAGGATGTGACACAATATTACAAGAATATTACATCACCAATAGGCGCAAATGCGAGAAAACAAAAAGATATACAATTATGAACAGTACAATAGACGCTCACAAGTTATAAAAGAAAAACTCGAGAGACGAGCAGGGGGGCAAGAAGGAAAGGATTCTGGACAGTCTGCCGATGATCTACGCTTTCACTGCGCCACTCTGATTAGCAACCGGGGAATTCACAAGTTTGAAACTCAAGAATTTGGATATGCAAATCCAAGGGAGTCAGAACTCCCCAATGAGTAGTGAGGTGAGAGCCAAGTGACCTGCAAGGACATGTATATGTGTATCAATAAATCCGAGTCAAATGCACGTATTGAAAACCGTGTCATAAGCACAAGCACACATGAGCAGGAAATGAGACAGTAAGTAAAGTAAATATGACAAAACTAGTTATAAGCCCAAATTACCGATCCGTGAGTAGGAATTGGTTCAATGTAAAGCATCTTTGAGTGGCTGAAAAGTTACAGTGAAACGATTTTGATTATAAAAGAGGGAAGAAGGTATGATTCTCCCCTTTTTTTAAGGTTGGGTTCTTCGTGTAGCGATGGAAAGTGATTCTGTTCTCCGTCGACCGGCTGAATGCCAAGCTTCTCTTCAGGACGCTCTCAAAGATCAATCAGGAGAGATCTCTATTTTTAACATACTAAGTGTTTAGAGTCCACTGATTACTCTTTCTCCCTCTGTGAAAAAATAGAGGAAAAACAATAAGTTTTTAGCTTGAGAATTCTCAGCTCTCAATCCTCCAAAACTTCCTCTTCTTCTTCTCTGCCCCCCCTTTTATAGCTCCTCAGGCTATCTGTAGGGAATCATAGGAGTATTATTGTACCCTAAAATCCTTCCATTATGGGGATTAACTCCCCATTATGTGGGGAGCTAATTGACCCAGTAATGGGTTCAGTTATAACAAAATGCAGATCTCGCGCTGGACGCGAACCTCGTGTTGCTTGTTGTAAACGCATACGTCTCAGCTAGAACATGGAGTTGCTCAAACCCGCGTGCGTTTGAAGCGTGACGCGGAGTTGCTCAAACCCGCATGAGATGCGGTGAGTTGCTCAGACCCACGTCTGAAGTCTTTGTTTTTCCATTGAACGCAAGGTTCGCGTTTTAATTGAAACGCGACCTCCACGTTGAAGTGAGGCCCACGTCTGATGGCTTGTCCTTAGTGAGTTTTAGATAGCCTACAAGTACATCGAAAGAATAATCTAAACAAAGAAACTCTCATCTATATACTTTATATCTCACATTACTGTATCCTGATTTCATATAACCCAAATTGCCTCCTAAACTAAGAAAGCAACATAAAGCTGATGGAAAATCGATAAAATAGATAAAATCAAATACGAGCAAATCCAGCTACACAATCTCAGTTTACAGCTTTATAAGACTAGTACATCGAAAGAATAATCAACACAAAAAAACCTTCATCTATGTACCTTATGACCCATGTCACCGTAATCTGAGTGTATACAACCCGATTTACAAAAGAACACAACAAATTGTTAATTACCATCTTATTATTATTACTCGTCCGACCCATATATCTAGGTATGTGTCTTGGTATACATCTCAACATACATACATCCATATATGAGCAAGTCGAGGTTTGCTATCGGAAACTGATAAAGAACTGATGGATCATATTTATAATGGGTCCCGCCTCCGCCCAAGACTACAGCTCAGGATATCAGGTTACTGCCTTTGGGGTCTTATTATTACGCGCCCCACAAGACACTTCAGAATATAACTCCTGCTTCTGGGGACTTATCATTACGCGCCCCACACGGACACTTCATTGATAACGACTATTATATATATGACATCATGCCGGTATCCAACAAATTCCCTCCGATCCGATATAAGTTGTCCTTTTTATAGTTTATTAGATAATTATCAGATTATAGGATTGAGGAGGAGTATATCAGGAGTATCATGAGTACATATTTTATACTGGAGTAGATCAATGTCTGTTAGGATATCAGGTCATCATTCCTATAAGTGATAATTATAAGTCGGGTATAAGCATCTCAGATGTCAGGTGATCACATACAGGTATCAGGCATTTTGTGATAACAGGCAGGTGTAACAGGCAGGTATCAAACAATAACGAACCTGTATCAGTTGAAAGTACGATAAGTGTTAACACATCAGGTGAAAACACGTCACGCGATAATACAAACAGATATCACCTGCCGAACAACAGGAAATAGGAAATTGGTGCCGATGCAGAAAATCGGTACGGACGCTGAAAAATATTCAGTTTTGAAAACAGTTTAAGTAAAGATTTCAAACTCTTCACAACCATCAATAAAAGAGTTAATCGAGTTATCGAGTATGCAAGCAAGTGAAGCTAAACAAGCTGGAGAAGATGCTATCACGCTCGGAGTGGTTACCACTTGCAGCACAATTAAACACATGTGTCACAGCATGTGTATGAATGCCATGCTACAGTTTATGGCACAGCCGTGCTCACAGGGTAAGTATGTGCGAACGAAATTAGCGGTAAAGTGTTGATACTAGTTTCGCCTACCAGGTGTAGCATATAAAAAATCCAGAGGACTTTAAAAACCTCGGAGAGGTTAAGCCTGAAGGTTATAATAAAAATCACAATGTGATTGAGCAAGTACCTACAGAAGATGTTAGCACCAAATAGCACATGCACAAAATAAATATCATCTACACTATTAAAAGCAATCATCTAATATATTCCCCTGGTACAATACACATGTTCCCAGAATACAATCATGCACCCAGACCAGTGCAAGTACACAGTCCACTCCAAATACATCTCACCAATACAAACACACATGTCTGAACATATCATACAAAATCCCAGTAATGCAATAAAACGCCCGTCGAAGCGGGGAATCTAGAAAAGCGAGAACACTTGCCTAAATCAATGGTAACACCATGAAATCTCCGATCTCTAAATAACCAAAGCGCGTACGCGTTCAAGTATTAAAATATATAATTATATATATATAATTATATATATATATTTATATATATATATATATATATATATATATATATATATATATATATATATTATATATTTAGATAAAGTGAGGAGAGAACATTAAAAAAATGTTGGCGGCTACCCCCCGATGGGGAATACAATGTAGATGGTGATGACAGAAATCGAAATAAGGCCATTGAAGGAGGATGGAGCACTGCTGCTCCTAGGCGCAGGGCTGTGCAGTTTCAAACCGTGAAAAAAACTCTGCAATATAGTGTGCGTGTAGGTTTTGGAGGGGCATGAACAAGAGTGTTGGGGGTGCGAAACAGGGTGTTGTGGGTATGCAAGGTATGAGGATACAAAGAAATTAGGATAGGTCGAGTTCTTTACAAAAAGTTACTGTTCCATTGGCATGTTCCTCAGGTGCATATGCTAAACCTTCTCTTAGATTTACACCTAGATCTACTTCCTCCTCATGAAAGGATGTATGTGTTATGGGTAGAAAGGTTAATGCCAGTAGTGATTTAGAATTCATTGCGCCTATTAAGAAAGTAGATGGTGTAGAAGTGGCTTCTATCTCCAGATCTGATATACTTGACAATGTAAACAAATGGTCTAACACGTTAGTGGGATATGTTACAGGGAATAAGCCTTTTTTCATGCATCTGAAAGCTTGTGTAAGTAGGCTTTGGAAGCCAGATTGCTCTCTTGACATCTACTCACAAGAGAATGGGTTTTTTCTCAAAATCTGAATGTGATAGGATCTTGTATGGGGGACTTTGGCTATTTGATGGAAGATTGATCATTTTAAAGAGGTGCAGTGAATCTTCTTCTCTGGAAAGGGATTTATTGTCTTCATTACCTGTGTGGGTGAGATTCCCCTTCATTTAAAGTTTTGGTCTCAAAAGGTTTTGAGTAAGGCTTCAAGTCTGATTGGAAACCCTTTGTACATGGACAATGCAACAGCAAATGGGGACAGAATAGCGTAGCATGCAAGGTTTTTGTTGAAATCTCAGCATCTAAAAAAACTTACCAAATCAGGTTACATTGGAGTTGGAGGATGGTGAATTGGTTTCAATTCCTGTAGAATATGAGTGGATTCCCCCTTGCTGCAAGAATTGTATTAATTTTGGTCATATAGAAGCACAATGTCCAACTATTGAAGTGTGGAAACCAAAAGAGAATATTGATTCTTCACAGATAAGCCTGTTACTCAAGTTGAGCAAGCTAGTGCCTCCGCTGATTAATGTGAGAATCAATCTTTGGGCGACATGCTTGGTAAAGGAGTTCTAGTAAAGAGTTGGGCAAGCAAGGAACATGCAACATCAGTTTCAGATTCCTCTGATTCTGAAACTGATCCAGTTTCTGATTTTGTAGTGGATGCTGTTGGAAGCCATGATGATGCTAGTGTCAGAATATCAGAAGCTGTTACTAAGGTGGGCAATGACAAATCACCAATCAAGGAGCTAAGCCACAATGATGGGAGGATGCGCATTGAAGGGTAGTATTCACAAGAAGAGTATATCAACAGGAAATTGTTCTGAGACGAGTCAACATAATTATTTTTCAGTTTTGTCTGAAAATGTTCTGGCATCAATTGGTGAGAAGGTGCCTCAAAAAGATTGTGTGCAAAATGCTGGTTCTTTCACTAATATGCAAAGGTTTAATGTTATATCAGCTCCAATTTTTCCTGATTCAAATCCAGTTCTGTCAGAGGTGACAATTTTGCTTGTTTCATTCTCAGATCAGTCAAAGGTGACAGTTTTGCCTGATTCAGTTCTGGCATCATCTTCTGGAAATACTGGTGTAGTGCCATTCATCATACTCTCCTGGGCACATGCATAAGATGTCAGAAGCTGATACTGCTTCAGAGGATACCAGAATGCCCAAGTTAGGGAATTCTGAAGTATCAAGTGATGAACAAGGATGTCCAGACACATCTGACAGTCTATTGCCAAATCCCATAGCTGAGGATAATCCTGATTGGAATCTTATGGTTCAGTCTTATAGCTGCTAAAAGAACTCACAATAAACAATCAAAGAAGAAGAAAGAAACAACTCCTTTTGTCCCCTTAAGAAGGAGAGTGAGATTTGAGGAAAGGGAAGGCTTTGCAAATTAGTTATGACTATTCTTACTTGGAATGTCAGAGGGATCAATAAAAAGGGACGGAAACAAGATGTGATTGATCATATTAAATTACTCTCCCCTAGTATTGTGGCATTAGTTGAAACAAAGGTTAAGAGTTCTAAGATTGGCAGATTAGCAGGGTGTGTGCCAAGGCATTGGCTATCTTGTAATAACTTTGAGCAATCATCAAAAGGACGAACTTGGATTTCTTGGGATACTGACATATGGACATGCACTGTTACATCGGTTTCCATCCAGCAAATCACACTGTGTGTTAAAAATAAAGGAGGTTTGGAGGGGTATTTATCAGTGGTGTATGGGCTAAACACTCATGATGAGAGATTGCATTTATGGAAAGAACTACAAATTTTGAACATAAGCCATGCTCCATGATTACTTACTGGTGATTTCAACACAGCTAGATTCACCAATGAGAAAGTTGGAGGCAAACCTCTTAGTTATCAACAACTTAGCTCTTTTAATGATTTCATTAATGTTTGCTCCTTATTAGATCTCAAGAGTGTGGGTAGTATATGGAGTTGGAGCAATAAAAGCCTGGCTGGTAACAAAATTGCTGGAAGATTGGATAGAACTCTCTGTAACTCTCAATGGATAGACATATTACCGTCTTTCTATGAATATTTGCCACATTCTTCTAGTGATCATTCTCCAATGCCTATACATCTCATCCAGAATTCTTCTAAGGGTCATATACCTTTTAAATTCTTCAATTTCTAGCAAAGTACTGAGGGATTCCAGGATACTTTGAAGGCCACATGGCAGGAACATGTTGTCGGGACTCCTCTTTTTCAGCTTGTTAAGAAACTTAAGAATCTAAAATTTGCTCTCAAAATCTCTGGAGGAAGCAATCATTTGACAATACTGCTAGCCGACTTCAACACATTAAGGTGAGGCTCAAGGAAGTCCATGAAGAGTTGGATAAGGATCCAGGTAATGTCCAGTTTCAGAAGAACTTGCTTTGCAGGATGATCCTGGGAAGTGGTTGGCTAATGAGGAGGATCAGTGGAGACAAAAAAGTCGGGAATAATGGATGCAATTGGGGGATAAGAATACCAAGTTTTTCTACTCAATAGTCAAATCTAAAAATGCTAGGAATCACATCTCAAATTGATTTCTGAGGAGGGAATAGCTACTACTGATTTGAATAGCATTAAGCTAGTAGCTCCATTATACTATGAGAAGCTTTTTAATCAGGACACATACTGGATTCCAGAGATGATTGTGAAAAGAAAGCTGATTTTGGAGGCTTCATACTGACTTAGTAGGGATGTCACTTATTCGGAGATCAAAACTGCAATGTTTCAAATGCATCCTGATAAAGCTCCTGGACCAGATGGGTACAACTCTTTCTTTTTCCAGAAAAATTGGGAATTGGTAGGAGCTAACGTTTGCAAAGCAGTATACTACTTCTTCACTACTGGCAGATTGCTTACTGAGGTTAACCATACTTTTGTGACTCTAGTGCCTAAATCTTCTAATGCTTCTCACTTGAATGATTTCAGACCCATTTCCTGTTGTAATACATTGTACAAGGTGATATCAAAGGTGTTGTCAAATAGGTTGCAACATGTCATTGGTGAACTCATTTCACCAAATCAATGTGCAATGTGCATTTTTGAAAGAAAGGCTAATTAGTGATGCTTCTTTGCTTGCACATGAAATGGTCAGACATTTCAACAACCCAATGGGAAGTAGATTTTGCTCAAGGTGGATTTGCACAAGGCTTTTGACACTGTCAGTAGGGAGTTTGTTTATTATATGTTTCATTGTATGGGGTTTTCTCATAAATGGATAAACTCCCTCTTTCTCTATTATGCCAAATGGTTCCCCCTAATGGCAATTTCAGGAGCAATAGAGGGATTAGGCAGGGAGATCCTCTCTCTCCATACCTTTTTATTTTGGTGAAGGAATTCTGGTCCATTACTATCGAAATTGCTCATCTTTCAGGAGACATTAAACCATTGAAGAGAAATGATAGCATGGTCACTCACCTCCTGTTTGCAGATGATATGTTGGTTTATAGTAAAGGTGATGTGAAATCAGCTTATAGTTTGAGTAATGCATTGCATAAGCTTGAGCCATATACTGGACTTGCAATCAACAAGTAGAAAAGCAAAGCATTTTTTAGCAAAGGCTGTAAGGGAGCGAAAAAGAGAGGTGTTCTGCACAGGAACAGTAAAAAGAAAAAGGAGAAAGAAAAAGAAAGAAGGAAAGAAAGAAAGAAAGGAAAAGAAAGGAAGAAAGAAGAGGGAAGGGTGGTTTGGTTGGACTGGCCTAGCCAGGCCGGGCGGCGCCGGCGCGGTGTGGAGGCGCGCGGAGGGGCGCGGCAGGGAGGTACGGGCTGCCGGGGCCAAAGGAGGAGGAGAAGGATGGTGCAAAGTGTAGTTTAGGAGGTGGAATTGGGGTTTGTTGAAACGGCATTTCGAAAGGCGGGAGGTGCTAGGATAAAGTACGACAGAGGGAAGAGTTTGCCCGTGGTGGACGTGGTGGTGCACATGGTGGTGGAGAAGATTTTAATGGTGATGGGTTTTGGTGGTTGTAAAGGAGAAAGGTGGCGGTGGTGATTGTTGTTTTGGAGTAGAGAGAGAAGGAGAGGAGCTGGGGGAGGAGAGTGGGTCGTCGGTGGTGGTCGTCGACCTAGGGTCACCAGCCAAAGAGGGGATGCGGGTGTGGCTGTCGTTGGTTTTGAAGAAGAAAAGAAGAAAGAGATGTGAGAGGGTTAAAAAATGAAAGGGTGTATGTGTGTGTATAGGAGAGTGGGGGGATTTACAATTGAGACCCGCGTCTCTGAGTGAGACCCGTGTCTGGCTTATTGAGCCCAGCATTTAGGCTACCCCCGCGTTTGGGGAGGAGGAGGTCCGTGTTTGCAGAAGAAAGAGAATAAATGATGTGAGTGATGGTGATTAATTTAAAGAGGAATTAAATGAGGGAGAGATGAGGGGAGGATCCTTGCATCTCATAAACCAGACCCATGTCTGTTTAAATTTCACCCAGACGCGGAGGTGAAATCGGCGTCCTGGGGAAGGTCATGTTAGCAGGGGAGGAGAGAGAATGAGTGGGGAGAGAAGATATTTTTAGGGAAGTTTGTGTGGAGGAGAAAAATTGAGAAAAAGAAAAGAAAACAAAAAGAAAAGGAAAAAGAAAAGAATGGGTGGAGGAGAAAATTTGGAAAATAGAGAAAAAAAAGAAAAATTCTGGGTAAAATTTCAGAATCTGAGAAAATACCGAAAACTCCGAAAAAAAATCAGAAAATGAAGTAACTCAAAACGATCCCTGAAATTCTCAAAAATAATAAATATTATATTAAGAAATATGGGTGACATCAGATTTCAGAAATTTAATCCCGTTTTCAAATTAAAAATCCGAGAATTCACCGCAATACCGGTCGATACCAAATCCGGCCAAATTTTCATAAATTCTAAAAAATCCCCAAAAATGCATTTAAATAGAAAATATAATTCTAAAAAATAATATGAAAGCAGTTTTTAGAAATTTAACTTCGTTTATAAATTAAAAATCCGAGAATCGATTGGTGGCACCGGCAGGTACCGATTTTGAAGATTTTGAAATTTAATTCAGAAAAATTTCAGAAAATCATGAAAAATCTAAAATATTAGAAAACAATATGTGAAACTGAAATCGGTCAAATTTGATTAACAGAAAAATTAAATCAATCAATATACTAGGATCGGGCTGCCGTTCAGACTCGGGCTGATTCTGAATCTAGGAATCCGGATCCAAATACCAAAGGGTGATATAATAATTATAAAACAAAATTAAATATGAGAGAAAATCGAAAGAATATGATCAGAAAATCAAAATACGTATCTAAGTACGTATTCCGGGAACGGGGTGTTACATTCCATCCACCTTACAAAAATTTCGTCCTCGAATTTCGATAAGGGGAAGATCAACAAAAATGATAGTGATAAGGATTATAACAATTAAGATATGAATAACTAAAGGTTACGTTCACAAATCAACTGAATGGTAAACTCGGGGCCTGGACTTCTTCTGCCCTTCCTGTCGTATAAAACCTCAGACTGTGCTATACCACTACTGATTGATATCCATTACGAAGAATATTACCAAAACTTTTGAAAACTAATCCACTCTGAATAATAATATAAAAGATGAGATGTCTTAGGAGCTGGCCAAAATTTTACTGCCTGAATTCTGTTAGAATAAATGATGATTACTTTTTTTTTAAAACGACGAGACTCACGAATACGATACTTACCCACTCAGAACTTATACTTACTCTGCTTAGCGTGAAGCTGTTTCCGATAAAGAGTCTGTAATAAGATTATAGATGTGCTGCTTATTCTCTATTGAAAAACACCTAGAGGGGGGTGAATAGGTGTTAATGCTAATCTAATGATCTTTTTAAACAAGTATGAATGAATGATGCAACCGGTCACTCAAAACAAGAAATTGAAGCCGAATTCCCCGTGAAGGGCTCTAGAACTTCTCCTCTTTGATTCCTCTAGATTATGAGTTGAGGCGCGTAATTGCTTTCTTGTTGAGATGAGTGAGGACCGAAAAATGCAAGCAAATGAAATAAGTACGATAAAGAAGTGCAAGCAAGAGATATCACAAGATGAAAATGTAAAGCAATGAAAAGCAATAAGGAAACCAATCGCAAACACAAGGAATTTGTTACGAGGTTCGAGCCACCGCTCTACGTCCCCGCCTTCACCACCGTGAAGGATTTCCACTAAATCCACAAAGAAAATTACAAGAGGTCTACACAAGACCGGAGTACCGAACTCCTACCAATCCAACCTCTACACAAGAGGGATCTCAACACAAAGAACAACAAGTAACAAGGTGATCAAAAAGACCACAAACTTCTCTCTTACAACTCCTTATAGAATGGAATGATTTTTGGCTCAAGAAGTGAAGTGAGAAAAATTCAGTTGTAAAGAGTAAGAAAAAGCTTGAAAACCACTGAAAAACTTTAACCAAGAATGCACTTAGGAAGAGAGAGATTTTAAAAACTTTTCTTTCTTTTGGAAACTAGAAAATAATATGAATTTTTCTTGATTTTAACAAGTGACCAATGCCATCTATTTATAGGGATTTGCCATGAGCAAATCATCATTTAAACTAGGTTTATAGGTCAGGAATTAGCCGCCAAAAATTCAGAGATATCTGACACAAACATCACAATCAAATCCAAGAAACAAAACTCAAGAAACTAGCCGTTGGGGCTACTGGCGGCTGTCGGTCGACCGGCAGTCTAACTTGGCAACTAGCCGTTGGACTCGGTCGACCGATCGGTCGACCGGAGGCTAAACAAAAACAATTCTTTGTTCTGTCGGTCGACTGGCCCGGTTGACCGACAAAACCCGAGAGCAAGGGTCAATCAGTCGGTCGACCGGCAAACGTGCACAAACGTGCACGCCAAAGCCACAAGGCCCGGTCGACCGGTGCGGTCGACCGATCAGGCCTGAAATAGATGCGGTCGACCGCCCGGTCGACCGTAGGGCCTGAAACAGTATTTTTATAGGAAAAAAATTTGAACTTAGAATAATTTTTAAAATAATTTAAATGGCTATATGATTAAGTAGCATGCTATAAGGGTTGGTATACATGATATAAAAAAGATGTAAAAATATAAAATAATTAGAAACATGTATATTAACCAAGACATGCATCTAATCCAACTAACCAAAACAAAACCGTAGTTTGAAAAATGAAAGTGTGTGTGTGTTTTCTTGAGCCAACTTATCATAACCTCATTCTTTAACAAACTAATTCTTACACAGGTTCTGGGTGACTACATGATCTTCAAGTTAGGGCTTCTCCAAATGGAATGATGTATAGCTTGAATCCTTGAACCCGAATTGAGTCATCTTGAGTCAAAAGTACCTTCCTTTAGGGAAGAACACATCTGGAATCCTTAGAACACTGAAACACACTTAAACACTAAAATATGACTAGTACAAATAACTATATATGTTTTGTAATCATCAAAATTCAAAAACCGGGTGATTGTAACCTTGGGCCAACAATCTCCCCCTTTTTGATGATGACAAAACATATGAGTTATTTAACAAAAAAAATGAGAAAAATGGGAAAAGAGCTTGGAAGCTCCCCCTCAAAACATGCTATATATATGAATGGCTATATACATGAATAAATAGTAAAAACAAGAACTTGGCATAAAAAGGACATAAGAGTTTAACTCAAAACACATAACTTAAAACTCAAAAACTCAAAACTCATAACTTTAATAAACGAACTCTTTAAACTCAAAAACTCATAACTTAAAACTTAAAACTCAAAACTCAAAACTTAAAACTCAAAACTCATAATAATAAACTAACTTTTTCTCCCCCTTTTTGTCATACATCAAAAAGGGTAAACAGTGTTAAAAAATTTCATGAGTCCATAACACAAACATTCAATTCTCCACAAAAAAAATCTAGTATAGTCTAGTGGTTTTGTAAAAATATCGGCAAGTTGAAAATCGGTAGAAACATAATCAATGTCAATATCACCTTTCTCATAATGATCTCTAAGAAAGTGATACCGAATGTCAATGTGCTTAGTCTTACTATGTTGTTTGCATTTTTAGTCATATGAATAGTACTAGTATTATCACAAAATATTTTAATATGATCAAAATGCAAATCATAGTCAATGAGAGTATGTTTCATCCAAAGGACTTGTGCACAACAAGCCCCCGCCGCAACATACTCCGCCTCGGCGGTTGAGAGGGCTACCGAATTTTGTTTCTTGGAAGACCATGAAACAAGACAATTACCGAGAAATTGACATGTTCCACTTGTACTCTTCCTATCCACTCTACAACCCGCATAGTCGGCATCCGAAAAACTCATCATGAAAAATTGTCCGGTCTTCGGATACCACAAACCCATTTCAATTGTGCCCTTAAGATATCTAATAATGTGTTTTACCGCAATCAAATGGGACTCTTTAGGACACGATTGAAATAGAGCACAAAGACATACACAAAACATAATGTCCGGCCTACTAGCCGTTAAATACAACAAACTATCAATCATGCTACGATAAAGTTTTATGTTTATATTTGTACCTTGTTCATCCTTATCAAGCTTTGTGGTGGTAGGCATGGGAGTTTTGCTAGTCTTAGCCCCTTCAAGCCCAAATCTCTTGATAAGTTCCTTTGTGTACTTGGCTTGATTGATGAAAATCCCATCCTCCCTTTGCTTGATTTGGAGACCAAGGAAGTAGTTCAGCTCGCTCATCATAGACATCTCAAATTCCTCCTTCATGCATGATTCAAAAGCTTTGCAAAGATTTTCATTAGTAGAACCAAATATGATATCATCAACATATATTTGCACTATAAGTATATCATTTACAACATGTTTGGTAAACAAAGTAGTATCGATTTTTTCTTTATTAAAACCATTAGAAATAAGAAATGAAGAAAGTCTTTCATACCAAGCCCTAGGGGCTTGTTTTAAACCATAAAGAGCATTGTCTAGTTTGAAAACAAAATCCGGATGTGTAGGATCAACAAACCCGGGGGTTGTTCAACATACACCTCCTCTTCAATAAATCCATTCAAGAAAGCACTTTTTACGTCCATTTGAAAAAGTTTAAAATCTTTATATGAAGCAAATGCAAGTGTCATCCGTATGGCTTCAAGCCGTGCTACGGGTGCAAAGGTTTCCTCAAAATCGATACCTTCGACTTGAGTGTAACCTTGGGCCACTAACCTAGCTTTATTCCTAACAACATTTCCCGACTCATCCAACTTGTTCTTAAAGATCCACTTAGTACCAATTGTTGGTCTATCGTGAGGCCTAGGAACAAGATGCCAAACTTGATTGCGCTCGAATTGATTGAGCTCCCTTGCATGGCTAGCAACCAATATGAGTCGCCCTCGGCTTCGAGGATGTTCTTTGGTTCAAAGTGAGAAATAAATGCATAGTGCCCACAAAGATCATGAAGTTTAGAACGAGTAGTTACCCCTTTTGATACTTCACCTATAATAAGATCCTTGGGATGATGTGGATTGAATCTCCAATCTTTTAGAAGTGGTTGAGTAGTCTCCACTTCAACTTCTTGAATTTCATTTTCTTCATCACCCTTTGGCATGTCTTCAAGAGTAGGTGAGTCCTTCAAAGAAATTTTCTCCATGTCTTCATTTAGGGAATATATTTCTACAACATTCTCAACAAACACATTAGATTCCTCAAACTTTACATGTATATATTCTTCAATAGTCAAGGATGACTTATTGAAAAATCTATAAGCTTTAGTGTTAGAGTAACCAACAAAATTGCTTCATAAGACTTAGTATCAAATTTACCTAAATTATCTTTAGTATTCAAAACAAAACATTTACAACCAAAAACTTTAAAGTATGAAACATTTGGCTTTCTAGAAAAATAAATTTCAAAAGATGTTTTAGAAGTGTTTTTGTATAAGAAAACCCTATTTGATATGTAGCAAGATGTGTTAACGGCCTCGGCCCATAGATAATGAGGGAGACCGTACTCATTTATCATTGTTCTAGCCATCTCTTGTAATGTACGATTTTTCCTCTCAACGACTCCATTTTGTTGTGGAGTTCTAGGATAAGATAGTTCATGCTTAATTTCATGTTCTTCAAAAAAAGTGGTAAAGGGTTGGTTATTGAATTCACCACCTCTATCACTTCTTATTCTTAAAATAGAAGAATCTTTTTCCTTTTCAACTCTTTTCTTAAAGGCTTGAAAATATGAAAAGGCTTGATTTTTGTGTTCTAAAAAGAAAACCCAAGTAAAACGCGAGAAATCATCAACTAAAACGAAAGCAAAACGATTCCCACTTAGACTTTTGGTTTGTGTAGGACCAAACAAATCCATATGGATCAACTCCAAAGGTCGTGATGTCATGATATCCTTGATTGACTTGAAAGAGGACTTGGTTTGTTTCCCAAGTTGGCACGCATCGCAAATGCGGTCCTTTTCAAAGTTCAAGTAAGGAATACCTTTCACCATTTCCTTGTTGTTTAATCTAGATAGATGGTCAAAAGAAATGTGGCCTAATCTCTTATGCCACAACCAAGAGTCATCATCGAGGGCTTTCATAGCATTTTAGACATGTCAATCATGTATACATTGTTTTCACGAAATTCGGAAAATATACATGCATTGGATTGTCTATCAATAACACTACATGCTAGGTCATCAAAAATAACATTAAAACCTTTATCACAAAGTTGACTAACACTCAAGAGATTATGCTTGAGGCCGTCAACTAAAACAACATTTTCTATTAAAGGAGATGTACCCAATTTAACATTACCAATACCAATGATCTTTCCTTTGGCGTCATCTCCGAAGGTGACGGTGCCACCTTCATGGTATCTTGATAGGGTTGCAAAGTTGTTGATATTCCAAGTCATGTGCCTTGAGCAACCACTATCAAGATACCACAACCCCTTACGTCGTTGGCTTTAGAATGTACCTACATCATTTAACAAATTTGTTGATTTTGGTACCCAAACTTTCTTTGGTCCTTGAATGTTAGTATTCCGAACCCAAACATGATTATGCAATGCATTAATCCTATCATAGCAAAATTTAACCAAATGACCTTTACGGCCACAATATGTACATGAAAAGATTTTACCATACATGAATGCATGATGAGTGTGTGGAGTATGGGCATGTTTAGGGTGCTTGGCATGATGTAAAGATTGTGATTTATGAACATGAGTATGAGTGGCATGTGAATGTTTCTTAGGGACATGTTTCTTAGAAAACATACCCTCTAGTCTAGTTTTATCAAATTCACATTTCTTCAAAACTACTCCTAATGAATCAATTTTCTCTTTTAGCATGGAAATCTCATTTTCATCAATTTGTGAAAATTTACCTTTGCAAGAAATTTTATAGTTATCAAAATCCTTTTGAGTAGAAGATAGAGTAGAAAACAATTCATCTTTTTCTTTTGTAAGAATGAAAACTTTGTGGTTGAGAGATTCATTTTTCTTTTTCATTTTCAAGTATTTCTTTTTGAGAAAATCATAGTTATGAGATAGTTCTTCAAAAGTTTCTCCTAGTTCATCTATAGAAAGTTCACAATCAATGGAAGTATCGGGAGTTACCTTGCTTGTGTTTTCATTTACCATGAAGCACATGTTGGCGGTGTCGACTTCCTCATCGGATTCACTCTCCGAATCCCAAGTAGCCTTTAAAGCTTTCTTTTTGTATGGCTTCTTGGAGGTGGAGGGTTTGCTTTTGTTTTCCGGACATTCCGCAACAATGTGACCCGGCTTCCGGCAATTAAAGCAAATGATTTTCTTCTCTTCTTTACCTTGCCATCTCCTTCTATTTTGAAACTTTGCCTTGTTGTAGATTCTCCGAACGTTCTTTACAAGAAGAGAAAGATCTTCATCATCCTCGTCGGAGTAGGTGGAAGAACTCTTGAAGGCAATAGCTTTCTTCTTGGGAGGAGCCATCTCTTCTCTTACTTTTCTTTCCATCTCATGGGTCTTGAGATTCCCAATGAGACCAATAAGCTCCATTTCTTCCTTGTCATTGAGCTCCTTCAACGTTGTGGCTTTGACTTCCCAAGATGGAGAGAGTGCACGGATGATCTTCCTCACTTTTTGGTCGTTGTCAATGCCGTCACCTAAAGAAGAAAGTCCATTAGTAATCTTTGTAAACTTAGTAACCATATCATGTATGGTTTCATTCTCTTGCATAGAAAAATTTTCATATTAGGAACGAAGAAGGTCGATTTTTGCCCTCTTCACTTGTGAAGTTCCCTCATGAGTGACAAGTAAGTGAGTCCAAATCTCATGTGCGGATTTGCAATGAATGACTCTTGAAATATCATCGTCATTAAGAGCTTGAAGCAAGGCATAGTGTGCCCTAGTATTAGCGTCAAACTCTTTCGTGGCAATATCGGACCAAGTGTCCTCCTCACCAAGGGGTACACTAAATGGTTTGGTCACCGCCTTTGCAACCCGGCTTCCTAAGGATTGCAAAAACACGGTCATCTTAACCTTCCATAAGGGAAAGTTAAGGTCATCAAACTTGGGTGGGGTCTTAATTCCTTCGGCCATATTTACTAAGTGTATGAGGATGAAAAATGAATAAAGTGATTAGCAATATAGGATCTCTCTAAGGTTGTTAAGTCAAGAGCCTAGAGACCAACGCTCTGACACCAATTGAAAAACACCTAGAGGGGGGTGAATAGGTGTTAATGCTAATCTAATGATCTTTTTAAACAAGTATGAATGAATGATGCAACCGGTCACTCAAAATAAGAAATTGAAGCCGAATTCCCCGTGAAGGGCTCTAGAACTTCTCCTCTTTGATTCCTCTAGATTATGAGTTGAGGCACGTAATTGCTTTCTTGTTGAGATGAGTGAGGACCGGAAAATGCAAGCAAATGAAATGTGTACAATAAAGAAGTGCAAGCAAGAGATATCACAAGATGGAAATGAAAAGCAATAAGGAAACCAATCGCAAACACAAGGAATTTGTTACGAGGTTCGAGCCACCGCTCTACGTCCCCGCCTTCACCACCGTGAAGGATTTTCACTAAATCCACAAAGGAAATTACAAGATGTCTACACAAGATCGGAGTACCGAACTCCCACCAATCCAACCTCTACACAAGAGGGATCTCAACACAAAGAACAAGTAACAAGGTGATCAAAAAGATCACAAACTTCTCTCTTACAACTCCTTATAGAATGGAATGATTTTTGACTCAAGAAGTGAAGTGAGAAAAATTCAGTTGTAAAGAGTAAGAAAAAGCTTGAAAACCACCGAAAAACTTTAACCAAGAATGCACTTAGGAGGAGAGAGCTTTTAAAAACTTTTCTTTCTTTTGGAAACTAGAAAATAATATGAATTTTTCTTGATTTTAACAAGTGACCAATGCCATCTATTTATATAGGGATTTGCCATGAGCAAATCATCATTTAAACTAGGTTTATAGGTCAGGAATTAGCCTCCAAAAATTCAGAGATAGCTGACATAAACATCACAATCAAATCCAAGAAACAAAACTCAAGAAACTAGCCGTTGGGGCTGCTGGCGGCTGTCAGTCGACCGGCAGTCTAACTTGGCAACTAGCCGTTGGACTCGGTCGACCGGTCGGTCGACCGGAGGCTAAACAAAAATAATTCTTTGTTCTGTCGGTCGACTGGCCCGGTCGACCGACAAAACCCGAGAGCAAGGGTCAGTCAGTCGGTCGACCGGCAGACGTGCACAAACGTGCACGCCAAAGCCACAAGGCTCGGTCGACCGGTGCGGTCGACCGATCAAGCCTGAAATAGATGCGGTCGACCGCCCGGTCGACCGTAGGGCCTGAAACAGTATTTTTTAGAGGAAAAAATTTGAATTTAGAATAATTTTTAAAATAATTTTAAATGGCTATATGATTAAGTAGCATGCTATAAGGGTTGGTATACATGATATAAACAAGATGTAAAAATATAAAATAATTAGAAACATGTATATTAACCAAGACATGCATCTAATCCAACTAACCAAAACAAAAACCGTATTTTGAAAAATGAAAGTGTGTGTGTGTTTTCTTGAGCCAACTTATCATAACCTCATTCTTTAACAAACTAATTCTTACACAGGTTCTGGGTGACTACATGATCTTCAAGTTAGGGCTTCTCCATATGGAATGATGTATAGCTTGAATCCTTGAACCCGAATTGAGTCATCTTGAGTCAAAAGTACCTTCCTTTAGGGAAGAACACATCTGGAATCCTTAGAACACTGAAATACACTTAAACACTAAAATATGATTAGTACAAATAACTATATATGTGTTGTAATCATCAAAACTCAAAAACCGGGTGATTGTAACCTTGGGCCAACATCTATTACTCTGAAAGTAGAGTATAATACCATAGGTAAAGAAAGCTCAATAAACTGATCACAGATAAATAAAGAAAAAACAATAATAATGAGTTTCAATCGCTGGCGCTGATTACCCAGAAAGGTATAATCGAGAATTTATAAGAATTGCACTCTGGATGATAATCCCGCTAGGAATTAATTATATAGAGAATACCCAAGTCCTGCAAGGTTGGCCGAATATATTGTCAATAAAGACTGCGACAAATTTGTTCATATACAATGAGAAAATCCGGTTCGTTAAATTCATGAAAATACGCTAGGCGGAAGAAATTCGGGAATGAAGCTAGAGTCCTAAATACTGACGGAACTAGCCCCAAGAG
The DNA here is from genome assembly GCA_038442645.1 of Agave tequilana. Taxonomy (NCBI): domain Eukaryota; kingdom Viridiplantae; phylum Streptophyta; class Magnoliopsida; order Asparagales; family Asparagaceae; genus Agave; species Agave tequilana. The sequence goes on along the minus strand of JAVJIF010001136.1, from coordinate 169,618 downwards.
AAGTCAGGCCCTGGTGAGGCCATTGTGTAACACAGCGTCAGGTGCTAAGCACTAGGGTGCAGCGGAGCTAATTCTGTGAAACTCGTACTTGGCGAAGCTAACGCGACAAAGTCAGCGCGTAATATAGCGCTAAATGCTAAGCGCCGGGATGCAGCAAAACCCACGCCTGGTTGAGCTTGCGTGGCTAGAACACGTCTCTCGCTTGGCGAGGCTAGCGGGGTCCGTGGCTCATCAAATCCATAAAGACTGCTGGATGTTGCTGCTCCAAAGAACGTGATCGAGAATCCATACTAACCGAAATGAATCCTGAATGTTGTTATCTTGATGACAACTTTACGACAGATCACTTGCTAAATCCATCCTATAGGAGCTTTGTTGTGAGAGTTATTTTTGTGATCAAGAGAAGTGATCACAAGTTTACATCTTTGTATTGTGAAGTGTTGTAGAGGTGGTGGCCTCAGTGAGAAGTGTTTGTGGTGATCAAGTGAAGTGATCACCAAGTATTCCGATGTGTGGTTGGAGAAGTTGTAAGAGGTGCGGCCTCGACAAGGTAGTGTGCTTGCATGTGTTTGTTCTAGCGGGAACAAGAGAGGGACTAGTAAGTCCAAGAGTTCTAGTGTGAACTCTTTCTAGGTGTTGCGGTCCCGAGTGATCCGGTGGGATCGTTTTTAGTAAAAATCCTTCATAGTGTTGAAGGCGAGAACGTAGAGCAAGGGTGCTCGAACCTCGAAACAAATCTCCCGTGTTGGCGATTGCTCTCTCTCTATCTCTCACTTGTGCTTATATTTTGCTTGCTTCTCTCTTTATAAGCTTGATATATCTTGTGCCCTATTGTTATATGCTTGGGATTGTTTGCTCACACTTGTATTCGACCAAGAGAGTCATAGTGGCACATCAACTCTTAATCTAGAGGAATCTTGAGGAGATAGTCCAGAGCTCTTCACCGAGAATTCGGCTACACTCTTGTGTTATACTTTGTGTGTTTTGCATAATAGTTTTTAGTTTGCTTAAATAGTTTTTAATTCCGCATTATTCATCATTAAATTAGCTAGTCACCTATTCACCCCCCTCTAGGTGACCTACAAGTGGTATCAGAGCTTGGTGCTCTTGATTTGGGTCTAACAACCTTAAGTTAAAGATCCTCATTTTAGCTAATCACTATATTTATTTACACACACATGAATTTCATGACACCTCCCATGTTTGATATTCTTAACATCCAAATTTAGAAGGTTAAGATGTCAATGTACCTCAAAGCCCTAGGTATTCATGTTTATTTTGCCACTATTAAAGATTCATATTGTTTAAATAGCAATAACCTTGAGGCAAATGTAAAAAGTCCTTCATGCTTTAAGATCTACCCTAAATGATGAATATTTATCTAGGGTTGCTAATTTTGATTCGGCTTTTGTAGTATGAAACACTCTAGTCTTCCTTGGTGAACAAAAACAATACTATACGAGGAGCGACTCGGATGATGAAAGTGATACTTCCAACATATGCTACATGGTCCAAGGTGATAACCCCCTTGAGGTAAATTCTGAATCCGAGGTAGAAGAAGAAATTGACATGTCTTACGATGAGCTTGCATCTTTTTATTAAAAGCTTCTTGAAAAATATGAATTGTTAAAAAAGAAAAGGATTTTTTTAAAAATAAATTTGAATATATTTCTAAAGAAAATGAAGCTTTGAAAAAGGAGAATATTTCCTTATCTTCAAAATTAAATGATCTTTGTGAAGGAAATAATTTTTTGAAAAATAAAATTAATTTGGTGAAAAAAGAAGAAAAGATTGCTTTGGATGAAAACAACTCTTTGAAAAGAAATTTGTTTCAAAAGAAAAGGAAAACATTTCTAAAAAGAAAAAGATTATTGATTCTCATTCTTGCTATGCTCTTTATGCTACTATTGATAAAAATGAGATTCAAATCTTGAAAAATAGAATAAATTGTTTGAGCTCAACTATGGGCAATTGTGCATTTAACCATTCTAGAATGGATACCTTGTTTCAAAAGAAACAAGCTCATGCACATAACATACGGCATACATATGCACACTATGCACATCATGTGATCACACTGCATGTTAAAGTGTACAAATATACACATTGTGATCGCAAAGGCCATTTAGCAAAGTTTTATTTTGCTAATAAAAATGTTTGGGTTCCTTATGATGCTAACCCCCGTGGACCCAAAAGGAAATGGGTACCAAAATTTTCACCACTTGTATTTGATGTAGGTGCGGGCTCTCACATGGTGTGAGAGGAAAGGTGCATTGGTGGTGGATGCATATGGAGCTAGATGGACATACCCTATTGATGCATCGCTATCAAGAAAGTTTGGTGGAGGACCACCATGGTTTGGAGACTTAGAGAATAGTGTTTATGGTTTGGTAACTATCTCTAAACTCCTATTTTAATTTACATGTTTCTACATTGATAATTTTAGCATGTTTTGGAATTATGTTAAATAATCATATTTTGTACTTCATATGGTGAATACTTGTTTAGATAAATTTTTCATTAAAACTTGTGTATATACTTGTACAAGTAGTGAGCTACACTTGATTATTATATGTATGTGCCTTATTGCTCATTTGTACTCATTACATGTACATGTATAACCTAGTTTTGATAATTCTCTCATTTATACTTGTCTTCCGTATCTTTATACATGTTTTGCTTCATGTATATGCTATTTTTGTCGAAAACTAATAAATATATGCAAATTCTATTATAGACTCTTTTGTGTTTGGAATATGTATGTATATTTTTAGTTTTGATAGAACATACATATACCTTGAGGTTTATTTTTTTAATGAAAAATAAATTTTTATGATTTTCATGTTTTTGATAAAAGAAATTCATGTTTATTTTGAGCTTTATTGATTATTTTCATGAATGTGTTATTCACATGATTTTTGTGCACTCACATTTCTTTGTTTACTCATGACTTGTTTCATGAGCACATTTTTTGAGCTTTATAGATTTCGAGTGTCGATTTTTGTGTACTTAACAATGTTTCATGAGATACATATGATTTGATTTCATGTTTGAAGGATCTTTAACTAGTTTTTTCAAAAATTACTTTAACTAGTTATTTATTCTTCATTTGGTAGTGTTTTCAATCTATAATTATTCTCAAATCTTATTTTTGAAAGCTTCTACCCTTAAAGGGCGGATGGTTGGGAGATCATGCCTTATATGCTTTAACGTATATCTTTTAAACATGTGCATGAATAGGGTGGATAGTTATGAGTTATACACAAGTCGTCAAAAAGTAGAATCCAGACTCCAGACGCAGGGCTAGTCATCGCCATCAGTGCAGCACCAAGACGCGAGGGTTGAAACCGCGTCTCGACATCACTGCGAGGACCAAAGACGCGATGGTTGAAACCCGCGTCTCAGCATTATTGCAGTACCAAGACGCAGAGTCCAAAGCCCGCGTCTCACGGAAGCTTGACGCAGAGCTAGAAACCCGCATCTTTCAAGCATTACTTCAGCAGCAAAACGCAAGGCTTAAAACCTGCGTCTCAGTTGTAACTGCCCTCATTACTGGGTCAATTACTGCCCACGAAGTGAGGGAGTTAACCCCCATTATGGAGTATTTTTAGGGGACACGTTTACCCCCTGAAACCTCTATAAATAGCCCAGTTTGCTATGGAAGGGAGGACAGAGAAAAAGATCAGTTACTTCTTGGTAAAAAAAACTTCGGTTGTAAGCCGTAGAAACACCAAGATTTCCAGCTGAAAAGAAAGAGAGAGTTCAACTCTTCTAACAACTTGCTGCGTACAAGTTCGTTTTTTGCCTACACTCTCTGTGAGAGGATTCTCAAAAGGTCCTGACGTTCACCCGGTCAACGAAAAACAAGATTCACTTTCCACGGCCACATCAAGAACCCGGCACTAAACAAAGGGGAGATTCAAGCTTGAATATCTTCCCTCTCTTGTAAGAGGATTATTGATCCGCTGTAACTTTCTTTACAATCAAATAAAGAATTTACTTCTCGATCTTCAATTTTTCCCTACCAAACAAGAGATGGCGACTCCGCTGGGGACAACTTTCTCTACTGGCGAGCAAGTTGTGGCGCAAGGTGACGTCACCTATATGGGAAAAACGGTCGAATCACTTGTCGTGGAGTTCAACCAGGCAAAGTATGAAGAGTTCCTCTCTTCTGGCTCTAAGAGCCCTAAGGCGCGGGTCTACCACAAAGTCTCCTCGGGGACTTGCTCTCGAGTCCGCTCTGAGATCCCCTCAGACGCGACTGGCAAGAAGGATGTCGTAGCTAACCGTATCATACGTAACGCCCGCGTCAACGTCTCCCATGAGACCCGCGTGGTTAACGTTGCTGATGTTTAGCCCGTTTATGACCATCCCCCTCCTCAGCGCCAAGTTACCGGGGGTTCCCATCAACCCGTACGGCGTAACCGGAATGCTGAGCGACGACAGAGACGGCGTGCGCGTCAACTACAAGCTGGAACAACTGTCTGCCCAACAGATGTAGGACGCGAGGATCAAGCCCGCGTTTCTTCTGAATCACGGCAGACACGTGAAGTTCGCGTTTGGAAACCCAAACGTGAGGTTCACCAAACTTGCGTTTCTGAAGCTCCACTTCTCAAACACAACGATCAGCAGCGCGAGGTCCGTGCTCCTCATCCGAGACACGAGACCCGCGCTTCTACAGTTATACGTAGGACCCAGAAGGCCTGCGTTTCTCAAGTGTCGCTACCCAGATGCGACAAACAGCAACGCGAGAGCCGCGTCTCTTCTGAGCAAAGGCGCAAGACTTGCGTTTCAGAGCCAAAACGCGAAAGCTGCATTTTATCTTACAAGACGTGAGCTCCGCGTCTCAAAACCTTGCGTCTCAGCTTTGCGAAGAAAGTATAGCTCTCAAAAGCTGAAAAGCCTTCGACAATCCGAGGCCAATCTCTTCGATCCCCCTCCCGCGGACCTAAGAGATTATTTGACAAGGAAGAGGAGTGCCAATTTGATCACTCCATCTTGTTGCTGTGAACGGCTTATCACAGCAATGCTCTCTAAATGCCGCTGCAGTTCACATACGAACCAACAGCCGACATTCAAACAGTCGACCCCAACTTCCCGCTCAGCTAAAAGATATTGCTCCCGCAGAAGGAGGACCTCTGACGCGTAGAACCTTAAATCACTGCAAATATGGCAAGCAGAAGTAGGGGCAAACAACCATTGGTCAGCTCCGACGAGTCTGACACAACCAGGAGGAGTGTATCGGTATACTCGCACTCGGACTGGAGCGATTGCCCTGATCGATTATAGTGCCTTGGCTCGGGGCATTGAAGTAAATGACTTACATTCCGCCGTTGCAGAGTCGCAGGCTTCGAACTCTTCCATAGAGAATGAAGCCTTCATATACATGACAAATACTCCGGAGGAGACGGCCAGGCGCTTTGAGCAACAAGCCCAGGTCCAGAGGGAACAATTTGAGATGATTCGCGCTCAACAAGAATCCATCGATTCTCTCAAACTGATGCTGGCACAATTGCTTGAAGACAAGAGGAAGTCAACTGACAAAACCTCCTCTAAAAAGTCTAAAGGCAAACGAAAAGAAGGAGAAAGCTCATTTTCTGTGCATATCGAGGAGAAAGAGCAATCTACTTCTGAGTCGTCTAAATCCTCATCTAAGAGGGAAGGCAACCCGGACCATGGAAGGATTCATTCTAAAATAATGAGTCAATTGGAGCAACGTCTCGAGGCCCTTACTAATCGGAAAGGCCTCCAGGAAGCAGGAGTGGTCCGGCCATATCCGGCCAAGTGGGACCTTGTTCCATACCCCCAAGTTCAAAGCTCCGACCCTACAGCCATTCGACGGCAAAGGGTCACCGAACCAACATATCTACTACTTCAAGTCTCAGACGGGGAACGTGGTAGATAATGATGCCATCTTGGCACGTTTGTTCATCGGCACTCTAAAAGGGCTTGCCTTTGAATGGTTCATGAAGCTCCCGGAAAGTTCCATTAAAAATTGGAGTGATCTGGAGAAGCTCTTCCTAACACGCTTTTTTGAAGACGACTCAGAGATCACAATGCCTACTCTTTTGGCTACAAAGCAGCGAAAGGGGGAGTCAGTCAAATCATTTGTAGAGAGATTTCGGAATATGGCATTCCGATGTCCTAGCGGTATGACCCAGGTCACCCTGGTAGAAACATGCCGCCACAATCTACAAACATCGCTCCTCGCCCAAATAGGAGTTGCTGAAAGCCGCACCTAGAAGTAATTGATCCAATAAGGTGAACATGCTGAAGAAATTATCGCCAGAGTTAGGGCAGAAGAAAACAAGCCCAGACCCGAAAGGTCGACAAGGCACACGCCAGAAACATCTTTTCAAACAAAGAGGAAAGATAACTTGGCGACAGAAACCAAATCCCCTGTCAAACCTCAGCCGGTCAAGGGAAGTGGCTCTTCAAGTCAGCCACGCGCCAATAAGCAGTATTCCTTCAAAGACGAACATGTTGATTCGTTGTTCAAGTTACTCAACAAGAGCAACAGATTGAGACTTCCTGAAGTTAGACGTCCTGAAAAAGTCGGTAAAACCATAATCCTAACTATTGCCTGTATCATAGGATGCTGGGACACCCCACCAAGAGCTGTTATGTCTTCAAAGACATCCTTCAGACTCTAATTGATGCAGAGGTACTAAAAATCCGTCCAGAGCAGAAGAAAGTGACGGCTAATATGACATCATTCCTCCAGTTTGGAAGACAACCTCCAACACCCTCTGGAGTAGTTCCTATCTCAAAAGGGAAACTAAGAATGATCAATATGGACCCTCACCATCAACAAGAGAAGGGTCTTGTACCTGTCCCCACACCTCAGGGGAAAGTTATGTCGGTTCATCCCGACCTTGTGGACGGCCAGCAGTGGAGCACTGTTACCAGCAGAAGGTCCAAAGGCAAGGCGAAAGCTTCATCCTGTAATGTGGTGTGCGCTTCTTCTCGAAAAGCAGAAACCGATGTTCCCTCACTAACTGATTCAGAAGAGGAAACAATAGTTCTTGCTGCAGAACCTAATAAATCACTCGTGGTAGAAACTCGTTTGGGTCAGTCATATTTAAAAAAGTACGACGAAATGGTGGCAACCCCTCCTAAACCCACTACAGAGTCAGCCAAACCCTCCACGAAACAACTGGTGGAGAAGCAGAAAGAGCTTCGATTTTCTAAAGCTCTCCCAAAGGACAACGCGGAAAAATCTATGACACCTTACCGCTTTGACGTCCTGGCTCAACTGGCCAATATCCCGGCCAGAATCACACTTTACGAGCTCCTGAGGCTATCAAAGTCAACCAGAGAAGCTCTGAGGGAAGCCCTAACTAATGCTGAGGTCTTCATGACCCAGATATCGGCTGGACCACGGGAGGAAGATGTAGAGGATTGCCTCCATGCCTCCCAAAATGCTCCCTGCATCACCTTCACGGCAGATGATATGCAGGTTAAGGGGAAACATGATCGGCCCATATACTTCACAGGGTATATTGGATTATCTGAAGTAAGCCGCATTCAGGTAGATCCAAGATCAGCATTGAGCATTATGCCTCGCCGGGTCATGTAACATTTAGGGATTCCTACCCACCGATTGAGCGCCACCCAGACTACCATTTATGGTTTCAATGTCAATGGTACGCGCCCAATGGGGAAGATCAAGCTCAAATGCCAAATTGGGGACTTAAAGTCCGAAGTGACGTGCTATGTGATCGATGCCGACACTTCATACAATTTGCTGCTTGGACGACCATGGATTCATCGTAATTCCATCGTTCCCTCCACTATCCACTAAGTTATGAAATACATCGACGAAAGTGGGAAAGTACGAACGTTGATTGCTGAAAAGCATCCATTCAAGGGGGTAGAGAACTATTTCACAGACTCTCTCCTGTACCAGGACTCTTTGGAAACAAACGAGAACCTGCAACCAGAGGAACCAGACTCTGGTAATGAAGCTGACACTGAGCCAGAGAAAGAAGAGTGCATGTGGGAATTAGATCCACTTGTAACGAGCATTAATAAGCTTGATGTTAATAACACCGCCAAGGATGTAGGCAGGTGGTATATTAATGAAGATTTAAATTTGACTTACTTTTCTGTGCTCGCTTCTGATTCAGTGCCATCAGACACTAGTACCGAAGTGGATAATGACCCATGGTCGGCAATGGATGCTCTGACATCAATGCAGGTACCAATAAAGTCATCCTTCGAAACGTACCAAGATATCGGCGATGCTCAAGAATCGGTATTCATGGTCCCAACCAGATGCAAAGGCCAAAACCAATCCTTTTCAGACAAATCAAATTCAAGCTGATGTCTCGTGAAGAGTCAGAAAGCAAGAATGAACCTCCTCAGTTCACCCATTATGAGCCAAATGTACTCAGAATGATGGAAAGCATGGGGTATGATATGACAAACGGTCCTGGGTTGAACTTCGGCAAAGGAAGGAGAACCCTACTCTGGTCTTTCGTTCCGAAAGGGAAAACCCTTGATTATTACCATCGAACTCGCAGGGGTTTGGGTTATGTGTCAACCCCAGTTCCATCAGCCTTTGAGTCTGAAAAATTATTATGCCACAACTATTCATCTGGCACGTCATCGTGGGAGTCGGATGTTAGTGGTGGCAACCTCTTCGGAGAACTTTCAGTATACATGGTTTCACCAAGCCACCTGGAAGACAAAGATGAAGAGATGATCCAGTCTGATACAGATCCTTAGATCAAACACTTAAATACTCTCTGGGATACTCGCTTTGAACAGCTCGAGCCACCCACGGAAGATAAAGTTGCCCAGATTAATCTGGGAGATGAGGCTAATCCTAAGCCCATCTTTATAAGCGAAAGCCTATCATCCTCTGAGAAAGAAGATTTAATATCTCTTGTGCGAGAGTATATAGATGTTTTTGCATGGAATTATGAGGACATGCCTGGGCTTGATCCTCAAGTGGCTATGCATCGCCTGAACATTAATTCAGACGTGAAACTAGTCAAACAACAGCAGTGACGGTTCCGCCCAGAAATAATGGAAGCAATCCAGTCAGAAGTCAAAAAACTCATAGACTCTGGCTTCATTAGGGAATAGCAACATCCTGATTGGGTAGCCAATATCGTCCCCGTTGCCAAAAGAACGGAAAGATCCGGATTTGCATTGATTTTCGCGATCTAAATGAGGCCTGTCCCAAAGACGAATTCCCTCTCCCAATCACGGACGTCATGATTGACAATACGTGCGGGTTTGAGCAAATGTCATTCATGGATGGATTCCCAGGGTATAATCAAATCAAAATGTATCCTGATGATGAAAAACATACTTCTTTCAGGACACCACTGGGGTATACTGCTATACTATCATGCCCTTCAGACTGAAGAATGCGGGGGCCACATATCAGAGAGCTATGAATGCAATTTTCCACGAGCACATGCGTAAAACAGTGGAATGCTATGTTGACGACATTGCAGTGAAAAGCCGCACCAAAGGTGATCACATAGCCGATCTGAAAACAATCTTCAAAATCATGCGGGCACATCAGTTGAAGATAAACCCCACCAAATCCTTCCTAGGGGTGGCCAGCGGCAAATTCCTAGGGTTTGTGGTAACTTCCATAGGAATTCATTTAGACCCGGAAAAAGTTCACGCTATCCAGGAGATGCAACCTCCGAGGAACCTCAGGGAGCTTAGGGGATTGCAAGAAAGACTGGCATACATCCGAAGGTTTATCTCATATCTCTCTGGAAGATGCCAACCCTTTACCAAATTGATGAAAAAGGGTGTCTCATTCATTTGGGATGATGCTTACCAACAAGCATTCGAGGAAATCAAACGATACCTCACGCAACCACCGGTCCTTACAGCTCCGGTATCTGGAAAACCTTTCCTGATATATGTTCGAGCGATGGATCATTCTTTAGGAGCTTTGCTAGCCCAGAATAATGATCAGGGACATGAGCAAGCAATCTACTACCTGAGTAGGACTATGATCGGAGCCGAGCATCGATACAGCCCGATCGAAAAGGAATGTCTGGCATTGGTGTTCACTGTTCAGAAAATGCGACACTACTTGGTAGGCCAGACTATAAACGTCATATCAAGGGTTAACCCTTTGAGGTTACTCATGATGAAGCCATCGTCACTAAACGGTCGACTGGCAAAATGGGCCATACTGCTATCCCAATATGAAATACTCTTTTTATTACAAAAAGTCGTGAAGGGACAAGCGGTGGCGGATTTCCTGGTTGAGCATCCAGATCCGACGACAACCAAACTTTACGAGGATCTCCCAGACGAAATCGCTGAAGTTTGTTTGACCCAGACATCTTTTGAAAGACAAGTGTGGCAATTCTTCTTCGACGGTGCATCAAGAACAGGTACGCAAGGGCATGTAATAGCCGGAGTAGGGATAGTACTCGTCTCCCCACAGAACTATGTGATTCCTCAAGCTTTCACCATTGAAGAACTCAAAGAGTTTCTTTAACTCTTAAACCTCTTTTGGAGTTAGGCAGCCAATACGAGGCTGATGCCCACGTTTGATTCACAAACGCGACTCATACGCTGATAGGAAAGACGAGGTATGACGATCTTCGCGTCTTCACTTTGTTGGCTCGAGTTCTGTGTCTGTTTATTAAACGCAAAGCTGATGAGCTTTGCGTTAAAGCTTCTCTGAACGCGGGTCTCACTGACTCTCGCGTTTGATTCTAACACTTAGAAAAATTTCTAAGTTGTGGAGTTCAGACGCGGACTTCATGTGAACCTCGCGACTCTGAGGTTTGACGCGGGTCTCATTAAGCTTTGCGTCACAATCACTAGACGCAGGTCTGATGTGAACCCTGCGTCTGAGCTTCAACACATAGCAATTTTCAGGTTTTCAAAAATACTGGCTGTTGTATTGTTCTTTTTGCAGTGCGATATTTTTAAAATCCGCTGTCCAAGAAGTGTCACTTTGGACACGTATGCGGCGCCGATCCCAACATCGCATTCGTGCTCCGGAAAACCACTCCAGTATTTGCCTTGAAATCAAAGGAGCGTCGGGACAGACTCAGCAAACCCAGCATGCTGACGTTTCAAGAAATCATGTCAAATGGACGATTCGAATCTGACTCCCGTGTTGAACTGAAAAACGGGACTTCTTCGGTGACGCAATTGCCAAAGATGAAAGGATTCTATATGACAGGGACTACAAATGGCTCCGCCAGATCAAGGAAAAGAAATTCTTTCTTCCCAATATGGAGAGGATGTACCCCTTGGCGTATCTGCAGCACATATCGGTACGCCGTACAATGCAGTGAGATCTCTCTAAGTCTCTTTTTGGTGTCTCCCTAGGCAAACTGGGCGTGAACGAGGCTTATCCAACCGGTCACGGGAGAGACGTGCTTGGGTTGCAACCCGAATTAGTCAGGGCTAAGTACCCGACAGAGGAGACTTCCCAATTAGCCGCGACCTTCATCAACCAGTTTCTGAAGGCGAGAGGTGACTTTCCCACCAATTTTCGTCCACTCGGGGGGGGTTCATTCCTTGGATAAGTCGTGGTGAGGCAAAATGGTGGGCTTTGTTCTCACAGAGCTCGAGGATTTGCTGAGACAGACAGAATTGTACAGGGTTGTCAAGGCCGTTCAATATGGCATCCCGCAGAGCTCTCGCCACTTCTATGGTGTCTTAGAACGTTACAACACATGGATGTGCACATTCTTCATCACAGTCGGAAAGATGGGGCTTGCTCTCCATGAGTTATACGAAATCTCGGGGCTGGTAATTGGAGATGCCCCTACGAAGAGTAAGTCCTAACTACCGAGGAGTTACATCTTTTGAAGAAGGATGACCCTCAGGTGTAAAAGACTTATCGGGAAGTGTTATGCCACTTCCACATCTGCGGCCAGATAACTGGCTGGAGGACTAAGGGTGTCAGACAGATTCCTGAGCGAGCTATCTTTTTAATGCTCTGAATGATAAGAACGTCCCAATGACTCGTCTGGCCCCTAGTAATGGCAGGGAAATTACAGAAAGGATCAGTGCTTCCAATAGCTCATACATCACGAAGTCCAATGAGGACACTTTCAAACCGGACACGACCTTTGAAAGTTTCCATCATCAGGCCAAGATTCTCATATCTGATCAGGCTCTGTTGGTGGGCTTCCTCACACTCTGGTTGAAACGACGCGTGGTGCCAACACTACCGTACGAGGTCGTCACCGATGTAGTATACCCGGCAGTTTTGTTGGCGCATGGGAAGTCAATTTCTTTTCTTCCGGCGATAGTGGCCGGTATCCAGAGCAGCTTACGGGCGTTGACCAAGAGCATGTGTCCAGTGAAGGCTGTCTTAGATCCCCAATGCAAGCCGGTCATGGACTCAGAGGGGATGCCGAAAGTGAAGACTCCTAATCCCAGAGTCAAGCTCCCCTACACAGCTAATGGCTTAGCATGTTATGCACTGACCGTCGCTGATGACATCAGTGCCTGCCTCAGAAGGCTTCGTCCCCCTTATGCAGCAGTTGGAAAGCTCAAACTGGTCTCAGCATTACATGTTCTACGTTCGAAAAGTTATTCGGAGCAGGGCGAGCTACTAGCTTGACCGATGCTTCCCCGAGATCCATGACGCATCATATAGGGACAAGTTTGCTGACCTTGCAGGCCCGGACGAGTTCACGTGGCTGTCCTCCGGAGTCTTTTGGTGGCTTATCAACATCCAGCGCAGATACCTGATCTTCCGGCAAGGCGATTCATGCACAATCAAACCTTACATGCCCAGTCGTTTTGCCAGGCAGTTTGGTTATGATCAACTATATGTCGGCAATCCCAACACTGGCCTTCGCTTCAGTAGCAATCTGTTTGAAGGCGCCCGAGCGTAGTACTACAGTGTAGCCGGGGCGACTGGGGCCATCTTTAGCCTCCCTCACAAAACGCCCAATTGCTATATGAGTATCGGCTTCTGTACGTGGTATTCCGTCGCCAGTTAGGTACCCGACTTTGGACTGAATACCTCTTGTATTAAGAGTATCAAGTCTTCATACAAAGCCAAGTATAGGGTTCCAAGGGCATTCGCATGTGGGGAATGAGTGAGTACATAGCGGCCGAGAGGGAGGCCGGCGAACAAGAAGTGGCCACAGAGCCAGAGTCCGGCACAGGGACCGCAGAGGAGCGACCCACCAGGAAAAGTCGCCGAGCCATGGCCACCCGAGCTTCTCCTTCCAAAGGTCAACCCAGCTAGAAGACACGGAAAGGGTCTGAGGTTGAAGCTCCATCTTAGAGCCTCGAGACAATCACTTGGGGCATTGAGGAACAAGAAAAGAAGAGTTCGCTTCTCCTCAATGTTTCCGGGATTTACGAAGCAGTCCTGGTGGAGGTAGAACCTGCAGGAGAGTCTGCAGTGGCCGAGGGAGCTATCACAGAACTATCGGCTGCAAAGGTGACAGAAAGTTCTGAAGTTGATATCCCAACTCAACCGGGAGTTTCAACTCAACCGAGAGTTTCAACTCAACCGGAAGTTGCCCAACCTCAAGAAAAAAGAGTGGAGGTGCAACAACCAGGCCCTCCCAGTGTCTTGATGTCGACTCCACGGGTTGCGGAGCCCAGTCCTACCTCTGGCTTATCAATGGTAAAGCTCCAGCCACCGACGCCTCCATTCAAGTGTTGTCTTCGTCATCCAAGGAACAGGTTGACTTTTCGGGAAACGAATACAACTTTGGCGATCAACCCGCTCCTCCTGACACTAGTAAGTATTCGCACATCTCCGAGGAAAAGATGCAGGTGGATGTCCCTGCAACGGCTCTACCATCGGGAGAAGTCCCCACCACCGAGAGTATTTCTTCTAACCTACTTAATCATTACTTTATTGGTTTAGACAAATGTTGTTTTAACGCTTCATTTGAATGTCATCCACAAGAGTTGCTACCGGTGCCGAAGCTATGACTTCCTCCAATATCAAGGAGGTGATCGAGGAACTGACCCAGCCTAGGGGTTCTAAAGTTCCTACTACTGGCACGATCCCTGTGGGCACAACCACCATGATCAGGGAACCCTCGTCCCCGAGCAGCTTACCGAAGGATCTACCATCTTCAGTTCCTATGCTTGGTAAGAGAATAAAGATTCCATATATACTCTCACTCTGATTATTATTGTTAACATGGTTATTATAATTGCAGAGAATACTGTGGTGGCTCAAGTGGAAGAGCCTATAGCAAGCACTGATGCAGAAGATAACACACTTCATACTTCAACAGGTGAATCAAGTATTGTGAAGTCTGCTCCTGAAGCTGCCACACTGGAAGCTGCCACAGGTACAGTCCTGGAGGTGCCAGTCACGACTTTGGCATTAAGGAAATCTGCTGCTGACCTTGACACCGTTCACACTATTATAGAAACGGGGTCCGAAAATGCGTCAGCAGAGTTAGCTCCGGCCATGGACATCATGGAAGAATTGGCTCTTTAGATGATCGAGCAATTCTTCGTTTTGATAGTCTTGCATTGAGTTGGTGCTCCGGGGGACGTTCCTTCGAGTTTGCATGAACGCTCCTCGAGAATCAGATTGAAAATATTCGTCATACTTGAGGTTCGGATCAAGCTAGGCACATCTGGCACTAGTAGAGCAACTGGGGATGTGCTTGAAGGAATTGAGGACCCTGAAAAATGTCAATACGGTGAATGAGACCCGATTGATACTAAACAAACTCCTCACTGCTCAAGAACGCGAACGGAAAGAGATTGAGGAGCAAATAGCTGAGGAGGCCCGTCACTTCAATGAATTCACGGCCAGCTACAAAAGATTGGTTGATGAAGCCAGGGAATCTGAGGTCATCACCAAGAATGCGGAGCAAGTCATAGCCAATGCTCAAGCAGCAATTGCCAAGGCGCAAGCCTTGATTCAAGTTAACGAGCAAAAACTTGTCGCCGCCAAGAAGAAACTGGAGGACCTAGAGGTCGCCTAGAAGCAAGTTCAAAAAGATCTCACTGCTCGTTCTTCCAAACTGGAATCTCTTCAAGCACAACTTGCTACGAAAAAATTATTGTCGGAAGAAGAACTAAGAGTTCAGGCTTGGACAGAAGTTGAGAGAACACGCCAACGTGAGATTCAGCGTCTCCGGGGCCAGCTTTACTCTCTCGCTGAGCAAGATTAGCCCTTTTTTATCTCTTTTTTTTGTAACACTCCATTTATCAAATAAGAGTGTTTGTATCACTTTTATTATTTTAATATAAATAATAAAAGTTATCAAATTCTGTCTCGTCTTTATTCCTTCTTTTGTGTTTGAAAATCAGATAGACTAAATTGATTATATTTGATTGCCAAAGGTGACGATTAACTTAGCGATCAGAAGTTTAATTCTACTAGAGAAATTGAATTTTGTTTGATAAGTTATCAGATAAACTCAGTGACTGAGTCTATCTGAATGATCTGTTGCGGGCTAGGGTTTCGATAGATTGAGTTGGAGAGGAGCGATCTTCCTTTAGAGAAGATCGACAAGGCTAAAACTTTGTTAGTTTGTCTGTCTCTTCAATATTGACATAGTGCATCATTGGCTCCTGATGTTCGATCAACTCAACGTCGTTTGTTGAAGAAGAGTGACAAGGCTAAAGCGATGGCTTGTCTTTTGCCTTTTCTTCAATGTTTACATCATGCATCCTTAAATCTTGATGTTTAATCGACTTGACATGATAAATTGGTAATGTAATCATTTGAAGAAATAATTCTTCCATGATGCCTTTCTTTGGCGCTCTCTCAAACATCTTTGATCCTAAGCCCTAATCCATCTGAGCAATAAGGGAGATTCAGAGTCGATCTCGTTCGGAAAGGGTTTCCATGAGGGGGTGGATCAGAGTTGTAATGTTAATACGATCCTGGCAAGTACTCCTTCGACCAGAGGTGTAGTGTTAACTTGATCACGAATATACTTTTTCAAGAAACTACCATTGATTGGCATCATGAGGGTGTCGCCTTCTGGATTTATCAGGCGGTAAGCTCCATTTGAGTTAGAATTTTCCTTTCGTCTTATGCGTCATACCATTGGCCTCCTGACAACCAATATGAGGTCGCCTTTCTTGAAAATCCACTCAACTTTCTTGTTGAAGGCTCTGAAAATTAGAGCTTGATTGTAGACGTTCGTCATCCAAAGCTTCCAACTTGTGGAGTCGCAGTCGATGCTTCTCCGCATCTGTCATCTCCGTTGTCAAAGCAACGCGCAGAGATGAGATCTGAATTTCCAACGAGAGTACGGCTTCACACCCGTACACCAATGAAAATGGTCTAACTTTTGTCGGGGTTCTCACTGTTGTGAGATAAGCATAAGCATTCACCTAATTTATCATCCCAGTCCGTTGACTTTTTGTGATGAACTTCTTGAGAAGATTTCCAATGGTCTTGTTGAAAGCTTCCGCAAAGCCGTTAGAGGTTGGATAGTAGGTCGTCGTCGAAAACACACTTTGAATTCTGAATCTCTGGAATACCTGGCTGACGAACTGAGGCCCATTATCATGGACAATCCGTCGTGGCACGCCAAAGCTGTAGATTACGTGATATTTGATAAACTTTATCGCATCAGATGTCTTCACCTCCTTCAAAGGGATAATTTCCGCCCATTTGGAGAAGTAATCGGTTATACTTAAGATAAACCGTTATCCTTTGGATGAAGGTACGCTGATAGGACCAACCACGTCCATTCCCCTCATCCCAGATGGTCAGGAAGAAGTCGTAGGATGAAGATGTCCTGATGCTTAATGAATGAAGTCATTATGGATTTGACAAGTGTGGCAACATTTAGCATAAGCGATGGCATCAGGGATCATCTTCGGCCAGTAGTATCTGAGCGTTCGTGTGATCGCATTGTAATAGAATCGAGGGGCCTTCCTTCTGATGGCGATCGCCTCTTTGCGATCATCGGGCAGTATACCGTACAAGGTGTAATCGATGTATGGGGATCGCCAGTCCCTGAGCTCTGGACCTGCTGAAGTCTCTAGAGCTTCTTTGACTTGAAGGTCTCCTGTTGGCATTTAGTTGTCTTCAAGGGCGAATTTTGGACAGTATAAGTTATGACTGTAAGCGAGTACTTTCTCTGTCGCTCCGGCTGGAAGAGCCAAGGAAGCGGCAAGGGACGCCAGTGTATCTGCATGCGCATTTTGCTGGCGAGATATATGGTCAATGTAGAAGTTTCTGAGCCTCTCTGCCATGTAAATGGTTGTGTTGTGATAAGACACCAAGTCTTCATGTCGGACTTCATAATTCTCGCGAACCTGATGATGATGAGTTTTGACTCACCGTACGCTTCGAGATTTTTAACGCCAATCTAGTTGGCGATTTGCATCCCGTCAAGAGAGCGTTGTATTCCGCTACGATGTTGGAACACGGCCCAGTTAATGAGAATGCACAAGGGATTGCGTAGTTCTGTAGAGAGACAAGTACTACCCCCACTCCCGCTACGATATTTCCTCGATGACACGTTTTTGATGCGCCATCGAAGAAGAGTTGCCACACCTGCTCTTCGAAAGACGTCTGGGTCATGCAAACTTCAGCGATCTCATCTGGGAGATCTTCATAAAGTTTGGTCGTACTTGGATCGGATGTTCAGCCAAGAAGTCTGCCACTACCTGTCCCTTCGCAGCTTTTTGTAGCAGGAATTACATCTCGTATTGGGAGAGCAATATGGCCCATTTCGCCAATCGACCATTCAGCGACAATGGCTTCCTCATAAGCAATCTTAAAGGATTGAGTTTTGGTATGACATGTATGGTTTGACCCACCAGGTAGTGTCTCATCTTCTCAATAGCAAACACCAGCGCCATGCATTCTTTCTCGGTCAGATTGTATCGGTGTTCAGCTACGATCATGGTTCTACTCGGGTAGTAGATTGCTTACTCGTGCCCCTGATCATTATTTTGGGCTAGTAAAGCTCCTAGAGAATGATCCATAACTCGAACGTATATCAGGAAAGGTTTTCCTGACACCGGAGCTGCAAGGACAGGCGGATGCGTGAGGTACCGCTTGATTTCCTTGAACGTTTGTTGGCAAGCATCATCCCAGATGAATGAGACACCCTTCTTCATCAATTTGGTGAAAAGTTGGCATCGTCCTGAGAGATTTAAGATAAACCTCCAGATGTAGGCTAGTCGTCCTTGCAATCCTCTAAGTTCTCTAAGATTCCTTAGAGGTTTCATCTCCTGAATGGCGCAGACTTTCTCTGGGTCGAGGTGGATTCCTTTGGATGTCACTACAAATCCAAAGAACTTGCCACTGGCTACCCCCGGAAAGATTTGGCGGGGTTCATCTTCAACTGATGTGCTTGCATGATATCGAATACTGTCTTCATATCTACTATGTGATCACCTTTGGCACGGCTTTTCACTGCAATATCATCAGTGTAGCATTCCACTGCTTTGTGTATATGCTCGTAGTCATAGAAGACTGTATTCATAACTCTCTGATATGTCGCCCTGGTATTCTTCAATCCGAAGGGCATCACAGTATAGCAATACACCCCTAGTGGTGTTCTAAAGGATGTATGCTTTTCATCATCAGGCTACATCTTAATTTGATTATATCCAGAGAATTCATCCATGAAAGACATCCATTCAAACTCATATGTGTTGTCGATTATGATATCCGTGATTGGAAGAGGGAACTCATCTTTAGGACAAACTTCATTTAGATCACAAAAATCAATACAAACCCAGATCTTCCCATTCTTCTTGGTGACGGGAATGATATTAGCTACCCAATCAAGGTGTTATTCTTCCCCTATGAAACTGGAGTTTATGAGCTTCTTGACTTCCGATTGAATCGCTTCCATTATCTCTGGGCGGGACCGTTATTATTGTAGCTTGACGGGCTTCGCATCTGAATTAATGTTTAGGCGGTGCATAGCCACTTGAGGGTCAAGCCCAGGCATATCCTCGTAGTTCCAAGCGAATGCATCTATATACTCTCGCACGAGACGTATTAGGTCTTCTTTCTCGGATGGTAGTAAGCTTTCACTTATGAAGATGAGCTTAGAATTAGCCTCATCTCCCAGATTAATCTGGGTTACTTTATCCTCTGTAGGTGGTTCACGCTGTTCAAAGCGGATGTCTTAGAGAGTATTCAGGTGTTCGATCCAGGAAACTGTATCTGACTGGATCATTTCCTCATCTCCATCTTCCAGGTGGCTTGTTGAAACAATGTTTGCCGAAAGGTGTTTGAAGATGTCGCCGACACATCTGACTCCCAAGATGACGTGCCTGACGAGTGGTCATGATATAATGACTCTTTAGACTCGAGGCTGACGAAATTAGAGTTGACACATTGCCCAACCCCTTTGAATTCGGTGATAATAATCCGTGTTTTTCCTCTGAGAACAAAAGGTCGAAGTAGAGTTCGCCTTTCTTTGCCGAAGTTATACGAAGTGTCGACGTCAATAACATATCACGTCACCTCAAACCTCAGGTGTCCGATCTAACATTTGAGTTTGATCTTTCCCATCGGGTGCGTACCATTACCATTAAAGCCATAGATGGTAGTCTAGATGGCGTTCAATCGATGAGTGGGGATTCCTAAGTGTTGCATGACCTGGCAGGGCATGATTCTCAATGCGGATCCTGAATCCACCTTAATGCAGCTCACAATCCAATGTACCCTGTGAAGTACAAGGGCCTATCATGTTTCCTCTTAACCTGCATGTCGTCTGGAGTGAAGGTTATGCAAGGGGACATATTGAGAGCATGGAGGCAATTTTCTTCATTTCCTCTGGTTTAGCCAGAATCCGGGCTATGAAGGCCTCAGCATCGACTAAAACTTCTCTAAGAGCTTTCCTTGTTGACTTGGATAGTCTCAGGAGCTCATAGAGGGTGATCCTCGCCAGGATGTTGGCAAGCTGAGCCAAAACATCAAAGCGGTAAGGTGTTGAGGATCCCTCCGCTTTGTCTTTTGGGAGAGGTTTGGCGTACTGAAGCTCCTTTTGCTTCACGGGTTGTTTCGTGGATAGCTTGGTTGGCTCTTGGGTCAGCTTGGACGGACTTGCCACCACTTCATCGTACTTCTTCAAATACGACTGACCCGAATGAGTCCCTGCTACAAGCGGTGCATTCGGCTCTGCAGCAAGGACGATTGTCTCCTCAAAATCAGTTAGCGAAGGGACATCGGTTTCTGCTTCCCTGGAGGAAGCACACACCACATTGCAAGGCAAGGCTTTTGCTTTGCCTCTGGACTCCCTGCTGGTAACAGTAGTCCACTGATGGCCTTCCATGAGGTCGGGATGAACCCACATGATCTCTCCTTGAGGAGTAAGAACAGGTACGGGACCTTTCTCCCACTAGTGGTGTGGATCTGTATTGATCACCCTTAGTTACCATTTCAGAATGGGAACCACTCCGGCTAGCATTGGAGGTTGTACCCCGAACTGAAGAAATAACGTCATATTAGCTGTCACCTTCTTCTGCTCCAGGCGGAGCTTGAGCACCTCTGCATCAATCAAAAGTTAGAGGATGTCTTTGAAGATGTAGCAACTCTTAGTAGGGTGCCCTAACATCCTGTGGTACAAGTAGTAATTGGGATTGTCAGTCTTCCCCGCCTCCTCAGGAGGTCTAGCTTCAGGAAGCTTCAGTTTGTTGCTCTTGTTGAGTAACTTGAATAACGAATCAATATGCTCGCTCTTGAAGGAGTACTGCTTGTTGGTGCGCGGCTGCCTTGAAGAGCTACCACCTCTAGCTGGTTGGAGCTTAGAGGGAGACTTCTCTGTCGCCAGTGTGTCCTTCCTTTTAGCTTGAAAAGACGCTTCCAACACGCGCCTTGTCGACTTCTCGGGTTTGGGCATGCCTTATTCTATCTTAACTCTGGCGACGATCTCCTCTACTTGCTCGCCGTGCTGCACCAAGTGCTTTCAGGTATAGCTCTCAGCCACTCCTATCAGAGATAGGTGTGGCTTGTAAATTGTGGCGGCATATTTTCACCAAGGTAGCCTGGGTCATACACTGGAACATCCGAGTGCCATGTTCTGAAATCTCTCCACAAACGCTTTAACCGGCTCTCCTTTTTGTTACCTCGTCATCAGGAAAGTTGGCATAGTAATCTCTGAATCATCTTCGAAGAAATGGGTGAGGAAAAGCTTCTCCAGATTACCCCAGTTCTTGATAGAACCTTTGGGAGCTTCATGAACCACTCAAAAGCAATCCCTTTCAGGGTGCTGATGAACAAACGTGCCAGGATGGCATCGTTTGATACTACATTCCCGGTCTGACACTTGCAGTAGTATATGTGTTGGTTCGGTGTCCCCTTGCCGTTGAAGGCCTGTAGGGTCGGAGCTTTGAACTTAGGAGGGTACGGGACAAGATCTCGGTCGGGTACGGCTGGACCGCTACTTCTGGGAGGCCCTTCCGGTTGGCGAGGGCTTCGAGACGCTTCTCCAGCTCACTCATCCTCTTTGAGTGATCACTTCCAGTTTTTGAACCCTCTTTTTCTTCAGGTGGGGTCTCTAGATTCTCAAAATTGGCGTTCCTACCGTCGTAATCTTCAGCGTCAGAGTCTTCACCCTCATGGCCTTTTCTCTTGCTTGAAGACCCTTTAGTCTTTGACTTCTTTTTCATAAGCAGCTTGGTCAACATCTGCTTAAGAGTGTCGATAGATTCTTATTGAGCACGAATCATATCGAGTTGCTCCCTTTGAACCTGGGATTGCCGTTCAAAGCATCTGGCCATTTCTTTAGGAGTGCTTGCCAATATGTGAAAGCTTCTCTCTCCAAAAGAGTTCGAGGCTTGTGATTCCATAATGGAAGAATATGCTTCACTCAATTCAATTCCCTGAGCTTATGCATTGTAATTTACTAGGGCAATTGTACCGGTCTGAGTGCGGGTATAATATTGGTACACCCCTTCTGGTTCAGCATCAGACTGGTCAGAGTTGACTAGTGGCTACGTCCCCTAAGTCCTGTTTTGCATAGTGCTTGGACCCACAATGTTTATAGTGACTTCAGGGTACTCCGTGTCAAAGAAGGTGCTCTTCCTGCGGGAGCGATGCCTCTTGGCCGAGCGGGAAACTGACGTTGTTGCTAACTGGTTGAACACCAGCTGTTTGCTTGCATGCAAGCTGCAATGGCATTCAGAAAGCACCCTATGATGAGTTGTTCTCAGCAGCATTGTGGAGTGATTTGATGAGCATTCCTCTTCTTTGTCAAGTAATCTCTTAGACTCGTTGCCAGAGGATCAAAGAGATCAACGTCGAATCTTTGAGGATGAGGACTTCCCGGTTCAGCTCTGACCTTAGCCGTCAAAGAGTGAACGTGATTCTTGTATCGTAACTCTAAACGCAGGTCACAGAGATGCGGGGCTCACGTTTGAGTTAGAGACGCGAGGGTCGTTCTCTGCAGAAGAGACGCAAGTCTCGCGTTTTGGCACAAAGACGTAGGTCTCGCGTCTTTAAGAAGAGACGCGAACCTCGCATTGCTAAACGTTGCGTCTGTGAGGTAAAACGCAAGCCTCACATTCTAATGTAGAAACGCGGGCTTCGCGTTCAGTTACAGAAACGCGGACCTCATGAGCTCCACGTTTTGATATAAAGACGCAGGCCTCGCGCTTTGATATAAAGATTGGAAACGCGGGCCTCGCACTCTGGCTGGGAAACGCAGGCTCGCGCTCTAATTCAGACGTGGGCCTCGCGCGTTAAGGATCTGAGACGCGAGTCTCCCGTTGCTCAGAAGGAACGCGGGCCTGAGCCCCGCGTTCTGTATCTGATGAACAGATGGCTTTTTCAGTTTCTTCTATTTGTTGTCAACGTGCGTAACGCCTTTGTCGACGTTCAGCATTCCGATTACGCTTCATGGGTTGTAATCTCCGGTAACCTGAAGTTGAGGAATCTAGAGAGGAAGGTATGGCGAGATTGGCTTTCATCATCATTGGCCTCACGGGTCTCGTGGGAAACATTTATGGGCCACGTGGGCGATGCGGCCAGAAATGACACTGTTTGCGCAGGTCATTCTTGGAGAAGTCTCCGAAGAGACTTGAGAGCGGATCTCTGAGGAGACCCTACGGTATTGTCGAGCCGCTTTGGGCTCTTGGCCATAAGAGAGACTTCTCGTACTTCGCCTGGTCGAATTCAACAAGTGATTCGACCATCTTTCTCACGAAGTTGATGTTACCTTGCACCACAACTTGCTCGTCAGTTGAGAAAGTCAGCTTCCCTAGCTGAGTCGCCATCTCTTGTTCGTGTCGGAGAATTGAAAATATTGCAAAGTTTCCTTAAATTAATGAAAAATTACAATAACTCAAAATTTAATTACAAGAAAAAGAAGATATTTAAACTAAAATCTCCTCTTTATTTAATGATGGATTCTTCACGTGGCGGTGGAAAGTGATTTTTGTTCTCCGTTGACCGGTTGAACGTCAAGCTTCTTCGGGATCTTTCTCTTTGGACCACTGATGGAGTAGCACAGCTCATATCGAATGAAATCTCAAAGAGATTTAAGAAAAACTTGAACGAAGCAAATTTTTTTAAAAAGATAAGACTCTTTTGATCCTCTCCTTGGATTCTCTCTCTGTTCAACAGCAGCTTGCCAACTAAAAATTCCTCACCGCACCCCCTTTCAATAGCAATCTTAGCTATTTATAGGGTGCTCCAGGGGTAAAATTATCCCTTAGAATTTTTCTATAACAGGGGTTAACTCCCCTCATTACGTGGGCAGTAACTGACCCAGTAATGAGGGCAGTTAAAACTGAGACGCAGGGTTATCCTGTAGTTGAAACATGGGACTTCAGGCCGCATTCTTGTAAAGACGCAGATGTGGCTAACATCCATATTTGAACTGAGACGCAGTCTTTGTTGAGCTTCGCGTTGAAGCTGAGACGCGAGCCTCGAGCAAGCTCCGCGTTAATGCCAAGATGCATGCTTGAGTGAGCCTCGCGTTTTGATGTTGAACGCTGGCTTTTATTAGCCTTTCGTTTAGACTTGAACGCAGGCCTGAATCAACCTTGCGTCTGAAGTATGAGCTATGCATTTAAAGACTTGTCTCCAGTGATTTTTTGACAGTCTACAGTATGAGCTCTTTGTGCCCATTTTTCCGCTTCCTCATACAGTTTGGAGGATTTCTCCTTTTTTACATGATGAAAAAGCTTTTAGCGGTGACTCACTCATTTAGTCCGCGGGGGAAGGTGGGGCAAATTGATTGTTAATCTCCCTGATAGCGACCACGGGTGAAGCACTCCACCATCGTTCGAGTTTCTGGTCCTTAGGAGGCCACAGAAGAAGGTAATTGTGGGAGCGTTTCGACGGTCAGGTCCGAGGGGCCCATTACCCATGGTATTGAATTATCCTTAGAAGAATTCATGAAACTGGCGAACAAATTGCTTAATATCCACAACATTCACAACTGGAGTTGGCAGTTGGACTCTCATAAGCCTGTGGTGCCGCCAGTTGTTCTTAATGATAAGTCCGCAGTAGATGGTGTAGCGTCACTGACTCTCGACGCTGCCACAGAAGAATCTGATGAAGAAGAGTTCCTGCCCGAAGAAGTTGAGGGCGAGTCTCAAGCAGCTGCTGCCCTTCAGAGGCGAAGAGAGCGAAGGAAATCACCTGCTCGTACCAGCTCTTGAAGAGGAAAGGGTCCGAGCCGATCTACCAGATGCTAATGTTAATGATGTAAGTATCAACTTTTACTCCTTTTTTTATTATTACAGTTCCTATTCATATCCGTGATTCACATGGTGTCCCTGACGTCGCTTATGAATCCGATGATGAGGCAATAAGTAGAGAAATGCAACAGCTTCACAGTGGCTCAGTTTCAGATAAGTCAGGCTCCAGAGACGTCGACCGAGATGTTGATTCCACGTGTCGTCGAGTGTTTAGAAGGGACTTTGATTAGGGATCCTTCTGAGTCCCAAGGTGGTGATATGCCTTTCTTACCCAGTGCGTGGTCCTCGGAGAAAGTGCAGTATGCAACAGCTGAAAGAGGGTTCACTCCTGGCTGGGAATGACACGGAGCCATCTCTTGGACTCTGGAAGAGATTCAGGAGTTGTTAATGGCACCCCATGAACAGAGACCAGGAAATGTCTCCGAGTTCAGAAAGATGCAACCGGTTGTGTTTTCTGGTACCGAAAAGCCGTTGGATGCAAAACAATAGCTAATAGATACAACAAATCTTATGAAGGCAGCCCAAATCTCAGACGAGAACCAGTGAAAGTGGTTAAGATATAACTAAGAGATGTGGTAAGAACTTGGTGGTTGGCAAAGGAAACGAGACTAGAAAAGCCCATTAGTTGGGACCAGTTCTCGAAGAGTTTTTACGAAAAAAATTTCCCTAGGACGGCACAGAAGGAAATGGAAGAACAATTTATCAGATTGCAGCAAAAAGATCGAACAGTGAACGAATATGCTGCAGAGTTTCTAAGACTTAATTGGTTTGTGTCGTACATGGTGGCTGACGAGGAGAACCGAGCAAGTAGATTCCAGCAAGCCCTGAAGATGAAGATCCAGATGTTTCTTGTACCCCAATAGCTCAAGACATATTCTCAGGTTCTCACCATCGCTCGAGAAGTAGAGCGGGAACTAGAGAACTAGGATAAAATGCAAAAGAGGTTGGTGAAGAGGCCCTCTCACTTAATGGATGGAGAGAACTCAGTCATGCTTGTTAATGTTCCACTGACAAACCAATCATTCCAACCTTCTCTTCCTCAGTCAGTATGCAATTTCTGCCATAAGCCTGGACACTACAAACTTTACTGTCGAATGACAAACGGACTATGCTTAGCCTATGGGACCGAAGGTAATTTAATAAGAGATTGTCCTTTCAGAAAGATAGGAATATCGCACCGATCCGACCAACACTTCTAGCACCACCAGTGAGAGAGAACCCAGGACCCATTGCAGAACTCCATTTCTTTCCCAGGATATCTTTTCAATCAGGCACAGAGAAAACCAAGGGCTACAACAGGTGGAAGAAAGAGGCAAACGTATAATTTGACAAAAGATGGGAGCCCAGATATCAGATAGAGTGGGAACAGAAGGTAATGCCCAATATCCAGAACCTGAACCCTGAAGGTGCCACCCATAATTGTTAACCTAAATTATCATGTCCTGAGTTGGTAAAATTTTCTTTATTATAACCACTTTATCGTACTATTATCACCAATCTTAGTTTTTTTCGTGTTCACCCTCTTTTGCATGTTGTCCCTATCTCTTCCGTGTTCGTCCCTTTTTCATCTTTTCCCATTTCAGTTCCTGTAGACTTTATACCAACTTAAGATATAGGCAGACTAGTGAGGTAGCGACATGACAGATGTGATCTCTCTCACCCTGTTCAGGCATTTTTTTTGATTCTAGTACACCGTATTATCTCATATCAGACAGTTCTTCGGCTTCACATTCTATTCTTATATGTATAGACGCATCACGATGATCATTACAGGAAGTAGGGTAGCCATCACTTATGTAATCAGACAGACTATATCACTGCACGGGGAGCGTCAGTATGAAATGAATTTTTGGGATTAGGAGTTCTGTCAGACAGGGCTACGGTATTATCTATTTATATTATTCTAAGAATGATCACAATCTTTTCTATCAACTTCACAGAGCTCGAGTATTTTCTGAAATGATCCGTCGTAGAGTTGACATCGAGAAAACAATATTCATGACTCATTCGGTTAGTATAAATTCTTGATCATGTCTTTCGGAGTCGCAACGCCCAGCAGTTTTTATAGATTTGATAAGCCACGTATCCCACTAGCCTCACCAAGCGAAAGTCGTGTACTATCCACACGAGCTCAATCAGGCGGGGACATTGTTATACCCTGGCACTTAGCATTTAGCGTCGTGTTATGCACTGACTTCGCCGCGTGAGATTTGCCAAGTGTTATGCGCTGCACCCTAGTGCTTAACTCCTAATGTTTTGTTACGCAATGGCCCACCTGGGTTTGGCTTCGCTCGTGGACAGTTCTGTCAGTGTTTGACACTCTAGCCTCGTTCCCTAGATTTCTACCGCCTAACATATTTTCATGGATTTAACGAACCGAAATTTCTCGCTGTATATAAACAAATTTATCGTAGTCTTTATTGACATTATATTCGGCCAACCTTGCAGGACTTAGATATTCTTTATGTAATTAATTCAAAGTCGGGATTATCATCCAGAGGGCAGTTCTTATAAATTCTCGGTTATACCTTTCAGAGTAATTTGCGCCAACAATTGAAACTCGTTATTATTGGTTTTTCTTTATTTATCTGTGATCAGTTTATCGGGTTTCTTTACCTATGGTATTATAATCTACTTCCAGAGTAATAGAGAATAAGCAACACATCTATAATCTTATTACACTCTTCGTCGAGAACAGCTTCACGCTCAGCAGAGTAAGTATAAGTTCTGAACGGGTAAGTATCGTATTCCTGGGTCTCGTCGTTTCAAAAAGAAGTAATCGTCGTCGATTCTAACAGAATTCAGGCAGTGAAGTTTGGCCAGTTCCTAAGACAACTCATCTTATTATATTATTCAGAGTGGATTTGTTTTCAGAAGTTCCAGTAGTATTCTTCGTAACAGATATCAAATTAATAGTGATATGATACAGTCCGAAGTTATATGCAGCAGGAAGTGCAGAAGGCAAGGCGTCTAGATCTTGAGTTCAGTCAGTTATAAGTATTACCCTTAGCTATTTGTATCTTAATTGGTATAATCCTCGTCCCTATCTTTTTTATGTTCATCTTCCCCATATTAAATTTTGAGGACGAAATTTTTGTAAGGTGGATAGAATGTAACACCCTATTTTCGGAATACATACTCAGATACGTATTCTAATTTTCCAATCATATTCTTTTGATTTTCCCTCATATTTAATTTTATTTTATGATTATTCATATCATAGTTTGGTATTTGGATCCGAATTCCTGATCCCAGTTTATTGATCGATTTGACCTTTCAGATAATCAGATTTGACCGATTTCAGTTTCAAACATAGTTTTCTATTATTTTAAATTTTTCATGATTTTTTAAAATTTTTCTAAATTTAAATGTAAAATCTTCAAAACTCGTATTGACCAATGCCGCTAATCGATTCTGAGATTTTTAATTTACAAACGAAATTGAATTTCTAGAAATTGCTTTTATATTATTTCTTGGAATCACATTTTCTATCTAAATGGGTTTTGGAGATTTTTCTGAATTTATCAGAATTCGACCGGATTTGGTATCGCCTGGTATCGCCAGTTGATTCTAAGATTTTTAATTTGAAAACGGAATTGAATTTCTAAAATCTGATTTTACCATATACCTTAAAATAATATTCATCTAAAAATAATATTTATTATTTTTGAGAATTTTGGGGATCGTTCCGAGTTACTTCATTTTTCGGGCTTTTCTGCTATTTTCGGTGTTTTCCCAGATTCCAGAATTTTATCCAGAAATTTTTCTATATTTTCTAATTTTTCTCCTCCACTCAATCTTTTCCTTTTTCTTTTCTTCTCTTTTCATTCCTCAGAGAATTCTCAGCCACTCAATAAATATCTCCCAACCACTTTTTCTCTCTGCTCATTTATGACGAGTACCTCAGCTCATACCCAGACACGAGCCTGACCTTCGCCTCTGAGCTCAGCCCAGCTGAGACGCGAATCTCATTTTCACCACACACCCACTTATATATATATATATATATATATATATATATATATATATATATATATATATATATATCCGCATTTGGGTTAAAGAGAGTTAGTGGATTGGGATATATATATATATATATATATATATTATCCCAATCCACTCACTCTCTCTCCAACCAAAACGCGGATCTGACCACCACGTCTGGGTTATTTATCACCAGAAGTGGGTCTGGTTTCGTGTTCAGACATGGGTCTCAATGAGACGCGGGTCTCATTTTTATTAAACCCCACACTCTTATATAAATGCTTATATAACATACTCTCTCTCTCCCTCTTTCATTTCCTTTCTTCCACCTTTCTTTTCTTCTTCAACCAACGACAACCCAACCCAACACCTGCCACCTCTCCTGGCAGGCGAGCCATGGCGCCACGCCAACCACCACAACCAACCCCCCAACTCCTTTCTTTCTCTTCCTACTCCAAAAACACCATCACCACGTACTCCAAAAACACCATCACCACGTACTCCAAAAACACCATGACCTCCTTCACCAAAGAAAACCCATAAATCACCAACTTCTCCACCATCTCCACCACCACGACCACCACCACCATCACCAAACTTTCTCCTCCGCCGAGCTCTTCCATCCTATCCACTTTCCGGCTTCCGAAACGCCATTTCCAACAACTCCATTTTCACCCTTCTACAATCCTCTTGCACCCTATTCCTTTCCTCTCCTTGGCCCTCTGCCGCCAGGCCCCACCTGGTCATGCCGCCACCAGGCCGGCCGGCCGACCCTCTCCCTCTCCTCTCTTTTCCCTTCTTTATTCCCTTCTCTTTTCTTTTTTTTCTTTCTTCTTTCTTTCCTTCTTTTTTCTTTTCTTCACTCCCTTCAGCCTACGCTCTCTCTCTCTCTCTCAATTCTCTCTTTATCTCAACCTCTTTCACGCCCTCACTCTCACCTTCTCTCTATCTCACTACCACACTCTATGTTCTCTCTCACTGATTCTGAATCTAATTCTCCCTCTCCATGCTGCTCACCCCCGCGTATCTCCTTCTGGCTAGTGGACCGGCAATCCCCGTGCGCGCGCTTGGCATTTGAGCGCAGGGCTCGCCAACCCCGTGTTTCTCCTTCTCTTCCCTCGGATTCTTTCTCTTCTTGTATTTTCTCTCTACATTTTAATATATATATAATATATTTATTATATTTAATATAATTGAACTCATTCACGCGTTATTTACTTGGAGTTTCAGAGATCAGGGATTCACGGTGTTTTTTTCCTATTTAGACTAGTGTTCTCACTTTCGTTCTGAGTATCCCTGCCCCTGTTTTAAATATCGTCTGAGTCGGCCGAGATATCGTCCGATATCTCCTTTTTTGCATGTTACCGATACGATATAGGAAAATCGTTCACCATATCTTTTGCAGCAAAAAACGGCCGATATTTGAAATATCGCCCGATAAGTTACCCGATATCGGCCGATAAATCGCCTGATAAATCGCCCGATATATTGCCCGATATGAAATAACTTATTTATTGCACGACTGCGTACAAATGTACATTATTTTTTTTTACTATCTTTGCGTGCATATTTCATCATTTTTATTAGGTAGATGATATCTATGACAATAAACCAACTTTTAGTTATCAAATTTCATTATATATACTGTTCGATATGAATGCCCGATATGCGCGCGTATCCCCGATATCTCCCCCGATATCCGATATGCGATATGAAAAACCCCCATCCGATACGATCCCGATATCCGATATTTAGAACCTTGATCCCTGCTTCATCAGGTTCATTTGTATTTATGTAATTGTACAGTTGTTGTATTGATGGATTTGTATTGTATCAGTGTTGTAATTATTTTGTATGAAGAATGTTTGTAATAACATAGGTGATATATATATATATATATATATATTTGTTTCTGTGTATGGTACCAACACTTATGCAGTTACTCCATAGTCCCCAGGCTTAACCACTTTGTGGTTTTACTATAACCTCCAAATTTAACCTCTCTAAAGTTTTTAAAGTCCTTTGGACTTTCTATATGCTACGCCTGGTAGGCGGACCTAGCGTTAGCGCTTTACCGCTAACTTCGTTCGAGCGTAGTTACCCCGTGAGCACAGCTGTGCCGTGAGCGGTAGTATGGCATTCATACGGATGTTTCACCATGTGCGACAAGCGGTAACCACGTCGAGCATGATGGCGTCTAGTGTTGTACGTTAACTCCGCTCCAGCTTTGCTTATAGCTCCGCTTGGATGTTCGCTAGCTTGCTTTCCCTCTTACATGCTTGAAAATTTAACTATATTTTTATTTAATGATTGTGAAGAGTTTGAAACCTGTACTTGTACTATTTTTTTAAAACTGTATTATTTTCCTATATTTGTACCGATCCCCTGTATCATTACCGTTTTCTTGTATTCGAACCGATCCCCGTATTGATATCATTTTTCTGTATTAGTATCACCTGATATGTTATTACTTGACACCTATTATATGTCTGTTATCACCTGATTCCTGACATACTTAACACCTGACATCTTACATGACATACTTGACTTATAATTATTACTTACGAAAATGATGACCTGATATCCTAACATGCACTGATTTACTCCAGTACATGTACTTATAATGCACCTGACATGCTCCTGCTCATTCTCGTACATTGATAATTATCTAATAAAGCATAAAAAAGATAACTTACATCGGGATGGGAGAAACTAATGGATACTGGTGTGATGTTATATCTATAGCAGTCGTAGAACTGACGATTCGTGTTGGGTGTCTTAATCCCCAAATTCGGCAACACGTGTCCGCGTGTAATATAATTCCCGAGAAGAAAAAGTAGTAGTGAGCCGTTATCCCAAGCGAGGCGGTACCCACTATAAATACCTAGATATATGGGTCGGGCGAGTAATAATAATAAGATGCTAATTAATATTTTGTTGTATTGTTTTGCAACTCGGGTTGTATACACTTAGATTATGATAACACGAGGCATAAGATATATAAATGAGGGTTTCCTTATTTGGATTATTTCTTCGACGTACTTATCTCATGAAGCCGTAAATTGAGTTTGTACAGCTGGTTTTACTGGTATTCAGTATAATCGATTTTATGGATTTTCTATCGATTTTATGATGTTTTCTTAATTTAGGAGACAACTCAGTTTATATGAACTCAGGATACGATAATGTGAGATGTAAGGTATATAGATGAGGATTTCCTTATTTAGATTATTCCTTCGCATACTAATCTCACAGATCTGTAACTTGGGCTTGTATAACTAGTTTTGCCATATTCGCTCCTTACTGCCTCCTTGCATGTACCTGCATGTCTGTGCTCACAACACAGTTTTTAATGCATGCTTATGGTTTGAATTTATTGATATATGTGTGCCTACATATGCACCCCACTTGGCACTCATCTTGCCACTCGTTGGGGAGTTCTGACTCCCCTGGACCTGCATGTTCAGATCTTAGAGATTGGACTGAAGTGGACTTCCTATTGATCAGAGTGGCCCAACAATGACGTCGTGGGTCAGCGATAGACCAGTCCGAAGCCCTATCCTTCGAAGCCCTCCTGCTCGTCCTTGGTTTTCCTTTTGTAACTTGTGAGCACCTTTTGTACTGTTCATACTTGTATATCTCTTTGTATTCTCGCATTTGCGTCTATCAGTGATGTAATATTTTTGTAATATCATATCACATCATGTGATAACTTTGTAATGCACTACATACTTTCATTCTCTAATTCTTGCATGTACGTATATATGTAAGGGTATTTCCGGCCTGCGTATATACGTTCAGTAACGTCTCCGTACCTGCGGGATCGCGGGTGTTACTATATTTCTATTATTTTCAAGGATTTACACAGGGTTCCAACACTTTAATCCTTCATCTTCAAGAAATTTCCTGAACCAGACGAGAAGAAATTCCTAACAGCAGATCTGAAGCTTATTGCTCGCATCGTCAAAGAGACAAAGTGATCGTGCACTGATCAAACTCCTACCGGCACACTTTCCCAGAATCAACTCTCGCATAAGATTCTTATAATTTTCATTTTTAATTACTTATAATTCTCAAATTTCTTCAAAGTTTTCTAATGGAAAACTTGTACACATATATATATTTCTTTATTAGCGTTGTTGATCTTCCGTGAGAATACTAGGTAAAAGATCACCAAATATTATTAAAATATGCTATTGTTATACCTTACAAAAAATTAGACGTAATTAATAGTTTCTTTCATGATAACATGCATTTATTTAGAGTGATTCCATTCTTATGAGATAAATTAAGTTACATTAAGGTTAGTATTTGAATGCTATGAATTGAGTTGCTTAATAAATGGTGAACTCATTCAATTCACAATTGATATTTTTTTTCAGATTTTCAAAAGGACCAAATTTAGGAAGATGAGGCATTAGAGTACCGGTGGATCCACATCTTTCATATTTATAATTGTGTGCATATGATCAAATTGGAACTTGATGTTATTTTTTACATAAATGGATTTACCAATGAGTCTGTATGGTATCAGTTTGTGTTGGAGGCTGGTTATGAGACTTTGAGACATGTATATATGAAGGATTATGACTAGAAATTTTGATTTGGTATTAATATTCATTGGGAGTTATTTCACCAGTTTAGCATCCATACATGTTATTGGATATATAGCTAATATATTTTCTTAGAAGTACAGATTCAGTTATAACTATTGTTCTATACATGATCAAGAAAAATGAGAGGAAAAAGAAAGAAGGAATCTAGAAGGAATACACATCATGGATCATTAGTGATTAGCCTTATCAAGTAACATTCTGGGATTTGACTATTTTATGATCTTGGGGTATGACGCCATGTTGCATGTGTGTCATGAGCCTCAGCGAAGCGCTTAATTGGATTGGTTGGACTCGTTGGGCCTGAGCCCATTACGGCCAAGCCTTCAGGCTCGTTAGGCCTGAGTCCAATCATATGGTGGGCTATGCCCACACAATACTTAGTTGCAATAATTTTTTCAAATTTTTGTTGAATAGTTGCCCACACAATACTTGGCAGTATGTTGCCTTCACCTTTGGTTGTTCCTTTAAGCATATTAAATCTTTATTGAGACCCTAACACGTCTCTTCTTTCTATTTCTAATGAAGTTGTTTTCCAAGTGTGTGCCATCCATCATCTCTGTATGGGAATAGTAATGGATACTCCAAAGACACATAGGTTGGGTGCATTTCACTAATTCTTTGAAAACCTTTCTTGTAGTGACACAGAACATCACACTTACCTACATGTTGTAAATAATCACCAATCATCAACACTGCAATATATGAGTTGTTGGGGCAATCATTTGCCTCATTTTGTTTTTCATATTCTCAATTATGTGTGAACTGAATTCGGACTTCTGTCCCTTTTCGTCCCATTCCCTGGCTTTTTGAAACGCTTTAATGCACCTCTTATTTTCACCAAGGACTAACTTTAATCTCTCTATTATTTCATCGTCCATATTCTTTTTTGCTTTTGTTGTTTTCTTTTTCTTTTCCAATGATCGTTACTTGTTCATTATCTCATGTTCTGTGATGCTAGATATATAGTGACGCATACCTAGGCCTCACTTCATCAATAGGCATCAAGGAACCATAAACATTCATACATAAAGTGTAAGGCCCTCTCCATTTCATCACACCGTAGGCTATTTTTTCTCCATGGGATGTCATTGCAAACATAGAGTTGAATATCCAGATGTGTTCTCCAAAGCATTTTGACACAAGGTCTGAGAAAGAAGGATCGATGCGTTCTAACTGAGTATCTAATGTTGCCTTAAAGGGTGGGAAAAACGATTTTGCCACCAACAGCAGCTTGCATAGTGGCACTTTTGTCAGCTTCACCATGTCTTCTTTCCACATAATGGCGCCACAGTTTCCACATGATTCTGATGGGTAAGCAAGTGTGTAGAGATTTCTATGTGAGATTATGAAAATAGGAAAAATTCATTTATTAGGTAAAAATGTTCTTATTTTTCCTCTAACTTTCTATAGCCCCAGCAAATCCAAGGCAAGTGAAAGTATGGAAAAAGACAACATAAGGGTACTAGCTGCGTCTGAACAGAACCTGATTTGTGTTCATAATTACTTTGATTGTCGGGCCAATTCAGAGTGTTCTATCATCCAATTTAGGCCAGCTCATAATTAATTTGATTCATATAATCATCCTCTTTGTTACCTAACGGAATCAATTTCGTTTGATTTGAATGTTGCAGAGATAATCGCTTCTAATGCTTCTGTGCCAAGGCACAAGTGCATTTGCAGAGAAATCTATGCTACTTGAACAAAGAAGTCCACCGCACCTCATGATTCAAGTAGAGAAAAAGAAGTTCTAAACTTTCAATTTTATTTTTGTGCTTAGGCCTGCGCCAACCTCCTATTGCATTTGGAAAGCATCATAAGTGGCTTGAAACCTCCCATGCTTCACCCCATTTCCTTTGTCCTTGCTATTTTCACTTGAAATCATATCCTTGCAAGCTGCTCCTCCTCTCCTTTCTTTCATTGGAGGCTGAGACCTATATTGCATGGACACGACAATGTTGAAATGTACACGACACGTAGACACGTGGCAAATTCTTAAAAATACACACGACATGTGTGCCTGACACGCGTGTCTGATACGTTTCGGACATGACACGGCTCCATCATAGAAGTGTTCGTGCTACATAAGCTGAGACTGCAGGTTGCAAGTTTTAGTGGAGCCCACATCTTGTTTCTCATTTTCAACTCTTAGTAGATTTGTTTTCTCACTGCTTTCAGAATTGACCTACTATATTCATGCTAAACATAGGACATTCCCAAGCGAATGCCCTTCCGCTGCCTTGCACATTAAATCAGCATCCTATACAGTGTGATTCTTCTTCTGGTACCTTGCACATACGCAAGATCTTTCTCCCCTTTATTTGTTAGTTAGACAATCCCTACCCTGCATTTCCTTTTGTGGCACTTTTAGGTTGCATCACCATGTTCTATTGGACACAAAATCGCATTATAAGCTAAGCGCATCAAACTCATTTATCTAGAAAGAAAAGAAACACACTGTTTTAGGGTGGCTAGCTCTTGACACACGCGTGGACACACGCGTGCGTGCACACAAAAAAGGTTAGGACACAGCGTACACATGTTGTGCACATGAAAAGCGAGAATGTTTCTTGGGGTAGGATTATAACATAGTAAGTTTATACTTTATTATAATCCAAATTATAATTTGGGGTTCAAATTTGATAAGTTATTCAAAAGTTAAGAAAGAGTGAGATCAAATTTAATATTTTGATCTATTTTATTCTTTTTAGCTAAATAATTTTATCTAGAACATCTACATATGTAGATATCCAACATTATTTCAGAATTGAGTTTTTTTCATATGACCCCAGTAAATTTGTTGTTTACATATAACACCCAAAAGATTTTGTATTTATGAAAACCCCACAATAAACTTTAAGTTGTTTATTCTACCAAACTATTAAGCTATTCATGGACACAACAACATTGAAATGAACATGACACGCCGATACACAACAGATTCTCTCCGACACGCGTGTTGGACATGGCACGACTCTATGATAGGAGTGTTCGTGCTACATAGCTATTAAGTTTTCCTTTAAAATCTTACAAAAGACCCTGATTTTAAAACGTGTTCATGTGCATGAATGGAGTTCAGCAACAAAACAAATCAAGCAAGTCTCGCCAACAAAGGATGGTCGATCTAGACTACAAGTTCTCAGCTTAAAATAGTGATCAGTGTTTATTGTAAATAAGTTGCACACATGCATCAGATTTTGAAATGTAAATTAAATGAATAATAACATTATTTTGTCATGCGAGTCCCATATGTAATATTCAAATTAATAGATACAAGATAACAAAAGCAGTGTACTCAAGTTATTTTATGTAATTAGCCAGCAGAAAGATAAACTAACAGAGAATTCTATTCTGTGAAACTAGTATCGTCCAAAGGGAAAGAATACCTGAAGAAAACCGATTAGACCAAGATCAAATCAAAAGGTGTTCCAACAACGGCAGCTTTGTATCGCTCTCAGCGTCAAATAGGTCTTCTGGTGGTTGTTCTCAAATTGCTTGAGCGACAAGTTGGTGTGGAAGCAAGATGACGACAGGGGGTCGCCGGAGTGTAGACAAAGTCT
Source organism: Agave tequilana (assembly GCA_038442645.1). Lineage (NCBI taxonomy): Eukaryota > Viridiplantae > Streptophyta > Magnoliopsida > Asparagales > Asparagaceae > Agave > Agave tequilana. The sequence goes on along the minus strand of JAVJIF010001136.1, from coordinate 132,882 downwards.
GAGTAGTTGTCAGAATATACAATCTCAAATAGCTCACCTTCATACACCAAGAAGGTTGACGTTGAATCCAATTCAATCATGAGGCGTCGACTTGTGGCAGAAGAAAGACTTGAAAATAAGAGGGAAAATAATGTGGATTGGTAGAGGGGACTGGGGCACTGGTACAACAGAGGGGATTTGGGGCTTTGCTAGTGCAACCGGGGAGGTCGGCTATCACTGGTGCAGCAGGAGCATTAAATCCAAAGGCAGCGAGAATAGATGAGAAACACTGTACAGACGCGCCGTCGATGAAGTCAATGGGTCATGATGGAGGGAATCGAGATGTAGCCATGGTCGCTGGAGAGTCGGAGGGAGAGAAAATTGATGTGTTGTTGAAGATGTTGCCGCAGTTGCGAGGAAATCAAGGGCCTATTAAGGACGCTACCAAGCTGCAGTGTTGTTGGTGAAGGAGAATCATTCCCTAGCGTCAATCATAGAGAGCACTGAGATTGAATTGATAGATCTTTGCTTCAATAACATGAATACAGGAATTTAACAGAGAAACAAAGAAAAGATTAAGAGGGAAGAAGTACAGAGAGCAGTAAGCAAACAAGTTTCATTTTCATCATTCATCATCCCTCATAAAGGACACCAAGTTGCCTTTATCAGGCTCAAAATTTAGTTCAGAACCATATCCTCGAGCTCAACAAGTAGGTGTGTCGTCTGCGCAGAAAGACACGTCCGTAACGTGTACGTGCTCTGATGTCAGATCCCTTACCTAACTTTTCTGCACTCTTCTCTAAAGTCTACCTTCACTCCCCTTTCTTCCCCCCATAGAAGCTAGTCCCTCAAATCCATATCCTATCCCACAACAACCTTAACCCCATCTCCCCCAGACTTGAGACTCGTCTTCTCTCATTCATAGATCTCCCTTACGCATTCCTCAATTATGTGAGTGATAGATGTTACAATCTAAAATTCTAGCATGAATTTAGAGGTGAATTTTTGAACAATAACAAAGTCAAGAATCTTAGGTAAACATCAAGAGAGAGATGAAGAAACTTGGGCAATTGAGGGAGATGATGAAGAATGGGGGGAGAGAGAGGAAATTTATAGACAGGAGTTTGACAAAGCTAGTAGAGATGAAAGGAATTGAGATAGGAGTTCAAAGCTAGTAGAGATGAAAGGAATTGGGGGTTTGACAGATGGTTTTGTGGACGGAAGGGATTAAACACGGTTTGGGAGAAAACCGTTGGAGAAGATATACACTCAGAAGAGAAAAAGTTTCGAAAGATGATAATGGTATTAAATAGGATTCGGGATAGGTATGAAATTTAATTAGGGAATATTTAAGGAAAAATATAATCATTTGATAGAGCTTTAAAGGAATGGGTTTTTTTTAAATAAATCAAGGCTAAATTACTAAAAGCTACCATGAACTTTCAGGATTTTTCAAGAAACTACTATAACTTGATTTATTACGACTAAGTACCACAAATCAAAAAACTACCACTTGTAGTTAGACATCAATATAAGCTTGAAAACTCATTCTTGCCCCCTCATTAATTCGACTAAGCCCATCAAATATCCATCGGAGTGTTCAGAACCCAAAATCAAAAAGGAAAAAAAGAAAACTTGTGTCTTAATCTCTATCACTCTCTTAAGAACGAAAAAAATCTCCTTGCTGTGAAAAGAACTTGCCTTTCAGCCCTCATTGAAGTTGTTGGAGATGAGAGATCATCGTTGTCGGTCTTGCTCGATCATCGTGGGTCGTCATGGATCGCTACGAAGGTCAAAGTGCAGGTCGTGGAATCTCGGTGGGCATTGAGTTGAGAAAGCTAGCATTTTCTTAGAGAGATGATGAGAGGTAAGAGGTGAGGATATTTTTGTCATTAACTTGGTAATAAATGGTCACATGGGATTGAAAAGTTTACATCCAACAGACGGATGGTAGTTTCTTTAAAGTAGTTTCTTTAAAAGTTCGTGGTACTTAATCATAATAAATCATGTTTATGATAGTTTCTTGAAAAAACATGAAAGCTCATTGCAGTTTCTGATAATGTAGTCATAAATTAACATATAGCAGGGGTTACATGTAAATAAATTTCTAGGGGTTGTATGTAAATGAGAAAGTTTAATAGGGCACATAGGAAAAAAAAAGCTTTCACAACTATCTATCGACTAAAAAATATACTTTTATCACCTTTACATTAAACTTATATCGATTCTAAAATACAATAAAGCAGAAAAGCACAAGAAAAAATTAAATATGCAGTAAAAATCATTTGATGAAAATAAAGCGAAGTAAAAAATGAGAGAATTGAAAAAGAAAATGAATGTTGCAAAACCAGAAAAGTTATAAAAAAGTATAATACAATCAATAAAAATGAAAAATAAAGTAAAAACTGTAGAAAGATAAATAAGAATCTCAAAAAATATATATGAAAATAAAAGAAAAGAAAGAAGTAGGGAAAAAAGAATAGTCTATAACATAGAAATAAAGTAAAAAACCACACAAAAAAAGAATCATAAAAAAAGGAAAGAAAAGGAAAGAAAAAATCAAAAACACAAAAAAATGCTACAGAAAAAATATAGAGAAAAAACAAAACTAGTCATATGAAAAATAAAAGAAATAATTTGGAGGAAAAACACAAATATTAAAAGAAGAAAGAAATTTAGAAAATGAAGAAATAAAAGATATAATCCAAAACACAAAAATGTCGAAAAAAGAAAAGAAAATTTTGGAAAGAAATAAAAAAGATGTGGACAAACAAAGAAAAAAATCCGAAGGAAAAAAAAAGAAAAGCAAGGAAAAGAATCATGAAGAAAAAGCAAACATTGGGAAAAAAATGGGAAAAAAAAGGAATTAAAGAAATACCGAATCTAGAAAAAGAAGTGCAGAAGTACTTGAAAAAAATAAGTAGAAGGAAACCAGATATAAAGGACAAGCAAAATGAGGAATATAAAGAAAAAAACATAATGTAATTAAAAAGAAAATAAGAAAATGTAGGAAAACAAAAGGAAGAAGAAAAAATAATCTTTGAAATGGAATATATAGAGAAAAGAAAACAAAGAATTGAAAAACAAAGTAGAAAGAAAAGGTAAGAGAAAGAAAAGGTAAGAGAAAGAAAAGAAGAAAACTAAAAATAAATATGGAAAATAAGGGAAAAATATCTAAAAAAAGTAGAACATCCTTAAAAAAAGAAAAATAACAAAGAAAAAGAAAAAAACCTGTTGTAACATAACTTGGAAAGAAAAAGAAAAGTAAGAATAAGAAAAATAAATAAATGTGAATATTACAAAACAGTAACAATAATTTTGAAACAAAAGTAGGACTAATAGGTTAAAAGTATCTGAAAGAAAATAAAAAGAATTTTCAAAAAGAATAATAGAAACTATCCAGAGAAAAGAAAAGAAAAATAGAAAAAACAAAAAGAAAGAATAAAATGATATAGGAAAAGAGAGAGAAATAAGAAGTCAGAAAAAAGAAAATTACAGTGAAAAACAAAAAAAGAAAAAATGAATCTTAAGAATGAGATCAAAGACAATAATAGGGAAATAAAATGAAAAGAAAAAACAAGAAAGAAAAGGCAAAAAAATTGGATTAAAAAAATCAAAGAATTATTCAAAATAAAAAAATAGAATAGTAAAAGAAAAAAGGGTTTAAAAAATAAATGAAAGATTATTAAGAAAAACGAAAAGAAAGAAATAAAAAAAATAAAAAGGAAAGATATAAAGAAGACAAATAAAAGAATCTCGAAAACAATGGAAACAAAACATAAGAAAGAAGGGGAAAAGGGCAAGGAAAGATATGGGAAAAAAAAGAAACAACACAAAGGTAGAATATTATTAAAAAAATCAGAAGGAAAATAACCACGAAAAAAAATAGAGAAAATAAAGAAAGCATATGGAAAGAAAAGAACAAAAAAGAGTAAAAACGACATAAAGGAATAAAAGAAGAGAAAAATATGGACAAATAAAATAATAATAATTAGTGAAAACCAAAAAAAGAGATAACCTCAAAAAAGGGGGCGAAGGAATTAAAAAGCGAAACTCAAGTGTAATAGAAAAAAGCTAGAAAAAATAGATAATACAAAATTCTGAAGGAAAGAAAGGATAAAAAGTGGAATATTAAAAAAAGAAAAAAATCAGAAAACACTAACATAAAATAAATTAATCATAAATAAAGAAAATTTTGAAACAAAAACAAAAAAAGAGTGATAAAAGAAAAGAATAAATAAAGAATTAAAAAAGAAATAAAATAATCTTTGACATAGAAGTGCATAAAGAATTGAAATACATAAGTAGAAGGAAACCTGAAATAGAAGACAAAAAATTGGAAAGAATAAAGAAAAATATAAACTATAATCAAAAAATAAAAAAAATAAAATGGGGGCAAAATAATGAAAATAATCGAAAGATTAAAAAAATAAGGAAAAAAAAGAATCTTCAAATGAAAATTCAGAAAGAGAGAAGAAAGAATAAAAAAATAAAGTAGAAAGTAAGAGAAGTAAACAAAATATGGAAAAATTAGTTTAAAAAAAAGGAATTGGAAGTCGCCCATGTGGCCACATGGTAAGTCATTGGGTTTTGCTCCCCAATGGGCACCGGTTCGAATCCCATGGGGTGCGACATATGTAAAAAAGATGTATGTGTGTGTATAAATTGGCAGTTAACCGTGAGCTTCTTCTCAAAAAAAAGAATTGGAAAAAAAGTAGACCAGAATCATGGAAAATAGAAATATGTAAAAGAAAAAAATGTTGAAAAATAATTTGGAAAGAAAAAGTAAACAAAGAAATCAGAAGAATTTATACACACTTATATTGCAATTTAAGTCTAGGAAGAAGCAGTGTTCTAAATATCCCCGATATTGCGCCGATATTGCGTTTACGGCACCTAGCCGCAATGATTTGGCACATCCAAACTGATAAAGCGTTTTTCATCCAAAATCGCCGATAAATAGGCATGGACCCGATATATCGGCCGCAATTTCGGCGATTTTGGATCCGATATAGCGTTTTACACCAAATTTCTAGGTTAGGTATTTGGGTATTTCGAGTAATGTGACAATGTGGCGTTTTTGAAGATTCTACACTTGGGTAGTTATTATAGATTCATAGGCTTAATGCAAGTTAGCGAGTTAAGTATATCTTAAACATATATGTATGATGTTTTATGTAGATTTATATAATTTATGCATATATTGTCTTATTGAGATACGATTTAAGACAAGAAGATATGTATATTACAGTCCGATTTTGACATCCGATTTTTAAAAATATCCCCGATATATCCCCATCTCCGATAAATTTTTCCGGCCGATGCAGCCGCTGTGGCCGCCATTTAGAACACTGGAAAGAAGGCACACTCTTACACAAATATTTTCCCCTATATGCATTACTTTGTGGACGATTGTTATTTCGTTTAACATAAAATAAGAATGATTGTAATTCTCAGCCACAAGGTATGGTGTTATGGTGTTAGATGGACTTGGACTTAATCACAACCATTCATAAAAGAAACAGATGGTCAAGAATTGACATATTGTACCTTTCAATACAAAAGACACAGATGCAAGGATTTAAATCTGATCAAGAGGCAGTTTGAATAATACTATTAGAAGCAAGAAACACATGAGTGTGACGTGTATTCTTCTCGTTTTCGCTATAATGAATCTCTCATGCTGGTGCCTGATGCTCCATGAAGTATGCGAATTTAGTTGGGAAAAACCACGTATATGTTGGAAGAAGAGAAATGTCAGAATCGTTACAACAACAGAGGAGAGACAAAATCATTGTTTTCAGGAGTAAATAAGGATGTAAGGGAGCTTTTGAGAACTTGTAATTGGAAAACTAACAGAGAGAGCAATATGAGAGCTATTATGACAATTTAGGATGTATAAGCTAAGTAAGAAGGCTAGCTCTTTTAGGTAGATGTGTTTTGCTACAAAGTAATGGGTCACGGCCAGGGTCCTCTCCCTATTCTTCTGCTTGTATTCATATGAACCTTGCAAACCATATGGTTGTATATTGCATGTTTCTGTATCAATAATATCACTTTACTGTTCAAATATACACACATTTATATATAGAGAGAGAGAGAGAAACTTGACTACTTCCGAAAGGGTTTGAGCATGAATTCTTCCCACTCAAATTCAATGTTATGACATTCAATAAAAGATCCACTCAGTTGAAGTTGATTTACATTATTTAAAATAACTAAAAATCAAAAATCAAGTTTGTTTTAATTTTTTTGTTCATGCATCAAGTAGGCACAAAATGGACACAACCAAAAGTAGCATATTACTTAAATCTATGATTTTAGACATAAAAATTCCTGATCCTATCATTTGATCATGATCTAAACATAAAAAACCCCCACACCAACTTCTGTTAGGTTTTAAATATTCTACACCGTTAAACTAACCAACTCACTATTTTAATTTGCGCCTACTTGATGAATAAGCAAAAAGTATTCAAAACAATAGATTTTTTTTATTTTTAGTTACTTTAAATAATGTAGATCAACTACAACGGATTGGATCTTGTATTTGAATGTCATAGCATTGAATTTGAGTGGAAAGTATTAATGCTCAAATCCTTCCCAAAAGATCTAAGTCTCTTTACACACACACACATAAACATATATATATATATATATATATATATATATATATATATTTCTTTTTTTGAAATCTGTCAGGGTATCATGGGCCCAAAACTCGGACAATACCCCCAACTAATCCTACGGGTCCCGTAGCCTTCTCCCTGAAACTATATGTGTGTGTGTATGAAAGAATAAAAACTAAGCAATATAAGATAGATTTAAAAAATTGTGAGAAGTGGAAAATATCAAAAGAAAGATTAACGAAAAAAAGCAAAATAATCGGTGAAGAAAAGAAAAAATGGGAATAAAAGGACAAAGAAAAAGAAAGTCTGCAAAAAGAAAAAGAAAAGAAAAGAAAAAAATAGATTAGAAATGAAAAAAATTAAAAAATCTACATGGAAACATAAAAGAATCCAGAAAAAGAAAAGAAAGTTTTTCTGGAGAGAGAAGAAAAGAAAGAACAAAATAAGAAAAAAAAGAATTAAAAAAAGGAAGAATAAAAAAGTAGGAAAGAAAAATCACAGGGAAAAAAATAACATCAATGTAAAATTTTAAAAGAAAACAATATGGAAAGTGCAGAAAGGGAAAAAAGAATGTCAAAGAGAAAAGAAAAGAATATGGAAAGAAAAGATAATAAAGAACAAAGAAAAATCAAGAAAGGAAGAATATATGGTAAAAAAACAAAGAAAGAATTGAAAAAAATAAGAGGAATAGAACCGAGAAAAGAGAAACACAAAAAAATGAAAAAAAGTTGAATGAAAAGGAAAAGAAAAGAAGAAAATCTAGAAGGAAACGAAAGAAGAATCAAAAAAGAGAAAAGATACAGTAAAAAGAAAGAATCAAAAAATAAAATCCAAAAAAGAGAAAATTTTGGGAAATTCATGTATAACAAACAAGATTTCGGGGGGAAGAAGACACTCATAAGGATGAAATGAATACAAGGAATCAAATTAAACAAGTAGAAAAAGGATAATATAGTCCGAAAAAAGGATAGAAAAACACACATTGGAAAAAAGGAAAAATAAAAAGGAATAAAAAAGCATAAATAAAAGAAAAAACCTAAGGAAACACAGAAGAAAACGATTGGATAAGAAAAAAGGGAAAAGGGTATAAAAAGAATGCACGAGACGGAGACAGAGAATAGAGTAAAAATGAAAGTAAAAAGAAATCACAAGGAAAACAAAAAGGAAGGAAATTTGGAGTAAAAAAGAAAGAAATTTTTTTTTATTCTCTTTCATGAAAGTTTTTTTTATGCTTTGTCATGTGGCATTCTAAACTATCATGGGGACAACTTATTGCTGAAAACATATAACTTTAATCAAAATTGAATCAATTGAGCAAATCAAATTAGAATTTCAGTTTAATTAAATAGAAAGTTATCAATGATAACTTCTTGAGTCTATAAGCAACGTCATCATAGGAATCAGATGTAAATTTCATGTATCAATAGCAGAGTGATATGTGCCTAACATCATTTGCTAATAATCGGCAATTAATTAAGTAAACCAAAGAATCAACAACTCAAGCATGTTCTGTTAGCATGTAAGAATTGAATTGAAGAATTAAACCATAAGAAGGAAAAGAAGTGATCCTTTTTGCACAGGTTCATATATAGAAATAGACACAGAGCATGTATATGTATCTAAAAGAGAGCAGGACGGGTTTAGCTTTTCTCTTAATCAACATAAAGACCACTGATGGGGCACCTAGAATAATATAACGTGCAGAAAAGTTTCAATTATTAGATAACTATAATGATCGGTGGAGTTATGGTACCTCACATGTTTCAATTTTTTACCACATGATCGACCTATCAATATAAACAATACTTAAAATCATACTTCAGGCGTTACTTAAAATCATACTTCAGACCTGTACCAGGGCACTAGAAAAAAATTGTTTCGTGCTCAATGAACTGCATTCAATCAGATGGCCATTTAAACCACTAAAGAAAATACCTGAACCAACATGTAGGTAAGACACCTGCTCCAATATTTGCTCGTTGCATGCCTTCAAAGTGGCATGAACCTTCTCTCGACAACAGCAACTGAAGATCTGAAACACATATTTCCAGGTGAAGGGAAAAAAAAATCAAAAACCCTTAAGAAGCATACCACATTAGAGGAATTTCGGAGGAAGGTTATTATTTATTTTCCTCGCTCTTCTCTCCCCTATAACTTGAAAAGAAGTCATTTTAACGTCACACAGTTATCACGCAAGAATCAATGAATCATTGAGCATCAGAATAAATTCCCTTGTACGGACCTTATTTGGCTAACCTAAGGTAGATGCAAATCAGGAACCTAAAAGCTAATGATGCATTTAAAAAAAAAGGCATAAAATCATTCTTCTGAAAACAAACAGTTCATGGCTCTTATTCACACAGTTTGCATGGTATGTTAAGTGTTATGGTATTGGAATTTTTGTTTTGATACATCAAGTTCCCGCCAAAGGAAAGTTGTAGATTGTCACATGCCCCATTGCATTTGGGGGCGTGACAGCCAGCCTGAGAAAACATAACCGAGCAACAAGAATATACCATCAGAATTTTTTCTGGACCACTAATTATGAAATCTACATCTGAATTTGCAATTAGAGATTAAAAAATAACATAAATAAACATTTTATGTTATGCCAGTAATCTTGAATAATTTAAGAGATGTGAACTGATGTCTAAAAACGTGTTAGATGGATAGGAAGAAAGTAAATAAAAGTAAATGTAAGTGGAAATCATGAAAAGTTTAAGAGGTGAAATGATGCATAAAAACATGTTACATGGATAAGCAGAAAGTAAATAAAAAATAACTATAAGTAGGGACACACTGATTCCAAACAGACTGAATACCTCATAACTTCCAAAGACATTACCAGTAGAGGCATAACCATATCTAGGATAATCCTGCAAGGATAGTGGCATGAATGAGTTTTTGACAATATGACTACAGAATCACACGGAAAATTGAGAGGAAAAAAAAGACCATGCAAATAGAATTGACACATGATATAACATACTAATACTGGAATCATCAGTAATAGAGTCCATCCTCATTCATAAGAAGGGAGTCCCAGGTAGGTCATATTAGCCAAAAACATATAATCCAAAAAATCACACATGCAAGGAAGTCTGTAAGCAATTCAATCAAGCTTTAACTAATTGCAAGGAAAGAGTAAAATCATCAAACATAATGACATAATTCACAGTTGTCCTTGATAAAATTGATACCCACAGAACTCTAAACCTCTCCCCCAAACACCCCCCACCCCACCCCCCACACACAAACAAAAAAAAAAACCCCACCCCAAACAAAAAATGAAAGAGTAAAAAGAAGAAAAGCATTAATATGTACTACAATCACAGAAACTAGAAACACCAGTTGGTTAGATCTTGTTAAAAATAAAATCGTTGAGTTCAGTTGATCAAAAGAGTTGAAAGATCAAGGAAAATATTGATAGAATTAAAAATTGTTGACAGGATCAAACAGATTGTAAGGGATGCCCACCACTCACCTTTTCTTCTTCCTCCTCCAACACTTCACCATCTCTAGTTAGTTTTCATCCAATGGCAACAAGGAGAGGGGAAGAAATTAAAGGAAATTTTAACGTTAACAGACTGCCAGATATGGAGGAAGAGTGATAATTTGGAATTGGGTACTACACTGCAGCAGCGACAATCTCTCCAAAGAAGCAGCACCACACGCATTTGACCGTCATGGATATTTGGCAGCTCAAATGGCTAGAATCACACATAGGCTCTTCGCAACATCACAACTACTACCAGCTGCAGTCACCAACTAACATTGTTGGAAATCTTTGCAAGCTCAAAAGACCATTGAGAAGGTACACACACAAATAATATAACTAATTATTCTGTTGCTTTTTTCAGATTCAGTTACAGCTCTGTTTCTTAAAGAATTAATCAAATGTTCTCCCTTGTCTTGATTCTGGGATCATCAGACGCCAATCCTTTACAATAATCGTGCTTGTAAGATCCCTTGTAATTGTGCTTTGTTGAGCTATTACCACAACTAATCACATCTAAATTTACATAAAAGTTTACATAAATTATGTTTCTGTTTCATGTCACTGTTTGTTCCATGTAAAGTTAGGAATGTAGTCCTCCAATACTCCTTACATGAAATCATTTTACAGACCCTTCGCTAGCTCAATTAATTCAATTTGTTTGAGAGAAATTAATATAGCTATTTGTCCGATTTGATTGCTGTAGGTTGCTTATTTTTCTTGAATCAATTTTTATCTTTACTTCCATACATTATAACAAAGGGCAGGTCATGGAGGGATCATAGAGCTACTGATTGAAGCAAAGCAGCATATTCCTTATTTTAACCAGTCCTGCTGGTTATCAGTTATCACCATATTAGCTTTCTTTTGAGTTGGCTATCCTATTAAGTAATTGGTATTTGGTACCAATTGTAGATTTAATTGGCTGTCATAGAGATGTTTTTTGTGGGAACTGCTTTGCTTACTTTTGGATCGGTTTTGTATATCTGAAAGTTTCTATAGATGTAGTTTAGAGTATGCAAAGATAAAACCTAAGAATCAAAGATGATACCATCGAATAAATGTAGCACACGCCCGTGTTAGCACAGGAAGACAGAGAAAGCAATGACTATAAAGAGTCCACCTAGCATCATGTTATGGAAGAGGGAGAAGAAAAAATGTTGGCCTTGAAATAAAACACAAGATGGTCAGAAGACTCAGAACAATAATACTACAACATAATATGCATGCAATATAACAATTTGAAGCCAAAAACCATGAATAACATCATTCAACACATTGAGGTATCCATGCAAAATTGCAAATATACCTCAGCAAGTAATGTGACATGGGCCATTTAAACTTGCAGAATTTTAATTTTGTCCTTCACAATTACACCAAAAGGTGCTAACACCAAAGGCTGCTACAAAACTGGTTATTTCTTACAATAAGAATCTAAAGACAGAAACAACAATTATATCTTAGGATACTAGTGGGGGAGAAGTATGGGATAACTAAAACCAAGTTTAAAAAAAGAAAAAAAAAACTGTACTTGTTAAAAACTTGCGTATATATGACTGAGACTGGTTATTCCTAAGTAAGCAAGGAAACTATTCATTTCCCAACTAGATATCCAAAATAAATTAGTATGACCCCTAAATCTTCTAACAACTGATTGAATCTTAAAGTTGGGCTCTTTTCGTATAATTCCTTGTTGTGTTGAATTAAATAGAGATACTATAAAACCTTACAAACTAAGATTGCACATTAAAAACCAATTCATTTCCGTTATCGCTGACTCTTATATTCTTAGCAGAAGAGAGAGCCCATGCTCCCAAATCCAAATCCACATAGGAAAAATCAAAATTAGCCCTTACCCGATCAATTTAAGCAGTTCATTTTGTTCAGTTATAAGACTACAAACCATAACAAATTAAACTCTTCAAATCCAAAACAAAATAAGCCCAATTACCTGTTCATCCAAAAGTCTTGAGAATGGAGAAAAGACATTTGCGACTGCAGCTATTTAAACTCCACAGATCAGACCGCAAGATATCATGGAATACGCCAAGCTTCTCCTGTAATAAAGAGGAAGCATAATAGAATGAAAAACATCGAGAAAGGTTCAATTTGAGAGAAAATTAATAAATGGCGACAAGAAAAGGAAATAAAGAAAAGGGTTTTTTTTTTTTTTTGCGTGAATGGGGACAGGGTCTTCAAACCCTGCACCTCAAATTTTGGGTATTTAACTCCGATCTCAAATTTGGAACCTGGAAACTGATCAATCAAAGACCAAAATTTAAATGAGCGATCGAGAAGTGGCGAATCAGAAACAAATCCTAAATCTAGGCAGGCTGGCCTCAAAACCAGATAGTTAGACTGATTTCCCAAATATCGAACCATAATCGAAGGACTTCCAAAAATCTCGAACCTCTACTTTACCTAAAAGAATTAGTGAAGAGAAAGAGACCAAGAAAAGCAAAATTTAGGGTGAATCAGAAACAAAACTCCGACTACTGATTGGACCTCAAAGTTGGCTTTTTATTTTCCCTATAATTACTAGATTGCAGATCAAAAACCAATTCATTTCAGTTGTTATCGCCGACTCTTATATTCTTAGTAAAAGAAAAAAGTTATACTCCCAAATCCAAATGCTTCAAATCCCAGATCAAAACCCGCAATGGATAAAACATAATCAGACCAATTACCTGTTCATCACGAAGCCTTGAGAATGGATGAAGACATCCATAACTGTATCTGCTTAAACTCCAGAGATCACTCCGCATGATATATCATTGGATGAGACAAGCTTCTCCTCCTGCAATCAAGAGGAAAAATATAATAGAATTTAAAACATAGAAAAAAGCGATAATTTTAGAGAAAAGGTTTTGCACGTAGGGAAATAGAACCTTGAAACCCTAATACCTCAAAATTTAAGTGTTTAGCTCCAATTTCAAACTGGATCTGGAAACTGATCCAATTGATGGCGATCCAGAAGGGCAAATCAGGAAGAAAAAAAACCCTAAATCAAGGCAGGCTCTCCGTAAAAAAAAACTGATCGTTGGCTTGATTTCCCAAATCTCGAATCACAACCAAAGGGCTCACAAAAATCTCGAACCCTTCGATGAATTAGACAAGAGAAAGATACCAAGAATAAACTTTAAATAGGCGATAAAAAAAAGGACGAACAAGAAACCAAATCCTAATAAGGCTGAGAGATTAAGTACCTGATCGCTGGCTTGATTTTCCAAAATTTCGAACCAAAGGGCTCTCAAAAGTCGCGAACCCTTGAATGAATTAGGGAAGACAAAGAGATCAAGCAGAAAAAAAAAAAATTAAATAAGCGATAAAAAAAGACGAACAAGAAACCAAACTCTAACAAGGCAGAGAGATTAAATCCTGGTCGGTGTCTTGATTTCCCAAATCTCTAACCATAATCAAAATCTCGTACTCTTAAATGGGTTAGAGAAGACAGAGAGATCAAGAAGACTCAAATTAAAACAAGCAATCAGAAAGGCGAATCTAGGTTGAGAGATCGAGTACTGATCGCTGGCCCCAAATCTCGAGCCACAACCGAAGGGCTTTCAAAAATCTCGAACCCTTAGATGATTAGAGAAGAAAAAAAGATCAAGAAGACCAAAATTTAAATGAGCCATAAAAAAGGACGTACGAGAAACCAAACCCTAAAATAATTGAGGGATTAAGTACCTGATCGCCGGCTTGATTTCCCAAATCTCGAACAATAATCGAAGGGCTCCTAAAAATCTCGAACCCTTGAATGGACTAGAGAAGACAAAGAGATCAAGAAGACCAAAATTAAAACAAGAAATCAAGAAGGGCGAATCGTAAACGAAATCTCAATTCTAGGCGGAGAGATCGAGTACCTGATCGCTGCCCCCTCCCAAATTTCGAACCCTAGTTTGAAGACGATGACGCCTCGTCTGAATGATTTATTAGATCGAGAGAGATCAGAGAGTGAGGTTCTTGATTTTGAAAAGGAGAAGAAGCGCGATTGAGGATGGGATATTTATAGAGGAGACGACACCTGGGGCTGGAGACGGTGAGGACAGCTGTTGCTAGCTTCTGAAAAATGACACGCGTAAGAAACGTGTTCACACCTGCACCGGAACCGAAATCGAACCGGTCAACTTTGGGCTGGCTATTAACCCAATTCTCAGCCCAGGTTATGAAACGTCCGAACCCGATTATTTTCCTCTAGGGTTTTTTTATCGACTTCTTAACCTTTGGATGCAATTGAAAAATACATATAAAAATTCGCGAACTCCAACTGGTTGTACAACTTGTGGTATGCCGATATCTTTTCTCTCTGACTCTAGATTTTGGTTTTAAAATGTATAAAAACTTTTAAACACACAGAGAGGGAGACATTGAAAAGACACGTGAGAAGGAAGACATTAAAGATATGCATATTTAACACGCCCAAATTTTTTACCGAATTGATGCAAACACTCTCTGATATCACTAAAAACAATTGCTCGCTAATCTTCCCGATTCTTTATAATTTTAGCTAGAAAACTACTGCACACAGAGATTCGACTGGTGATTACTGGAGAGCAAATAAATTCAGAGTTTAGCCAGTGGTCGAAATTAAATATATTATAAATATGTTTGTAGTAAGTCTCAAACCGACCACCTGTGGGTGAAGGAAACTCTTATGAACCCAAAGTCAACAGTGATGCCACTTGCGGGGGACTTATAATCATGCATTTGACAGATGGTTAAGGTCTGTCATCACTCATAAGCATCATCAATTCAACTACTTCAACATATTCATTTAAATAGTTTTAAGATGTCTTAGATAACCATGAAATTTCATAATTTTTCCCGTGATGTGTTTTCTAGGAATGCATACCGGGAAACCATCATTGCCCAAAGATGCCAATGTGTACATTCCATGCCTATCAACATGATGGCATTGGAAACAAGTTTCGGTATAGGAGATTTTGTACAATTTCTCTGAGCCTCATCCATCTATGTTCAAGTGATCTAACAAACACACATATATTTCGAGATTTCTTCGGAATTTGTACGCACAACATAGCATTCATAATTTCCAAGGAATTCACTAATATGGATTTAGCTTCCAAAACTAACAAATTAGCATTCATCATTGCCAAAAGTGTCTTTCAAATCCATAATTATAAATTAAAATTAACCCTTGGGCTAATATTTTCTTGAGCACATTAACATAGCAAATTGAACATTGATGTTGGGCCTGTTTGGTTTGATGGAAGTGGGAGGAAAAGATGTAAGTAAGAAAAGAGAATAAGAAATGTGGAAGAGTAGTGAAAAATTAGGATTTGTGCAATTCTCATTTCCGATATTTGATTATAATGTGAAAGTATAAGTGAAAAAGTATATTGTGTTTTTCGGTGTTTGGTTAGTAATGTGGAAGTGGAAATGAAAAAGTTGAGCGTTGACCATAAAATAATATTAAATTAAATATTAATTCTAAAATAACATTTTTGGACTATAATTGGACTGCAAGTGGGATTTACATGACATCAAAATTTAATGTATTAAATTATAACTTATTACAAGTGAGATTTACATGACCATAAAATTGACTGTAGCATCCTGGAAGTGAAAAAATAGTAGTGTAAAAAAGATGTGTAAAAGGAAAAAAGAAAAAGGAAAAGGGGTTTTCTCATTTCCTGTTTCCAGTTCAAAACAAACAAGGGAAGTGGGAAATGAATTTTCCTACTTCCCATTTCCCTCCCACTTTCATTGAATCCAAATGTGCCCGTAACTCAAAAAAGGCAACCAATGAAAAGAACAAATGATTTCGCAAAATCAGAAATAGAAATTGGTCCAAAATAACCCAGCATTCTCCCTCATAGATCAGCCGACAAAATTGATTCCACACCTCATCAACAAACTCGATTCAATACTTAAATTCACCATTGACTCTGAAATCAATCGCACAATCATCTTCAAAATTGTATCTGATAAATTATACCGAATATCAAAGATAAATAGAGCTCCGCTGCAATTTGGAGTACCAAAGGAAAAAAAATAAAATATCGGTCTACAGAGATGGAATCTTCAGAGCTACCTTTCCATCGATCGAAAATGCAGACATATTCTTGAAGAATGGTCCTTGGTTGTTCGAAAATGATCTGATTGTAATGGAGAAGTGTCGGCCTCGCACACTTGCTGACAGCTACAAATTGGATCACTGTGAATTCTAAGCGCAAATTCATAATATCCCATAGGATATTCTCAAAGAGGATGTAGTCGGCTGGATTGTGAAGGAACTCGGCATAATCACCCTGATCAACCGGCGAGACTCGAAAAAATAAGTAAATTATGCATGGATCAAAATAAATATCAATATCAGAGACCCACTGAGGACGAGATAGGCTCTTCCATTACTTAATGATGTGAATTATAGACGCGCGTCGTCAAAAAGAAACTGTCGAGATTTTGCTTGTTTTATGGAATAATCGAGCATGAGGAGTCAAGTTGCAAATGGCTCACTGCAGTGGATTTTGTTCTGTGTACTGTGCTGCTGATGAACGAGGAACGGTAGAATCTCTAGAAACTGATGATATGTAGGCTGGAAGAGTCCAACTACTAATCACCGACCCCTATCCAGAGAAGATCTCCCCCATCAGACCCAAATCACGGGCCATTACCTCACCATCATCACCCCGCCGACACAGTCCCTGCAAACCCCCTTCACCTCCCTTTGCGCAGCAGTCATCTCCCCAAACCCTTACCTGAGCAATTATCTAGCTGATTCGGAGTCAGATCCAGATCCAATTGCTAATCGTCACTAAAACTCGGATCCACGCACCAACAAATCTAGACTGAAACACCCACCCTAACCCTAAACCTAAACCCACATCCTATCTAACCGTAATCTCCCCCCAAATTCAAATCGTCTCAACCCCAGCATCTCTACCATGAGCCCAAATTCACCTCTCACCGCCAACCTCAATCCCCTCGACCACCTACCTCCAGTCATCACGACAACCCCCTCCTCAATAGCCTTGAATTCAACTCGTTTACCTTAAGCCCGACTACAATCCCTTCCATCAGATTCAACCCATCCCAACATCCTACCTTCAGCCACTGTGATATACCCTTACTCAATATAAAGTGTTCGTCCCACTTCCACCCCGGCAATAGTGCTACCACTCAAATCCCTCCTCCCCAATCCCCAACTTACCTCATCAAGGCTACTATCGTGGAGGAACTACAAGAGCAAAACTCATCTATCCATCACCTCTTCTGTCTTGTTACTCCTGTGCTCAGCCGGACCACCCAACTATCGCGCCTTACACCGCCAGCAGGCCGACAGAGATAAAGAAGAGCGATTAAATTTGGGGAAAGATAGAGCTACCAAGTGGGGGTCAGCCCACTTTAAAGAAGTCAAGAGTAGGTCCCGTGTCAAGTGATGAAGTGGTTAGTCTAATCCCAACAAGTGGTGGGAGTTTTCACATGGGGCCAATCATGATAAATAAATTGCAAAAAAAAGTGATGATTGCAGAGCTTGAAACTGAGCTTACCAGAAACTATCACCCCGACAAGAAGACTAAAATTGTGAATGCTGAGTTGGATGCAGACAAATCCCTATTTGATGGTGTTGAGGTGGATTCGGCGAAGTGAACCCACTCAGATAAATGAGGCTATTAACTTGGAATTGTCAGTGGTTCAGGACTGACCCGGCAATTCACAACCTGAAATCTTTCCTATGATCCACCCTGCCAATCATCGCCTTACTATCGGAAACTCACTCAAATGACACAACTTCACCAACACTGTCAGAAGTCTCAGCATCACCACTACTTTGTTGTTCCGTCATTGGTCCTATCGGGAGGCTTGTGGCTCTTATGTGATAACATTTAGCGCCTACAAATCATTTTCTTATCACCCAACTATATTATAGTAGAAGCTCGAATCACAATGGGACTATCGATATGGAACCTTGCCTGCGTTCACGGAGACCCCATCTAACACACGGGAATGTTGGGAGCGCCTTACCAGTATAATCTCTAACATTTCTCTTCATTTACTTTGTTTTGGTGATTTTAATGCCATTTCCTCACAAAATGAAAATTTAGGCGGAGAACCTGTTACATGGAATAAAACTACTGATTTTAATAATTTCTTAAGCACTTCTCGTCTTCTTGATCTGGGTTTCATGGTGCAGTCTATACTTGGTCAAACAAATAACCATCAACAACTCACATCCGAAAGAGGCTGGACAAGGCCTACAACATCCATGAGTGGGTGTCAGAATTCAGAGAGGCCTCTGTACACCATCTGCCAGCGATGGGGAGCGACCACTGCCCCATTCTAGTGAAGCTTCAAAAAACCCCAGAGAAGACAATGCAGGAACTTCAGATTCAAAGCAATGTGGGTTAGGAAACCGGAATAAAAGGATTTACACACAAAGGCGTGGTCCAAGTGCACGAGAGAGGGCTTTCTCATTTAAGTCAGATACGAAGAAATGGCACCAGGAGCACCCTGGGAAGTTGGGCAGCAAAATTAAACAAGCCATAGAGGAGCTCTCTTCTATCCAACAGGGATACATGATCTTACACTGATATAGACGGAGAGGGAGATCTCTAGAAGATCAATAAATTGCTTTTAATGGAAGAAGATTTTTGGCACCAGAGGGCCAAATCTCAGCTAATTTGAGAGGGCAACTAGAATACCAAATTATTTCATATTGTGTCCACCAAACACAAGAGAAAGAATATCATCCTAGCCATTTGAAATGTCGAAGGGGACTGGAAAGATGACTCAGGAACGATCAGGAAGATTGTAGAGTACTACAAGAAGTTTTTCACCTCAGCACAAACCAAACCCAGTCCCTGACAAGTTTTCTTTTGGGGCAACCATCCCATATGATGACATAGTTGGACTCAACTGTATCACATTGGCGGGGGAGATTGAGACTATTATCAAGAGTATGGGGCCGGCTAAAGCACCGGGGCCGATGACCTCCCACCAACTATTTTCTAGTAAAGTTGGGCCACAAATTAAGGGGGAGGTTGTCGATTTCACCCAAAACTTCTCATCTCTGACTCCTTCAAAGATGAGATAAATGATACTAATCTCATACTCGTTCTCAAGACAAGAAAAAGGTGTGTAAGACCTCAATGGATTTCAGACTGATCGCCCTCGATAATGTGATTTACAAGATAGCTGGCAAGATCCTGGCAAATAGACTACACCCCATTCTAGATTCTGTCATGTCCCCAAACTAAGCAGCTTTTGTCCCTGGGAGACAGATCCTAAACAATTTGATGGCAACCTAGGAGTTGATTCATTTGATGAGTTGAAAGAGCCAGAGATCCAAACTATTCGCTCTTAAGATGGATATGCCAAAAGTATATGACATGGTAGAGTGGAGTTTTCTTTTTCACGTCCTTCAGCTAATGGGCCTTCCCTGGCATTTCATAGAGATGATTAGAGCATGTGTCTACACCACCGGTATTGGAGTCAGTATAAACGAAGATATTGATGGTCGCGTTTGCCCCGAGAAAGAACTAAGATTGTGATGTCCACTATTACTGTACCATTTCATCATATGCACTAAAGTCCTATCATCTCTTCTTTGGGAAAGGGAGAATAAAGATGTTTTCAGGGGCATGAAGATCAATCACTCGGCTCCTACTGTATCACATTTCATGTTCACCGACGATCTCATGATATTTGGAGAAGCCTTTGCCATAAATCTGGAGATAATGAAACATAACCTTGATATTAATTCGAGCTAGTCAGGCAAGGTAATCAACTATTCCAAATCTTTAGTTTTCTTCACTAATAATATTTCAAATTGTGTGAAGAATGAATTCGCATGCATCTCGCAGTCCAGTGTATGAAACAAGATAAGAGATATCTCAGGGCCCCCTTATTTGCTACTAGAAGATCGGTCTCATGCCATAAGTATCTTATTAAGAAGAGGAATGGGAAGCTGAAAGGGTAGAAAAGCTCACTGTTGTCCCATATGGAGAGAGAAGTTTTGATTACAGCCACACTGGCAGCCATCCCCTACTTATAAATGGGTGTGGGCCTCCTCCCGAAAGATATTTTTTGGAGAAATGGAGGACTTCATGTGAAACATCTTTTGGGGCTATAGCCCAGAGGATGACACCTTTTCCTAAAGAAGGGAACATCTCAAAAAACCCAAGGCAGTCAGTGGTCTCAGATTTCACCACATACAGCTTGTGAACGAGATCCTATTCATGAAGTTAAGGTGGAGAATCCTGAAGGACCCAACGGTGCTTTGGGTCCATATACTGAAGGAAAAGTATTTAGCCAAAGAATCATTCATTTACTTATCCATCAAAGCTCATTGTTCAGCTTTACGGTAAGGTATCCAGAAAATAAAACCTATTCTTCTTTGGTTAGTGGTGAATGGAGAGAATATTGAGATATTCACGGACCGGTGGATTCCCCAGATGTCGAAACCCATCGCCAAGCCCCTAGACTTCCAGATTACCATCTCGAGGGTTAATCAGCTCATATCCTCTAACAGAGGCAAATGGGATGAAGAATTAATAAGGGATTGTTTTAATCGTACAACTGTAACTTCCATTCTGCATACGCCCATCAACTAGTATGCGCCTTCGAGACGAGATCACATGCTCTGGCTACAGGAATGAACTATCTCGTCATGACCCTTTCAGCCTTTAGGGTCCAAACTAATAACAAGCAAACAACATCTTCCATGTTCAAACAGCGATGGTCATGGAAAGATATGCTGTTGAGAGTCCTTCATTTCATGTGGAGATGCTTTAATGACGCCCTCTTAACAAGCACGAGACGTGCTCATGAATCCCCAGTGCTAATGGAACTTGTCCTTTATGCAATGCTGACCAGAAATCGTAACCCACATGCTGCATTGCCCTATAGTCAAGAGGATTTGGAACAGCTGGGGATCACATTTTGACATTGCCAATGGAGAAAACATTGGCTTGGTAATCAAGCGTTGGTTGAATACGAGAGTTGGAAACGCTAAATTTTTTGTAGATCGGGGCTAATTTGATGTGGTGGGTGTGGAAATGTCATTGTAAATGGGTTTTTAAGAGAAACCCATTCTCGGTGGATACTATCAGAGCTATGAAAGCTGCTGTAGAAGATGAAAATCAACTAGAGGGGAGTGAATAGGTGATAGACTAAAAAACAAAGTGGAAATTAAAACAATCACAATAAACAATCTCAATTATGAAAAAATGAAGTCGTGTACCCGGTGAATGGCTCTAAACTTCTCCTCATGATTTCTCTTTAAATAAGAGTTGCACAATTGCTTTTCTTGATGTTTAGAGAATTGAAACAATAGTAGAGAATTCAACAAGTATAATTTGCAATAAATAATAAGAAAGATATATAATTGCAATAAGTGGAGGAGTGAGAGTTTAGAAAGATCAAATGAGATCCCAATTGCAAACACAGAGAATTGTTATCGAGATTCGAGCCATTTGCTCTACATCCTCGCCTTCACCGCAATGAAGGATTCTACTATAATCAACTTTAATTACAACTCTAACTCGATCCCACAAGATCTGAACCAACAACTTTACTTCACTACCCTCCTTCCAAGAGGAACAACCAAAGAACAAAAAATTACAAACTTGGTGATCTTCACAAGACCACAAACTCTCCCTATTACACTTCTCCTATACCTCAGTATAGAGGATTGATAGCTTAAAAGAAAATGTTAGAAAAGTAGAGAGAATAGGATTGAATAGCACTGGAATCTTTTGAGACTTTTTGCAAAACTAGATTTTGAAAGCTAAAACTTGTGTAAATCTTGTATTTGACACTCTCTAATCACTCTTATTTATAGGAGTAGGACAGAGACCAATTCCCAGTAAATCTCAATAATAAAAACATCTTAAAAATCATCGAAAATATAAAATAGCCATTGGAAATGAATCTGGACTAGTTTGCATTGAAAAATAACCGTTACAGGCAGAACATGCATGTTTGACCATTGGTGGAGCGGAGACGTGACAAGAGTCGGCGACGCATATACGCAAGGATAATACCTCACGTATACGCGCTAAACCTTAAGTAACCCGAACAAGCTATATAAATCTACTAAGATCAATAATGCATATAAATGTCCACACATGATAATATAAGAATAAAGAAATGGAATAAATACCGAGTCTGATATATAGAGAATTAAGGAAATAACAGGAATGAAGGAGAGACGAGAACCGATAACAAGCTGAGGATAACTCCGGGCTCCTTGCAATGCGTACGATCTCATCAAACACCTGGTCAACAGAATAAAATATTCTACACATGGATGCGCAAATTCATGATCATCAAAAAGCGACCTAAAGAGTATGTAAAATGAATGAAAGGGAAAGGTGCACGTGCATAAATAGTGTGTACAAATCACTATACTAATATGAAAACAAAGAATAAAGAATATCATGAATAAAGCTATCAACAAAAAGGTAGCTTATATGACTATAAAATGAATAACTGATATCAAAGAGATGTGTTACCTAGCATATGTCTCTATTTTATTGATTATTATTAACTTAATTAATATGGTACTTAGTATATCCCATACCACAGTCATTTTCTCACATATCAAATAAGATTATCATTGTTGTAACTTACTGCCAATGTAGTGCATGTGTTTTGGAAGGGTACCGTGCATGCCCGATATCACGGTCTAACACCCTGGCGCTGAACCAGGATAGGTAGTAAAGCTCTAATAATTCAAACCACAGCCCTACACAAAAAGGCAATTGGTATGACGCCGTAATCTAGGCAAAGCCCTGATAACTGACAACTGAATAACTAGGTAGCCGGTACTACCTTAGTTCTTCATGGTGGAACCCACAACTCGGTTAACCATCATAAGTTCTTCCAAAATACACAATAAGCATTATCAAGCAATTACTCCTTTTTTCCAGGTTATGATGTCTTTTATTAACATGCAAAAATATAAGTTATTATTAAGATGAAATAGTAACTGAATATCTCCAACTGAAACAAATGTCACTAAAAACTGATATCTCATAACTGATAACTAATAACTGATATCTGATGAAGAATACTAGAGATATAGAGTCACTAATAATAATGATATTAATAATCACTGATAACTGATAACTGATGTCGAATTCTAAAAATATAAGATCATTGATATCAATGAGATCACTACACAATATAAGTCTATATCCATAACTGAATAACTATAATAATTAGGAACCAATCGTGAGTGAAGTCTACTGAATATCTTCAAAATTAAACTAAATTAACTGATACAAAAATCATAACTAAAATGTGAATCATCCTCAAATGATATGAAATTTAGAACATCTCTATATCTAATATTCGACATCAATAAGATCATCAATACTCAAGCAAACTAATCAGTGAATAGATCTCGAAAATACTTACAATCAATAATCCAATAATCGCCAATCTCATCTGAATACTAATCAAGATCCAATGTAAAGAATATAATTCCGAGATCAACTCCAACTCTAAATAAGTCCATATATAGATCAAAGTATCAAGGAAATTAGTTTCTTAATAAAGTAATATCATATTTAATCCATTCTCAATATCCAAATTAATTTCCCGTCTGATTTATCACTAAAAAAATATCTGATAATTAATACATTGACATAACTATACCAATCTCAAGATCAAATCAAGTTCCAGTCTAATATATATCACAACCAATTTCGAATTCGAAATTGTAAACGATTACACATTAAATGATAGAACTCTAATGCCTCGGTAATAAATTATTGAATCCATATACATTAAATCTATCTAATTCATTGTCCACAATACATCTAACTCTTCCTCGAAATAATGATCTATTGGTATTCATCTAGATGAATAGGACTCAAATCTCAAATAAGGATATCACTCCTAAATAGCAACAATTCGGTATTCCACCGATCAAAATATATAATATCAGAACTTAATTCTTAATCATAAAAATCTATAATTATTTCTACATGCTAGAAATTAAACAATTTAACTAACTAATACTAATTAAGTAACCACAATAATTTCATTACTGCAGTTAAACATAAATTATGTGAAGAGAGCTATACACTCACTGACAAAACATAAATTAAAATGCATAAATAACATGAAATGCTAGCTATCAAAAATAAATAAAAATACAATGAAAATAAACACTCACTAAATTAAATAATTAAAGTGAACACTCACTAATATCACATAAAATGGTATAAATAAACACACAAACACTCACATGAAATGTCGCGGATCCGAGTCTGAATCACCATCAAATCTGTACTGCACGAACTGGTCCGGATCTCCGAATCTCCTCGTGTGTTGGGTCTTTGAATCGCCTAGCGTATCAGCACCTTGCAAACATGAATCTGAATCTTTTGTTACTTGGTTCGAATCGGATAAACAGATCCGGATCGACAAGTTTGCAACACATACATACACATATAGACACACACTGATACACATACACACACGTACACGCAAATACACGTGCACATACGCACATGTGCACACAAAGACACACACGCAAGCGGGCATACACACCCAAGGGGGTAACACACACACCCTACACACCTGTGCACACACACACACATGCACACAAATACACACAACCTTAGACATACACACGTACACATTTATACACATGCGCCCATACACTCACACACACATTGACACAACACAAGCGCACGCACGTGCACACAAATCACGTGCACAACACACATGCTCTCATATAATACACAACACATACAGAGATCATACAATACACAACACATACAGAGAGAGAAAACCTGAGATAGAGGGAGAGTGCAGGAGCTCACACAGGCTCAGATGGTGGGTCTCGACCGTGGACTGGAGGAGGCAGCAGTGCGTGGGCTGCGGCCACGCGGAGATCAAGCTCTGGCGGCGGATCTTGGAGGTGGAGCAGTCAGCTTGTAGGAGCTCGCTACTGCGAAGAGCAGGCCGCGGAGGAGGTGTAGTGGAGACCTGGTCATAATGGGCTCGACCTTGATGGTCATGGTCGCGCACGAGATGGGGAGGAGATGGTGGATACGGTTGTGAAAGTGAGGAAGGAGGTGGGTGGTGTCTCAAGGAGGAGGAGGGCTATCGTGGGCTTGGGTTGAAAGCATGGAGAGAGGGTGCAGCTCTCGGTGGCGTGGGGCTCGGTGGTTGGTCGCTGACCACATTGAAGAGGAGATGACGGAGGGCGTAGATAGCATGGTCGGTGGCTGCTCGACCTGGTTGTGGCTGTGAGGGCTCCGAGTCGCTCGACCGATGGTTGGAGGTGGACGCAGGTGATGTGCAGGCCATGGGGGTGCAGGAGAGAGATGATGATGACGATGATGGTGGTAGAGGTGGTGGCGGCCATGAGAGATAGGAGAGAAGGATGGTGATATGGTTGGCAAGGCACATGGAGAGGGGTGCACGACGGGGAGAAGAAGGAAGAAAGAAGAGGGGGAGTTGCGACTGAGGAGGGTGGCGGCCAGAGTTTTGCAGTGAGAGGAAGAGAGGAAAAAAGAGATTAGGGTTTGAGTTAGGATTAGGTTAAGAGAGATTATATACATGGGAGGTTATTGGGTTGTTGGGTTGGCTAATAGGTTTGGGTTTGGGTTTAGGAACATGAAATATAATAATACTAATACTAATAATAATGATAATAATAATATTAATAATAATAACAATAATATTAATAACAAGATTAGTATGAATTATAATAATAATACATAATAATGACAACAACAATAGCAGCAATAATAATATAAATAATAATAATATTATATAATAATACTTAGTAACAATACTACTAGTAATATTAATAAACAATGATAATAATACTAAAACATAATAATAACAATAATAATAATAACAACAACAATAATAATAGTAATTAATAATAATAGGAATGGGAAAAATACTTGTTAGTAATTAAAATGATAATAAGTAATAATGGTAAGCATATATAAGGCCAAATTAACATTTAATACCTCAAAATAATTTGTATATTTAATAATAACAATAAGTATAGCAAAAATAATAAATATTTAGAAAAAATAAAATATAGTATTATTAACTAGAGACATTACATCCGGCTAAGGCAAATATGATTTTTGCCATTGTCGTCGGTCGACCGGCCAAAGTGACACTCTGAGCTCAGAGCAGAGCTCAGTGCTGGCGGTCAATATTGAGCTCAATGCTAGCGGTCGATCGACCAGTGCCAGCTAAAACTTAAGCTAAGCCAGCAGTCAATCGGGCGGTCGATCGGGCTCAGAGCTAAAGGCCAGTGCCAGATTTATGCATGTCTGGTCGATCGACAGAGCCTTTGCTTTGCCTAGCGGCAGCAGCCAAAAACTGAAAAATTTTGTTTTGAAAATCCTTTTGATAAACTTTGAAAATATGGTTAAAAGTATATACCTTGAAAATTGTTTTGTATATAATTTCAAAGACTTTGTGCGTGTGTGTGTAATATCTTGAGCACTAATCCACTATACTATACTTTAACAAATTAAACTATAAAATCTTATAAAATAAAAAATACAAGAGTAGACTTCGTATTCAACAGCTTCAAGTGGACGTCTTCAAATATATTCTCTTTAAGCTAAAGTTCAATCACTGAATCTCTTTTTGAGGTTGAAACTTCCACTCTTGAAATCTGTGTACTAAAAATATTTTAAAGATCATTAGTACCACAAAGTACATGAGTTTTAGAATCATCAAAATTAAGAGCGATTGTACCATTGGGCCAACAATCTCTCCCTTTTTGATGATGACAAAACTCATGAGTTATATAAATAAATTATGAACGAAAAAGCTTCAAAAGAAGCCCCCCCTCAAATTATGCATTAAAAATTATTAAGCATACTCTTTATAAAACTTTATTCTTTATAAAAACTCATAGTATTCTTCTCCCCCTTTTGTTATGCATCAAAAAGAGAGAAAATATTAAGAAATACCAAAAAAAATGAACACATTAAAAAATATTTGTATAGAAAATATAGAAATTAGTTATTCATCATGCAAACATTCAATTCTCTACAAATAAAATTAAAACGATGATAATCAAGAGGTTTTGTGAAAATATCAGCTAATTGAAAATCGGTTGAAACATAATTAATCTCAATATAACCTTTTTCATAGTAATCTCTAAGAAAGTGATATCGAATTTCTATATGCTTGGTCTTGCTATGTAGATTTGTATTTTTGGTCATATGAATATTACTAGTATTATCACAAAATATCTTAATATGATCATAATGCAAATTACAGCAAGGACAATATACTTCATCCAAAGAACTTGTGCACAACAACCTCCCGCAGTAACATACTCTGCCTCGGCAGTTGAGAGGGCAACAGAATTTTACTTTTTAGAAGACCACGAAGCAAGTCAATTTTCTAGAAATTGACAAGATTCTACTAGTGCTCTTCCTATCCACTCTATAACGGGCATAGTCGATATCCGAATAACTTATCATATTAAATTGTCCAGGTTTTGGAGACCACAACCCATACCAATAGTGCCTTTAAGATATTTAATAATTCTTTTTGCCGCACTTAGATGCGACTCTGTAGGACATGATTGAAATCTTGCATAACCACATACACTTAACATGATATCTGGCCTACTTGCCATTAAATATGTGGCGCCTCGATCCCGCGGGTACGGAGACGCCACTGCGACGTATATACGCAGGTCAGAGATACCCTCACGTATATACGCTAAGCATCAGTACAGACAAGAATCAGAGTGTGAAAGCACAATGGTAATGTACATTCCAATAGAAAAGTACAAGTACATGGTTATCACAGAAAGCGATATAATATTACAGGAATATTACATCACTAGAAAATACAAGAGTACATAATGCGAAAAGATATACGAAAGCTGAGAGGTGCTCACGAGCAGCAAGAGGGACCTCGAGAGCCAAACAGGAGAAGAGCTGGAAGGAAGAGCTACGGTGGTGTCCAAGCTTCTGCTGCACTCTGACCACTATGAAAGGATCCGCTGCGCACTCTTTTTTAATCAGTTATAGTAAGGTCACCAAGGTCCGGTCTCTAAGATCTAAACATGAGAATCCAGGGTTGTCAGATGCAACCCTGCGAGTACATATAGTAAAGCCAAGTGGCGTGCATAGCAGGTACATGTGTACAGGAAATGTGTATCGTGAATATAAGCACATATGAACATGAAATGAGACAATAAGTAAAGTAGCTACAGGGAAATCAGTTATATAAGCTCACATTACCGATCGGAGAGATTAGTACATCGAAGGAATAATCCAAACAAGAAAACCCTCATATATATACCCTATATCTCACGTCACTGTAGTCTGAGTTTATATAATCTGACTTTACCTTCACAATAATATAATAATGAAACAATATGGTAGCAATCAAGTAATCCAATAAGATAGCACATGTCTATGTGGTGAGCAGTATAAACCAAGGGTATAGCTAGTCATATATCAGGAGCATGTTATTATTAAGTTATTAAGTCTCATCTGATTTGTATACGTCGGTATGTGTCCCATCCCACATACCTCAGCATACAGACCAGAGAGTAAGTTATTGAAAACTGATGGAGATCGACGAACCAAGTTTAGAATGGGTCCCGTACATGCCCGGGACAATGGTCAAGGAGTATCCGGTGCTGAGCTGGAACGTACCGCTAGGTACCAGGACTTATTGTACGCCCGAACCGGAATAGGATGTCACCGCTCCCACAGGAATAGGCCCAGGGGCTTATGGTACAACCGGCAGGTAGGGGAGTAGGGGTACCAGTACACCCCACGGAAGCGCCTGGTGGCCTCCAGGTCGAATCCAAGTATATGGCCGCGCGACACTATAAGACCATCATAAACATGGAGATTATATCGGTACTCATCAGTTTCCCCCATCCCGGTGTAAGTTGTCTAATTATTAGAATTTGTCCAGTGATAATGTCCACAAGGTGTTCATAGTAATCCTATATTCATGGTTATCCTATTACGGGGATCAACAAAAGTATAGTATCAGGAGCCACCCTTTTTCAGGTATTCAGGAATACAGGAGTACAGGAGTACAGGAGTTCAGGAGTACCAAATATCTGGTAACAGTATAATAATCATGCCAAGTCCCCATAAAAGTAATAGTCATGAATCTGTAATATAATACAGGTGCCACTATATCAGGTGTCAGGTATCAGGCGATAAGTATAGCATGACAAGTACCAGTGTCAGATATCAAGTAATAAGTATAGCATGGAAAGTACCGGTATCAGATATCAAGTAATAAGTATAGCATGGCAAGTACCGATATCAGATATTAAATAATAAGCATAGCATGGCAAGTACCAGTATCAGATATCAAGTAATAAGCATAGCATGACAAGTACCGGTATCAGATATCAAATAATAAGTATAGCATGGCAAGTACCGGTATCAGATATCAAGTAATAAGCATAGCATGGCAAGTACCTGTATCAGTTATCAAGTAATAAGTATAGCATGGCAAGTACCGGTATCAGATATCAAGTAATAAGCATAGCATGGCAAGTACCGGTATCAGATATCAAATAATAAGTATAGCATGGCAAGTACCGGTGTATACATATCAGGGTCAGGTAACTAATATATCGGTGAGAGTCGCAACATCAAATACTAGGTATCAACCAGTCACGTAACATAGTACAGGAAAACAGTATAAACATTTCAAACTCTTCACAATCATTTTTATAATAATAATAAATTTATCTTTTAATTAGCTATGCGAAGCCGAGTAAAGCGGGAGCAGATCTAGACATACCCGGTATAATTCCGGTTTGACAAAGTATAATAATGGCCGGAAGCTATTTATAAAGCATGATAATCATTTATATAACATATACTAACTTGCATAAAGAGATATCATATATTAAAAGCAAGATAATAATTATTAAATATGAAATGATGGTAATAAAGCAAGAAATGCCAAAGAAATGTACTCGCCTAACACCGGAATGAAAATACCGAGAAAAGTCTGAGAAATCCGCGAACCGTGCGAGCAAGCCACATCCCATAAATATATATTAAAATATATAAATATAAATATTTATATATAAATATTATAAATATATTAGAGAGGGAATAAGAGAGGAGAGAGAGAGAGTATAGGGTTATTTTTAGAAAGGAATTAGGAATTAAAAGGGGAAGGGTATGGTTGTAAATATGGGAAAGTAATTTGAGAATGAGAGGATGGGTATTTTCGGGAATGTAGAAAGTGGGTTTATTTAGGGAAAAGAAAGAGAAAAGAAAAGAAGGAAAGAATTAAAGAAGGAAGGAAGAAAGAAAGAAAGAAAGAAAGAAGGAAAATGAAGGGGGAGTGGGGGGTGGCCGGCAGCCGGCCCACCGCAGGCGGCCTGGCGGCGGCGGCAGCGCCGCCGAGGAAGGGCAGGCGTGCGCGAACGGCCCCCGGGGAGGAAGGGGGTGGTGGAGTTGAGTGCTTGATGTTGTTGTTGTTTGTGTTGTTGAAGGAGGTAGTGGGTGGTGGTTGAAGGTGGTGGTTGGTGGTGATTGGTGGTGTTGGGGAGTTGGAGGAGGAGGAGGAGGTGTTGTTGGGGAGGTGGGAGTGGTGGATTTGATGAAGATGGTGGTGAATTTTGGAGGAGAAAGGGAGGTGATGGTGGTGGGTTTTGTTGAAATTGGAAGTGGTAGGGGGTTGTTGGAGGTTGAACGAGGTGGTGGAGTGGAGAGGGTGTGTGGGGGAGTGGATGACCGGCCTAGGGGCAGCCGGCGGCGTCGGTGGTGATGGTGGAGGCGGCGGTGGAGATGAAGGAGTTGGTTTTGTTGAAGTGTTGAAGTTTGAAATGAAATTGGAAATGAAAAAGAGAAGGAAAGAGAAGGGTTTTTAATGGAGAGAAGAAGAAAAAGGAAATGAAGAAATTGGGGGAGAGAGAGGCTGCAGGCGGCGGGCGGCTGTGGTAGTGGAGCAGGCGGCGGGAGCAGGGCAACTGTGGCAAGGGATGGGGAAAGTCAGAGGGGAAGAAAAGAAAAGAAAGAAAAAGAAAGAAAATAAAGGAAAAGAAAAAATAAGGAAAAAATAGTAAAAAAATTTATTATTAAATATTTAATTTATTAAAATATCTGGGAGTATAAAGTAAGAAAAGAAATTATCGGTAAATAATATTATTATTTTAATAGAGCGAAAATTTGACTGTTTCAGAAACGTTCCGAAAAATTCTAAAATATAGAAAATATTATTTTAAGATGTCCGATGAAATCAGATTCGAGAAATTCAATGTATTTTTTAAATTAAAAATCTTAGAATCTTTCGGCGATATCGGCTGACACCAGAATCGGTCAAATTTTAATAAATTTAGAAAAATCTCAAACAATGTATTTAGATAAAAAATAAAATTTTAAAAAGTAATGTGAAAGTCATTTTTGAAAATTCAATCCCATTTGAAAACTAAAAATCCGGGAATCGATCAGCGATGCCGACCGACACCGATTTTGGAGATTTTGCAGAAAAATTCTAAAAAATTCCATAAAATCATGAAAAATATAAAATATTAGAAAACAGTGTCTAAAACTGAAATTGGTCAAATCAGACTACCAGAAAGATCAAATCAGGCTACAGATTGGTATCGGGTTCCTGGTCCGAGTCAGGGCTTACTCTAGATCTGAGAATCCAGATCCGATACCATAAACATGAGAAATCACAACTTAAAAATAAATTTTGGAAGAAAATTATAGTAGTACGGTTGAAAGAGTTGGGACACGCATCTGGGTACGTATCCTGGGAACGGGGTGCTACAAAATATAACAAGCTACCATCATGTCTCTATAAATTTTAATATCAACATTTATCTTGATCATCCTTGTCAAATTTGATCGTAGTGGCCATTGGAGTCTTGCTAATCTTCGCGTTCTCTAGCCTGCATTTATTGATAAGTTCTTTGGTGTACTTGGCTGGGTTCACGAAAATTCCATCGCTCTTATGCTAGATTTGGAGTCGAAGAAAATAGCCAAGTTCACCCATCATGCTCATCTAAACTCTTCTTTCATGTAACTTTTAAAATTCTTGCATAAATTATTGTTAGTTGAATCAAAAATAATATCATCTACATATATTTGAATCTACATATATTTGAACAATCAAGATATCATCATTTATATGTTTTGTGAATAATGTGGTATCTATTTTTTTTTTATAAAACCCTTGTTAATAAGAAAACTACTAAGTCTATTATACCAAGCTCTTGGAGCTTGTTTTAAACCATAAGGAAACTTGAATACATAATCGGGCGTATATGATCAACAAATCCGGGGATTGTTCAACATACATTTCCTTTTCTATAAATCCATTTAGAAAAGCACTCTTTATGTCCATTAGAAACAGTTTAAAATCTTTATATGAGGCATATGTAAGAGTCATTCTGATAGCTTCGAGCCGTAAAACCAGTGCAAAGGTTTCTTCAAAATTGATTCTCTGTATTAGATTGTAACCTTGAGCCACTAGCCTAGCATTGTTTTTAATTATATTGCCTGACTCATCAATTTTTTTTTCTAAACACCTACTTAATACTAATAATTAGTCTATTTTAGAGTATGGAAACAAGTCTCCATACTTGGTTACGCTCGAATTGATTAAGTTCATATTGCATAGCAAGTAACCAATATAAGTCTATCTCGATCTAATGAATATTTTTAGTTTCTATATGTGAAATAAATGCAGAATAGAAGGTATTGGGCTTGGGCCTGGGCCAAGGTAATAGGAAATAAAAGGAAGAGAAGGTGTTGGACATCCTTTAATTTCATAAACTTGTATTTTTGAATGTCCTTCCCTTAAATATAAATAAATAATATATTCATGCCACTAATTTACATAAGCTCCTCTACTTCTAATTTTTCCACTGAATTGCTCCAAAATTATAATAATATGGATAATCGAATAAATTATCAAAGTTTGCATTGGTATCACTAATTCATGATTAAATAATTCGAATATCACAGTTATCAGTTCTAGTTACTCGGTATTATCTCATAATCAGAGACTAAAGCATACAATTTGGATTTTATAAAATCTGGGTGTTACAATTCTATACCCCTTAAGGAAGTTTCATCTTTGAAATTTAGGGTACTCCGGAATGAAAGAGGCTATAATCTTCCTATTTTTCTTTATATCATAAAATTGCACTTGAAATATAATATTTTACTTAATCTGTTGGCTTTTCCATCATACTTTTTTTTTTTTGCCAGAGAGATTGATTTGTTCCTCAGTTACCTTACCTTGTGGTTTCAAACTTGCGTTGATTTTTCATCACACACTTTTTCCTTTAAATTTGCAATAGTTATTAGAAATACCATTGTTGGACTCCAATGCATTTTTTCTTAGCTACAACACTTGAAGTACATTATGTTTCTTATCAAATTCCGATGGCAAAGCCCATTGATATGAAATAAGCCCAATCCAGCCTTGTACCTTAATTGGTTTAATGTATCAAGAATCACATTTCCTTCCCCTCCCATTTGTCACTACATTCATTGGGGGCACTGCAGAATTACCACGTGAACTCTAAGGGTTGTTGGTTCATATATGTCTTGTCTAACCTTTCACCATTTGTAGGTAAAAAGTAATTATATTACCTACAAACTTCTTGGGATTGACTAATAAGTATATCCGCGTTTTCAGATAGAATTCATAAGGATTCATCGGCTTTCACATTCATCGAGTAATGGCCTGACCCAAATCATAGTAAATTCTCTAAGGCTGCCATACAATTTATTCAGTGGATTAAAAAGTCAATCATTCATTCCTCAATTTTAGTTCTTCAAATGAAGTCTAGAGTGCATTATGATTAAATTGCGGAATTTCAAGTTTCTCATATCAATTCATAATTATTAGTACTGTAACATCGATAGAACCATAACATGAATATCAATATCCCCTTTATCACCTGACTCCCTATAGTCTTGGTAAAAGTATTGAGTTCCTCCACTACAATTAATAATAACACTCCTAACATGATCCTTCTCTTGTTTATAATAGATACGCTGTCATTTATTTCCTTCTGCAACTTCCCTTTTTGACTTGATAGTTGAGTAGTATCTTATTTTACTGTGTTTCTTCTATATGTTTTGTAGATCCATTGTCTTGGAATATTTCTAAAAGAATTATTTTCATATCCCTTATTTCTTTCCAAAAAATTATGATCTCTTCTTTGATCATAAAAGCTTCAGAAGAAAACGTACTAAGAGTATACCAATAATTGTTATTATAAGCAGATCCTATCATGATAGATATTTGTTCAATTTTTCCTTCAAGAACCAGTGCACATGTATCTAGCATATTCTCTTAATGTCTGAATAAGTTTCTTGGATCACCCATCCATCTGAGAATTTACTGTTGTACTTAGTTATATTCTGATGTTCATTGCTCCAACTCTTGAAGTGTAAAAGATGTGAAAAATACTTCTTAGCTCTCATTATAGTTTGTTTCATTTAGAATCTTCTCTACCTAACAGAATCATCCCTCAATTGTAATGGATATGTCCCTTCCAATATAAGCAGAGTTTAGTTTGATATAACTCTTAAAAGTCTAAATTTATATTTGTTATAATTACTAAATTATCAAAATAATTCCCACACATTATTCACATGCTCGATGAACAAGTTGTAATCATTGATATCATTTTTATTCCAGTTCAACACCAACGTTATTGTTGGCCCAGAGAACCTTCACCTTAGTTTTGATAATGACTAACTTATGAAGGTTAGTTTACTAATGATTTTGTGTTTAATAAGTTTCAGATATTGATCAAGATCTTACTAGAGATTTGATTTCAACAAGAGGTTCACAGTCAAAGTGTTGAAACAAACAAGTGTTGATTCAAGAGCTCACATCGTAACGATCGCATCAAGCTCATGGATCGAGTTGTCTTGGAGATGAAGATCAACAAGAAGACCTCGGTTTATTTTAATTAGTTTTTATTTAGATCTTGGTAAGGATAGACTAGTGTTAATATGCACAAGTATATACACATAAGTTAAAATAGTTTTTGGTTTCGGTTTAACCATTTTAGAATTTTGTTTTTGAATTTCAAGAACATATATGGTTTTCATGAATAGATAGAATCAAAGAAGTTTTACATGATTTTATGTATGTTGGATTTCATCCATATACATCCTATTGACTAACAACGTACTTTGATATATCTAAGTCATGGTTTCAGGTTTTGATTTTAACAAAACTTAGTTTTGGATTTAATGTCAAAAAAATAGATATATATTTTATATGTGAATTGGATTCTATTCATACACAATATGCTTCAAAAGTATTTCTATATCATATTTTTGTATTTATACAAGTTTTAGAGAAAACGGATTTTCATTTCAAAATTCAAGTTTTGAAAAATACCGTTTTTGGTTTAAAGCTAAATTTCTATATCACAAAAATAATTCAAATTGTTTGAAATATGTGTTGAATTTTAGTCACACATATTTGTTCTTAAAATATTTATAAGAACTTATTTTGTTGATTTTATGAGATTTTATAGGTATTAAAAAGACCAAATTTTCTAACCCAGAATCCAAGCCTGTGACCATTGGCGATCGACCGAACCGGTCTACCGGACCAGATCTCGGTTGATCGGGCAGTCGACTGATGTACACAAGACGTGCACAAGGCTCTGGCCATTGGGCTGATTGACCGTGCGATCGACTGATCCAGAGAGCTTGCTCTCTGGATCTGGCCTCAGTCAATCAAGAATTCGACCGACCAGATAGTTCACTCTCTGGTTCTGCCCTCGGTCGACCGGGCGGTCGACCGACAGGAAAATTACCTTGGGGCGGTCGACCGGTCAGTCGACCGATAACCTCAACGGTCAGAAATCAGACCATTGGCCAGTCGACCGGGCGGTCGACCGACAGGTCATTTCTGACCTGTTTTGGACCCCAATGGCTATATTTCTAGACCCCTATAAAATTGGGTCTTTGAGGGCTGTTTCTCCCAAGATTTTTAAGAGCAAAATTTTTTCACTTCTCCTAAATTTACAGCAAGTTTTCAAAACAAATTTTAGTGCTAAAATCTCTATCTTTATTTTGTTTTAAAGTTTTGGAAAATCAAAAGAAAACAAGTTTTGGGATTCTAGTTCTTGTTCAAAATTTCTATATCTATTCTAGCATTTTTCCCAAGTATTTTCTTTGTGTTTTCTTTTCCAAACACTTTGTTTTCTTACACTTGAGCTATCAATTCTATTCCTATCTATAGGATCTTATTTTTGTGAGGAAAATTATTTGTGGTCTATTGTGATCACGAAGTCTTTCTTTGTGATCTTTGTGATCACCAAGTGTATTTCTTTTCTTTGCTTTGTGCTAAGCTTTGTGCCTTCTCTCTTATGTAGAGGTGTTTGTGTTATAGAGAGGAGTTGTGTACTCCCGATGTTGAGTTGTAATTCCTCAGTGGAGGTCTCTTTGTGGAAGGTCCTGTGTGGACATAGTGAAAATCCTTCTGTGTGAAGGCGGGGATGTAGAGCAGTAGTTTGAACCTCAAAATATATCTTTGTGTTTCGTTTAATCCACTATCTCTCAATTCTATCTCTCTTATATCTTGCATTGTTTTATATTGCTCATATCATATACATGCTTGGTATTGTTTGTGTGCCCACACTTGTGTTGAACCAAGAGAGCTTATTAAAGCACCTCAACTCTTTGTCTAGAGGAATCTAGAGGAGTAGCTCCAGAACCCTTCACAGGGAATTCGGGCTCACTCTTGGTTACACATAGTATGCTTGCAATTAAGTTTTTAATTCCTCATCATTTATCCTAGCTTAGCTAGTATACCTATTCACCCCCTCTAGGTGCACTTTCATTTGGTATTAGAGCCTCCGCTCCTGATATTCGGTTTAACCACTTAGGAGTGAGATTCTTAGATTGCTAATCTAGTATTGCATTACACACATATAGTTTATTCACTCATGGATTTTCTTGCTCCTCCCATGTATGATGTTTCCAATATTGACAAGTGAAAGTTTAAGATGAGTGCATACCTAAAAGCTCTAGGATTGCATGTGTACCTTGTCACTACCAAGGAATCACATTTTGGTAATGATAAGTATTTAGGGGCTAATGCATAAGCCATAGATGTACTTAAGCAAACACTTAGTAAGAGCATCTTTCTATTATTTCTCATTGTGATTCGCTTTTGCAGTGTGGAACACATTGACCTCTCCCAAGGAACAAGTGCAACACGTTTTGGAGAGTGAACCAAGAAGGGATGAATCCAAGCAAACGTGTCACATGGTCCAAGAAAATGACTCCCTTGAGGTAAATTCGATACCCATCTTGATGATTGTGTTAGTTGTTCAAATAATCATGATAGTATGAATGCACATGTATTGAATGAAGAACTTTCATTGTTTTGTGAAAACTTGTTGAAAAAGTACAAAGTTTTGAAAAACAAAAGTTTTGAATTAAGAAAAGAAAATGAAAATTTATTTTCAAAACTTGAGTTGGTTTTGCAAGAAAAAGTTGAGGTTTCAAATGAAAGGGACTCACTAAAAACCCAACTCGATCTTGTTTTAAAAGAAAATGAGATTTTAAAAAATAAAAATGATTTTGATCATGTTTTGAAGAAAAATGAGGTTTTGTCTTCAAAGCTTGATTTTGTTTTAAAAGAGAACGATTTTTTGAAAAATAAAATTGTTTTAATTTCAAAAGAATTGGATTTAGTTTCAAAGAAAAATATTTCTTTGAAAAATGATCTTTCTTCTTATGTTTGTCATGTATCTATTGCTCCATCTACTAGTGATAAATATGTTGCATGCTTCACTTCTTCTTCAATCATTGAAAATGATATTTTTATTTTGAAGAAGAGTGTAGATTGTTTGGGCTCCACTTTGAGCCATTGTGCTATGAACCACAAGAGATTGGAATTCATGTTTCATAAGAAGCATGCTCCATACATTCATGCACACAAATCATAGCATACACATGCTTATCATGCTCACACACATGATTATATGTATGCTCATGTTTACACTTGTACATATTGTGGACGTACGGGCCACCTTGCAAAGTTTTGTTATGATAGAATACATAATTTAAAAATTGTAAATAAATTTGTTTGGGTTAGGAAAGGTGCTAACCCCCATGGACCTCAAAAGATATGAGTTCCAAAATCCACTCCTATTGTATTTGATGTCGGTGTGGGCCCTCACATGATGTGAGGGCATTGGTGCCTTGATGGTGAATGTGATCCGAGCCTAATAATCATATTTATGGATGCATCACTTTTAAGTGATGTTTAGATGGGAAGAACCACTATAGGTTTGGTGACCTAGAGAAGTTCATATGATTTGGTAACTATCTCTAAACTCCCATTTATATTTATGCATTAATATTGATATTTTAGCATTATTGGATTTCATGCTTATACGTTTAAATGCAATGCCTATCAAACTTGTGATATGCATAGATAGTCTTTCAGATATACCCATGTTTATATGCATTCATATTTTTGTGTTCTCACTATTATTTAACAAATATGTATATCCTAGTTCAAATAGCACGTGCATTTAGCCTAATGATCATATTTGTTTATGTTTTTGTGCCTCATGTTTTGATTACTTGTTTATAGTAGTTTTCATTAAAACTTGTGTTTATACTTGTATAATTAGTGAGCTATACTTGATTATCATGTATTTGTGTTTCATTGCTCATTTGTATTCATTACATGTACTTTTATAAATTTATTTTGATAATTCTTTCATCTTTACTTGTTTTCCTTATTTTTTTACATGTTTTCGTGTTTTGCTTCAAGTATATGTTAATTTTGTCCAAAACTATAGATATACATGTCTATTCTAGAGCCACTCACCTTCATGCAATATACTTTTGTGAACTCAATTTATATTTAGAATTTGTATGTATACTTTTAGTTTTAACAAAACATAAATATATCTTGAAACTTGTTTAGTTTTTGATAAAAATAGATTTTTTTAACTTTTGATGATTTCATTTCAAATTGAGCTTCAATGCCTTATCTCCATGAATTTGTTCATTACATGATTCTTACACTCTATATATCTTGTTTACTCATAATTTTTGTCTTATGAGAATATATATGCTTTATTGCTTTTTGAGTGTCGTTTCTTGTGTAATTTTCATATTTCATAGATACATTTGTGTTTCATTCCTTACTTGAAGGAATTTGTGCTAGTTTTTAAAATTATCATAAAACTAATTTCATTATTCTTCAATTTGGTCGAGTTCTCAAACATGTTAAATTATTTTCAAACTCTTATTTTTGAAAACCCTGCCAATCTAAGGGCGGTTGGTTGGACGACCATGCCTTGTATACCCTTAATTGAATATCTTTCAAACATGTGCATGTTAGGGTGGTAGGTGTAAGTTATACATAATTTTCAATGAAAATTTATTTTGTATACTCATGTTTTCTATATATGTATGGATCATATCTAAATAAACATTATATTACTCTAATACATATATATGACTTTGATTGTATTTATTTTATATTGGCATACTTTTTTAGCATAAATTATTTCTTCCTATGCTTGATTTAGTTCTTAGTGTAAATTTTTTTCAGTTGGTATCTTATACAAGCTTATGCATTATTTTTATTGGTATTTCATAAAGGGGGAGAAAAATTCTTATTTTATTTTTTAGTTGGTTTTATTTTCAATTGGTATCTTACTCCCACTCTTTATGATTAAAAAAATACTTTATTTTGGTATATGCTAATATTTTCAATATTGGTATCAATAATCTTAAATTGGTATTATTCTCAATGTGGTATCTTTATTGCAAAATGGTTTTAGTGTTTACCTAAAAAAATATTATTGATTTTTACTTTCAATTGATATCATGTCTTTCTATTGGTATCAATTCATAAAAAGATTGTTTCATTTCAATTGATAAAAAGATTATTTTTTTTTCAATTGATTGTGTTTATTAGTATCAAGATTTTATTTTAAACGATATGTTTTATTGGTAATGTTTGTTTGTCTTCACCCCTTTGTTGATGAGTGACAAAAAGGGGGAGAAGAATTTAAGATTATATATGCATGTTTTATTAAGTGTTTTGCGCGCGCGCGCACACTCACACACACACATATATCTTGTTTTTATTTGGTATCGTTTATCATTTTATTTGTTATGCATAAGTTAAGGGGGAGCTTCTATGAAGCCTATACTTAATGAATGCATATATAACCTTATAAGTTTTGTCATCATCAAAAAAGGGAGAGATTGTTGGCCCAGATGTCCTTCACCTTAGTTTTAATGATGACTAACTTATGAAGGTTAGTTTACTAATGATCTTGTGTTTAATAAGTTTCAGATATTGATTAAGATTTTAGTAGAGATTTGACTTCAACAAGAGATGCACAGTTAAAGTGTTAATGCAAACAAGTATTGATTCAGGAGCTCACATCGTAACAATCACATCAAGCTCATGGATCAAGTTTGGATCAAGTCGTCTTGGAGATTAAGATCAACAAGAAGACCTCAGTTTGTTATAGTTAGTTTTTCTTTAGATCTTGTATAAGGATATACTAGTGTTGATATGCTCAAGTGCGCACACACACAAAAGTTAAAATGGTTTTTGGTTTCAGTTTAATCGTTTTGGAATTTCAAGAACATATATGATTTTCATGAATAGATAGAATCAAAAGAAGTTTTACATAGTTTTATATATGTTGGATTTCATCCATATAAACCTATGTTTCATATTGACTAAAAACTTACTTTGATATATCTAAGTCATGGTTTCAAGTTTTGATTTTAACAAAATTTAGTTTTGGATTTAATGTCAAAAATATAGATTTATCTTTTATATGAGAATTAGATTCTATCCATACACAATATGCTTCAAATGTATTTCTATATCATGTTTTTGTATTTATACAAGTTTTGGAGAAAACGAATTTTCATTTCAAAATCAAATTTTGAAAAATACCATTTTTGGTTTAAACCTAAATTTTTATATCACAAAAATAGTTTAAATTATGTGTTGATTTTAGTCACACATATTTTTTCTTCAAATATTTATAAGAACTTATTTTTGAGAATTTTATGTGATTTGATGGGATTTTATAGGTATTAAAAAGATCAAGTTTTCAAACCCAAAATCCCAGCCTGAGATCACTGGCGGTCGACCGACTGGTCGACCAGACCAGATCTTGGTCGACCGGGCAGTCGACCGATGTGCACAGGACGTGCACAAGGCTCTGGCCATTGGGCCGGTGGACGACCAGTCGACCGGGCAGAGAGTTCACTCTCTAGTTCTGGCCTCGGTCGACCAGGCGGTCGACTGACGGGAAAATTGCCTTAAGGCAGTCGACCGGCCGGTCGACGGACAGCCCCAATGAACCGATCGACCGGACAGTCAACGACAGGTCATTTCTGACATATTCTAACCCCAACGGCTATATTTTCAGATCCCTACAAAATGGGTCTTTGGCGGCTGTTTCTCCTAAGATTTTTGAGGGCAATTTTTTCCCACTTCTCCCAAGTTTTCAGCAAGTTTTCAAAACAAGTTTAGTGCTAAAATCTCTATCTTTTTTTTGTTTCAAAGTTTTAGAAAATCAAAAGAAAACAAGTTTTGCGATTCTAGTTCTTATCAAAAATTTAATATCTTTTCTAGAAATTTTCCCAAGTGTTTTCTTATTCAAATACTTTGTTTTCTCACACTTGAGCTATTAATTCTATTCCTATCTATAGGATCTTGTTTTGTGAAAAAAATTGTTTGTGGTCTATTGTGATCACCAAGTATTTCTTTGTGCTCTTTGTGATCAGCCATTGTATTTCTTTTCTTTACTTTGTGCTAGGCTTTGTGCCTTCCCTCTTGTGTAGAGGTGTTTGTGTTAGAGATGAGAAGTTGTGTACTCTCGGTGTTGTGTTGTAATTCCTCAGTGGAGGTCCCTTTGTGGAAGGTCCTGTGTGGACATAGTGAAAATCCTTCTGTGTGAAGGCGGGAACGTAGAGCAGTGGCTCGAACCTCAAAATATATCTTTGTGTTTGCATTTGATCCACTATCTCTCAACTCTATCTCTCTTATATCTTGCATTGGTTTACATTGCTCATGTCATATACATACTTGGTATTGTTTGTGTGCTCACACTTGTGTTGAACCAAGCGAGCTTATTAAAGCACCTCAACTCTTAGTTTAGAAGAATCTAGAGGAGTAGCTCCAGAGCCCTTCACGGGGAATTCGTGCCCACTCTTGGTTACATATAGTGTGCTTGCGATTAAGTTTTTAATTTCACATTAGTTGTCCTAGATTAGCTAGCACACGTATTCAACCCCCCTCTAGGTGCACTTTCAGTTATAGTTTCCGAACTAAGATTCATGATATATACAATTTCACAAGTTACGAGTAAATTACTATTCATAACCAAGAATCCCTCACGTCACAGGTATGAATGCACATAAGAAGCACGCTAGGTTACAATTATTTGTCTTATAGATATCGTTACTTAGTTAGGGTTTCGTGTAGTGAATCCAACCACTATTTCATGTTATTAGTCCCTTCTTGATGTAACTTAGTGTAACATCATAGTTGCAACGTGCAATGGGGCACCTGACTCGAATCGATATGTAGTAATTGGTTGGGACAAAAGACAATGATGTCTTATTTGCCAATTATGATTCACACTAACTAAAAATAAGAACAATAAAGTTTCTTTCTTATGTATAAATTCTTAATATTTGACAAGTGTCTGTTCCATTATAATAACATTATAACTGAAGATTTCTCATAGCATAAGTTACTCGTTAATTTCACATACAAAAGACCCTACTACTGTGTATACAAAATCAAGATGACAATCATATCATCAGTCTCTCAATATACCGATGGATTCACAATCATCATTTTTTTTAACATCAATTGTCCCATCAGATTCTATGGGTATCCATGATTCTGCCTCATCAGACTCTCCCATCTAGAAAATACAAAGAGAGATCTCGTCAATTTTTTTCATATCATAATCTCGCAATATACATTATATCTATATAGTGTTGCTCTTCGAATAATATCAAAATCTATAATTCTTTCAATATGACATATCCCTTTATATTCTTTTATCCAAGATTTTGGTTATTCCATAATCCGATTCTTAATAAGGTTCTTTAGCTCCGATTGAATCTTGACTTGCCTTATATTTTAACTATTTTCTTATTCCAGTGTCTCAAACCACTGGTAGCTCATACTGAGGGCCCGCACCCCCAGAAGAACACATCCAAATCAAGGCACGCAGGTGTACCCTCATTCGAACGTAAAAAAATAGTCAATATCACGCATTTCGAGATCAATCTTTGAATGTTAGAACCGAGCGACACCGTAGGATGGTGACACTCGCGAGCTCCCCTCTGGCTGTTGTTGGATGTGGGAGAGGGGGACAGGGAAGAGAGGAAGAGGACATGAGAGAGAGAGAGGGAGAAAGAAGGAAGAAAAAGAAAGAGAGAGGGAAGAGTGAGAGAGTTACCTTGCATATCTTTACTCAATGAGAGAGAGGAATTTAGATGCTGCTGATTGTAGTGTAAGGAGATGAAGAGGTGAAGGAGAGATGGGGGAAAATTTTTAGGGTTGAGGTGAGGAAGAGGAAGGGTTTTCTTCAATATTTTCAATTACACGTATATTTATCTTAGTAATTTACAGAATAGCCACCTCATCATCCCAATTCTCAAGGCACTCTAATCGCCCTCCACCTCACCACATACTTCCCCATTTCGCTTCATTTCTATTCAATACACCCATGTTGAATTATTTTAGATTTTATAATAATTAGTGGGTTACACAATTATTTTAATTGTATAAAACATAAATGAGAGGTGGTAGGGATTATGAATATTTGCATATATACTCTCATGCATAATTATGTGTTCCATCACTTACATAAGTACAAGGATATTTATTTTACTAATAATTCATGTATACACCTACCTCCTTCCCTGTATACAATTCTATTTATGAAAACATACCTATATACACACACACATATTATAATTTTGCACTCTCACTTTATTATTTATTATGCATACTCAAAGAATT
Organism: Agave tequilana; assembly: GCA_038442645.1. Lineage (NCBI taxonomy): Eukaryota > Viridiplantae > Streptophyta > Magnoliopsida > Asparagales > Asparagaceae > Agave > Agave tequilana. The sequence continues at coordinate 88,770 of JAVJIF010001136.1, read as the reverse complement.
TATTGCTATATATACATAAAGAAATTATTATTATTATTATTATTATACACATAAAGAAATAAATTTTCATGATTACCCAAAAACGCAGTTAATTAGAGCATAATCAAAATTAGCCGGAGGCGGGTGTTACATTTCTCGTCCTTCTCGCAACGCGAGGAGGACGGTGGCGTCGATTTGACTGCCTTGGAATCGTGGGAGAGCAGAAAGGGAGAATGTGTTCCAGGTTGACACATTCTTTTCGACCCATCTTGCCTCATCTTCTCGGTCTTCTCTTCACCATTACCAGGGCCTTCGAATGATGGCATGAACAAAGAGGCGATGTCTTCCGGTAGATGTTCCACTGTGACTCTGAGCCTCTCTTCAGAATTCAGAGGTAAGTTGGGACTAGTGGAATGGATGGAGTGTCTAGATTCGGATCTGCTGTTTTTCTTTTCAAAAATGTAAACACGGAGATGTTATAGAATATCTTGTATTATTCTTGTCTGATGTAACCAAATAAATTTAATAGCATAGTATTTGGAATGAAAATATCTTTGGAATGGAAATATCTTTTGGAGTAGAAATATTTATGTTTAAATCTTGCCTGGTTCATTTTTACCATAAGCTTTTTGGAATTGATATTGGCCATGCCTTTTCGGAGTGCTGATCTCTATCTCTAGTATGGTTGATTGGCAACGGAGTGTTGGAGAGTTTGCGCTGTTGTTTCTGAGTGGGGGTAATCTCATCAATGGTACCTGCAAACTTTAGATTTCGAGTGGGAAAGATCCCAGTAGTGGAGGATTTTGACTGCCTGTAGGCTATTTAAGAGGGAGCTCGCAGGCTGGTGCTTGCGTTGTCGCCTCCGAGTGGGGGACACTCCCACATCAAGATATTCAAGAGTCAGGGATTCTGATGTGGGACACTCCCATCAGCGAGACAATGACTCTGGGCGGGGGACACCCCACATCGAAAGGTTTTGACTGCCATAGACTAATCGAGAAGGAGCCCGTAGAGTGGTTTGTTTTTGAGTCTTTATTAAAGGACTGTGATCATAGTCATCGTCCTCATAGAGGACTGTGATAATGAGTCGTAGTTCTTATATCAGCATCATCATCATCAGCTTGACCCACGAATTACCCTGAGTTGGGGTCAAGGTTGAGAGGAGAGCAACGTAGGGGGCGATAGGGAAGGGTAAAAGAGGAAATAAAAATATATAAAGAAGTGGTGGTTGGGAGGAATTAATTTATGCTAACGTGAATGAGGCAGTGGCGAAGAAAATTATGAAGATGAGTTTTTTTTTAATTATGAAACAAAGTAGGTGGATGTAGTGAAATTTTCCTATATTTATTATATAAAATATATTTATTCTATAAATATAATAGTAAAATAATAAAAAAATACAATAAGAATAAAAATATTTTTTAGTTTTATAAATATTATCTAAATGTTAGTAAATTATATTCTGTGATCAAGAATTTTGGTTATATTTTATTGCCCATTTAACTTTCCAAAGTCAATTTTATACCCACTTCATTTTTATATTTGCTTTTATACTCGTAATCAACTCTTCTCGTTGATGATTACTAGCCCGACGAAGCTCGAATTCTGACCAGCATGCATCCAACCTCCCTATAGCCTTCCCCTCTCTCCAACTCACCCCCTCACCTTCTCGAACAGGCTGCACGCTGGCTTGGTAGTGCACGCTCTTGTTGCACCCTGCAGGCGTGGCTGCTGTCAGGCTGGGCGCCAGCAGCTTCCCCCCAGCGAGCGACACAGTAGGATGGTGACACTCGCGAGATCCCCCTCTGGCTGTTGTTGGATGTAGGAGAGGGGGTCAGGGAAGAGAGGAAGAGGACATGAGAGAGAGAGAGAGAGACAAAGGGAGAAAGAAGGAAGAAAAAGAGAGAGAAAGGGAAGAGTGAGAGAGTTACCTTGCATGTCTTTACTCAATGAGAGAGAAAGAGGAGTTTAGATGCTGCTGATTGTAGCGCGAGGAAAGGAAGAGGTGAAGGAGAGATGGAGGAAAATTTTTAGGGTTAAGGTGAGGAAGAGGAAGGGTTTTCTTCACTATTTTTAATTACACGTATTTATCTTAGTAATTTACAGAATAGCCATCTCATCATCCCAATTCTAAGGCACTCTAATCGCCCTCCACCTCACCACATACTTCCCCATTTCGCTTCATTTCCTCCAGTACACCCATGTTGAATTACTTTAAATTTTATAATAGTTAGTGGGTTACAAAATTATTTTAATTGTATAAAACATAAATGAGAAGTGGTGGAGATTATGAATATTTGCATATATACTCTCATGCATAATTATGTGTTGCATCACTTACATAGGTACAAGGATATTTATTTTACTAATAATTCATGTATACACCTGCCTCCTTTCCTGTATACAATTCTATTTATAAAACATACCTATATATTTATATTTTATATATACACACACACATTATAATTTTGCATTCTTACTTTATTATTTATTATGCATACTCAAAGAATTTATTACTATATATACATAAAGAAATTATTAGTATTATTATGCACATAAAGAAATAAATTTTCATGATTACCCAAAAACGCTGTTAATTAGAGCATAATCAAAATTAGCTGGAGTCAGGTGTTACATTTCTCGTCCTGCTCGCAACGCGAGGAGGATGACGACGTTGATTTGGCTGCATTGGAGTCGTGGGAGAGCGGAAAGGGAGAATATATTCCAGGTCGACACATTCTTTTCGACCCGTCTTGCCTCATCTTCTCGGTCTTCTCTTCACCATTGCCAGGACCTTCGAATGATGGCGTGAACAAAGAGGCGATGTCTTCTGGTAGATGTATCATTGTGACTCTGACCTCTCTTCAGAATTCAGAGGTAAGTTGGGACTAGTGGAATGGATTGGACCGTCTAAATTTGGATCTGCTGTATTTCTTTTCAAAAATGTAAACCCGGAGATGTTATAGAATATCTTGTATTATTCTTGTCTGATGTAACCAAATAAATTTAATAGCATAGTATTTGGAATGAAAATATCTTTGGAATGGAAATAGCTTTTGGAGAAGAAATATTTATGTTTAAATCTTGCCTGGTTCATTTTTACCATAAGCTTTTTGGAATTGAAACTGACCATGCCTTTTCAGAGTGCTGATCTCTATCTCTGGTATGGTTGGTTGGCAACGGAGTGTTGGAGTGTTTGCGTTGTTGTTTCTGAGTGGGAGTAATCCCATCAATGTTACCGGCAAACTTTGGATTTCGAGTGGAGGAAGCTTAGTAGTGGAGGATTTTGACTGCCCGTAGGCTAATTAAGAGGGAGCCCGCAGGCTGGTGCTTGTGTTGTCGTCTCCGAGTGGGGTACACTCCCACATCAGGATGTTTAAGAGTCAGGAATTCTTATGTGGGACACTCCCATCAGCGAGACAATGACTTCGAATGGGGGACACCCCACTTCGAAAGGTTTCAACTACCTGTAGACTAATCGAGAGAGAGCCTGTAGAGTGATTTGTTTTTGAGTCTTTATTAAAGAACTGTGATCATAGTCATCGTCCTCACAGATGACTGTGATAATGAGTCGTACTCCTCATATCAGCATTGCCATCATCAGGTCGACCCGCGAATTACCCTGAGTTGGGGTCAAGGTTGAGAAGAGAGCAACGTAAAGGGCGATGGGGAAGGGTAAAAAAAGAAATGAAAATATATAAAGAAGTGGTGGTTGAGTGGAATTAATTTATGCTAACGTGGATGAGACAGTGGCGAAGAAATTTATGAAGCTGAGTTTTTTTTTTTAATTATGAAGCAAAGAAGGTGGCTGTAGTGAAAATTTTCTATATTTATTATATAAAATATATTTATTCTATAAATATAATAGTAAAATAATGAAAAAATACAATAAGAATAAAAATGTTTTTTAGTTTTATAAATATTATCTAAATGTTAATGGATTATATTTTGTGATTAGGAATTCTGGATATATTTTACTGCCCATTTAACTTTCCAAACTCAATTTTGTACCCGCTTCATTTTTATGTTTGCTTTTATACCCAAAGGTAAGTTGGTCATTATACCAGCATGATTGGCGGTTGAGCACCGAACGCAAAGTTTGAGATTTTGGGCATGTTGAAAAAAAAACTACGTTGGTATAAAATTATTTTTCCCTTTAAATTATTGAGCGAATCTTGGATTTTTTCCCCCCCCATACGGCATACTTTAGCAATTCTAGCTTTCCCCTCTTCAAAGGTGACCGTGACAAGACAGAAAAAAATAAGTAAACATTGGCGCAAACAAGAACTGTTCATTGCCTAAATAATTAAAGAATAGTAAGTAAATATGTCTAATCAAATCAAAATTATTTGAAAGTAATTACAGTTGAAGAAGAAGACATGTAGAAGACCTGAAAAAATAAATGAATCTCCAAATGCGAGAAGGTAAGTGGCCAAAAATCATTGTTCTTGGAAAAAGTGATTTAAGATTGCTTTGAACTTTTCTGCTGATTCAAGCAGAATATAAGGAAAATGCAGAAATCCCACAACAGACACAATAATTTAATGCTTGTAGAGGATTCTTGTCTACTCTGTTCAGTTCAGTTGTTGATGCATCAATATTGAATTTTCATTAATATCAAACATATATCCATTATTATTTAAGTGGAGCTGATTACATTTTTTTAAGGTAATTAACTTGTTACATATTCTTCACAAATTCCTCCTTTCCAAGCTCCTGGATGATCTAGTCAGTAGCAACCTTTACTAAGAAAAGAAGGCAAGATATGAGAAAATTATGACATGTAACAATGTTGTTCTCAATTATAAATGACAGTAGCAGTCCATTCTAGGAAGAGAGAAGGCGCGGAGGTAAATTCCTAGGGGAATTTATCTACAGTCAAATTGTAAATTAGAAGAATAAATCAATCGCAGACACCAGATAATAACGTGGAAACCCGAAGGGGAAAAATCACGGTACAGAGAGAGAGAGAATTCACTAAATAAGAGAGATTACGAGTTCTCAATGCTTTATTATAAGTTTAATTCTCTACGTACGATCTTTTGTAAAGGAGGAATAAATCAACTTTTATACCTAAAGGTTGATGAGCTGAGTCAAGATCTCTAAGATCTCCGCCTATGAATCAACTCACAATTATAACTGCATATAACGCCCCAGCTGCAATTGATAGAGTGGTGCACGATCTTCTTAGATCTTGCTGGTTGGCGAGGATAACATCTCAAATCTGCAGTTATCACCCACCACGTGACTAGTTGTTGTCCATCCTGTTAGCCAGGTGGTCGGGTAAGATCAGCTGGATGAGATCGAATCTGGAACCTCCATGATCTATGAGATTTGTCAGATGTTACGATCTCGCGGAGGTCAAAATCTAACCACTACAAAAGAAAAAAAAGTCTGATCCGGTGAAAAGAAAACATTCAGTTATTTATCTCTACTTCCAAAAGGAATCATGAGCGACAAGGCGTTCCTTGTACAGCTTGGCACAAATAATGAGTTGAAATGACCCGCTTCGATAAATAATTCTTGGCCCATTTGAAAGTCTTCAGCTTGAGATTACGATACAAATCGCACAGCTGCCTGCCATCGCAAGATGATGAATACAAAAAAGGTCATCGTTTTTGTTTTTACATATAAAGGGCACAACTTATATTGGTGCTTGTACATGGTTGGCCCCCTTATAACCCTTTGTTGTTCTAAGATGACTGAGTGTATTGCCTAACCCATTCCTCTCTGGCATAGCACGTTAAGATATTTTTTTTTTGAAAGGTAAAATGATTTCATTGATAAATAAAAAAATTCAAGTACATATGTCCCAAATTAGCTAGGCTACTCTTCAGTACTATTCTTAGATAACTATAGAGAGGGGAGAGGACCCTGTCCGTCACTCTCTACTATAGTACACTAAGTAAGTACTTTAAATTGACCCAAAGCTAATACAACGCTCACAAGGAATAAATTACATAATATAGTAACTACTGATATGTACCTCAGCCGTTAAGATTATAGCACATTACTTTATATATATATATATGTGTGTGTGTGTGTGTGTGTGTGTGTGTATATATATATATATATATATATATGTATGTATGTATGTATATGTATGTATGTACCTCAGCCGCCAGCTGAGAGAGACTCTCTCAGCTGGCGCGACGTGGCTGAATTTCAGCCACAATTTTGGGCGCTGCTACCATAGTCACAGTTTTTTGTGAGGACAACATCAAGTCGCAGTATTTTTCTAAGGACTGCTATCATGGTAGCAGTGTTTTCTGAGGACTGTGCCATGGTCCC
>JAVJIF010001136.1:27500-77500 GCA_038442645.1 Agave tequilana | reverse complement strand
GCACGTCGGTCGACCGGTCGGTCGACCGGTTCTGAAATACGGTCGACCGCCAGAACCTGGCAGCCAAATATCTGGGTCAAAAAATTAGGTTAAAAATATTTCTAATAAATCCCATAAATCTTGTAAAAATTCCCAAAAATAGTTTTATCATTTTGCATTGATATATAAACTTATGATAAACATTTCAACTCAAATATCAAGCATATGAAACCATTTTTGTGTTTTTATCATTTTTACCAAAAACCAAAACTAGTATTTTATCAAACTTGGATTTTTCAATACATGAATAGGAAAGTCAAAATAAGTTTGTTTAAAAGTTAAGCATGCATGTATAGAATGAATCTACTATACATAAACCAATTAAACTTGTTTTAATCAACTATTCATGAAAAACAAATATTGGTTAAACCAAAACCGAAAAACCAATATCCAAACATAAAACGTGTGTGTTGTGCACTTGAGCATATCAACTATTCTAAGCTTTACAAATGGATCTAAACACTCTAAACACTAGGATACCTAAGTCTTCTTGACGATCTTCATCTTCAAGTCGACTCGGTCCAAAACATGATCCACGAGCGAGACTCCAACGAGTGCAAGGTATGATCTTGATGCTCGGGCTCTGGAATCACCATGTGAAAGCTTCCAAACCATCTTGTTGAAGCTAATCACCTACTAATATCTTGCTAAATGATCTGAAACTAAAATCACAAGATTATTAGTAAACATAACTACATGAGTTAATCATCATCAAAACTAGAATGGAAGGCCTCTGGGCCAACATATATATATGTGTGTGTGTGTGTGTGTGTGTGTGTGTGTGGTGTGTGTGTGTGTGTATTGGACTCAGTAGTTGTTCTGTTGATTATTCAAAAAATAACAATATCATTGTGTATAAATTTATATGTCATATTGCAGTGATCATATTTATCGCAGTTGATTTACATAGCTTGCTCGGGTTACTTTAGGCTTAGCATGTATACATGGGAATTCTCCTCGCGTATATACGTCACCGACTCTCGTCGCATCTCCGCTGCAGTGTATTTTGGGAAGCGGGGCGTGACAGAATTTTATTGGTATCAGAGACAGAATTTTATTGGTATCAGAGCCATGTTTTTGACACAAAGAGGACCTAAATCTTATCTGTAACTTGAGACAAGTTACATTTACACTGCAATATACATATACCATTTCCACAATGATGTTGAGTCCACTTGGGAATCCATCGTCCTTCTTTTAGAAATCCATCTCTTGAATCTTTTGATATTCCTGATTCCAATCTTTCTTCCAGAGCAATTTGGATCTCCTTCTTGTTTTCTTATAATCATCTCAATTCTTGTTTACCCATTTTTGTCTCTTGGAACTGGCCTTCAGACTCGAATCAATGACAGAGATCAAAGTAGCGCAAAGGAAGCATGGAGGATAAATGCACAGAGAAGTGATGTGGGAGAGAGAAGACGTCATTCACGATTGCCCCTGTTGCTTGTTATATGATAGACACCTAGCATATGAATGCATAACAGACTGATCTCATACTCTTAACGTTATGTATTGCATGTTATCATAATAAGTATGATATGTTGATTGATATTATATCAGACTATACTATCTTCTAATTTCTGTTTTACCCATAACATTCCTTATTAAGTATATTTTATAGTAGTATCGTAGTGTGTTCACACGTTATATGTATGTGCACCTTCCTTTTTTTACACACTCATTTAAAGTTTTCTGACTCTTCTGGATTTGCACATTCAGGTATATGGGTATTCTTTTTACTGATCAGGTATCTGAGGAGTACGGAGTCTCTTTTGCAATGAACACCCAGATTCTTTGGTACAGTTCATGTCTTCCTTTTCATTATGTTAACTTTCTTTGATTCTTTACACACACACACACACACACACACACACACACACGTGTGTGTGCGTGTGTGCGTGTGTGTGTGTGTATAATATATGTATGTATATATGTATATATGTATATATATGTATTTGTATATATGTATGTATATATATATGTATATGTATGTATGTATGTATGTATATATGTATGTATGTATATATGTATGTATATATGTGTGTGTGTGTACATATATATATATATTGTGTGTGGTGTGTGTGTGTGTGTGTATATATGTATATATGTGTGTATGTGTATATATGTGTGTATATATATTGGACTCAGTAGTTGTTCTGTTGATTATTCATAAAATAACAATATCATTGTGTATAAATTTAAAAGTCATATTGCAGTGATCATATCTATCGCAGTTGATTTACATAGTTTGCTCGGGTTACTTTAGGCTTAGCATGTATACATGGGGTATTCTCCTCGCGTATATACGTCATCGACTCTCGTCGCATCTCTGCTGCAGTGTATTTTGGGAAGCGTGGCGTGACAGAATTTTATTGGTATCAGAGCCATATTTTTGACACAAAGAGGACCTAGATCTTATCTGTAACTTGAGACAAATTATATTTATACTGCAATATACATATACCATTTCCACAATGATGTTGAGTCCACTTGGGAATCGATCGTCTTCTTTTAGAAATCTATCTCTTGAATCTTTTGATGTTCCTGATTCCAATCCTTCTTCGAGAACAATTTGGATCTCCTTCTTGTTTTCCTATAATCATCTCTGTTCTTTTTTGCCCGGTTTTGTCTCTTGGAACTGGCTCTCAGACTCGAATCAACGACAGAAATTAAAGTAACGCAAAGGAAGCATGGTGGATCCATAATGCACAGAGAAGTGATGTGGGAGAGAGAAGACATCATTCACGATCGATCATTTTTCCTCGAGTCTCATCCTATCGTCTCTATTCTTGATCAATGTTTATTCGTTGTCAACTTTGATCCCCTTTCTCTTTTTCCTACCTTATTGCGTTTCGAGGACGAAATTTTTATAAGGTAGGTAGAATGTAATATCTCCTAGCTACTAATATGGTATTAATTTTTTATATTTATTTGGCGTTATTAATCATTTTATTATTATTATTTAATTTAATTTATCACCCAACTACCACAATGTCCTCCTCCAAGAACCCCACCATGTTCACCTCCTCCTGCCACAACACAACCGCCCTCTCTTCCTCTCCCCTCCTTTCTCGCATAGCCCGAGCTCTGCCACCTACGAACCCACTGTATCTCTTCTTCTTCTTATTTCTTGCTCTGCAATCATAATGATATTGTCATTCTATGAATAATCAACAGAACAACTACCGAATATATATATATATATATATATATATATATATATATATATATATATATATATATATATATATATATATATATATATATATATATAGAATCAAAGGAAGTCAACAGAATGAAAAGAAAGACATGAACTGTATCAAAAATTTGGGTGATCATCGTAAAGGAGACCATGTACTCCTCAGATACCTGATCAGCAAAAGGAATACCCATATATCTGGATATGCAAATCTAGAGAGTCAGAAAACTCAAGCCAGTACCCTCCATCAGCCCACAATCACTGAGCACCACCATCGTCAGCCTCTCCCATCACGCCACCAGCACATATACTTAACGCACCTATCAACCACCCTCTCGACCAACGCGCCGGAGCTCTTCACAACCACCCACCACCCATTCCCTCAGCATGTACCCCCAACTGTCGCACCCCCTCCTTGCCGTCGTCCTTCAGCGCACCACCTCACACTTTGATTGGGTAAAAACCAGCACTTGAAAATGTGTATTTATGAAATCAGTATAATTATATATGTGCTAATGTTTCCTCGATACATCCGTTATAGCATTGGCTCAACGGGTTGAATCCACAGGGATGGGAGGCGATAGAAGCATTAACAGTTCTAATTCACATTTTATGTTAACAATTCCTTTTTTGTTAAAGAATGACAAAAGGAAAAGGAAAAGAAAACTGAAAGTGATAGGGGAGAAGGTGATGAAATCGGCGAAGTGAAAATAAAAGAAAAATAGTTTTGAGAACAACAAGAAGATGAAACAAAGATGAACTAAGAAGTTGGTGAGAACAACAATGAAAAAATGATAAAAGAGTTTTGAAATTGATTTAAAATAAGAATAAAGAAAATTCATGCTACTAACTACTAATTTCTCCACTAACCATGCTAACCTCTTAGTGATAGTTGCCTCACATGGATCATTGGCCATTAGTAGTCCTTGGCTTCAAGAGACGATACAAAGTATGGCTCATAAGATTGTTCTTCTACATTCAAACAACACATTCATACCACACAACAAGTTGCAAGCTACTACTAGATCATCAAAATCAGTTAGAGGTGAGCATGAAATAAAGAAGACATTGCAAGTTAGCAAGTTAGTGGGTTAGATGTTAGAAATGTTAGAATGTTAGAATCCATCTTCATGAGCCATCAATGGCTCTTACAAGAGTAAGACCTTGTAGAGCCTATTAGATTCATGTGGATTATCAAGTAAGTGATTAGATGGTTAGTGGTTAGTAGTTAGATTTCCATAAGAAGAAAAATTAGCTAAGCATTATGTTGAAGATGGAGAAGATTATAATGGAGAAGAAAGGAGATACCTTTGCACCATCTATTACATCAATCTCTCTCTTTCTCTCTGAATCTCTCAGCCCTAAAACATGGTCTAAAAACGAAATGAAAATACAAAAGAAAAGAAAATAAAAGAAGAACACCTACACTACACTATACTAAAAGATAGAAAACCTAACCTATTTTTAAATCTGCTTGCGTTTTGGTCAAACCCTGCAGTATTTATAGGCAAAATGAGGTTCCAGAAGAAGAGACGAGGCCACAAGTCGAAAATCGACGTGTGGGCCCACCATAGGGCCGCGAAAACGCGACCATAGCCGCGTTTCTGCGGCAATACCAGGGACTTGGGTCCCTCGTTTTGGTGCGTAGGTTCGTTTCGCTTCGGGGACCATCTAGATGTGCTCAGATTCTGTTATTTCTGTCCAGATTCTCGTCTGACGTGCGCAAGGGTTTAGGTTCAATGTATCTTCTGGAAGCTCCCTTGCTTGGCCTCAAAGAAATGCGAATTTAATTACCCAAAAATGGGTTTAATTAAGCTCTTATTATCTTTTTGCCCTCCTTATCTTGATTATCTGCAAGAGTGACCAAAACACAGTTTAGACTGATATTTTATTCATAAATCAGTAGGAAAATGCGATATAATAATGTAAAAATGTTGACTAATCACACTTTCATCTCCTTGTACTACCGCATCCATCTTCACCCGCAGCCTTCACCGGAGATCACCTGCGAGCTCCTCGTCGCCCCGTCCATGCCTTTTGGCTGTCGCCAAACCTGGCTCCTCCCATGGTTAACTCTCTCTCTCTTTCTCCCCCTCTGTAAGTGTGTGTGAGTGCCCCTCCCCCCTCTCTCAGTGTATTTATTTGTGTGTGCATGTGTGCGTGTGTTTGTGAAACCCTCGGTTTTAGGTGTACGTGTCGCAGTATCGGTACTCGATACAGCGTACAAAGTTGATTTAACTTTCCTAGTAGTTAGATTAAACCAATTTTAGTTTCAAATATTATTTTCTAATATTTTAGATTTTTCATATTTTTTTAAAATTTTCTGGATTATTTTAAAAAATATTTGAATTCGGTGTCGACCGACACCGATAATCGGCTCTAGGATTTTTAATTCACAAATAGGGTTGAATTTCAAGAATCCTCTTCATATTTTTTTCAGAATCACATTTTCTATTTTTGTGCATTTTTGGGGATTTTTCTGAATTAATCAAAAATTCGGCCGAACCGTGTCGACCGGTCTCAGAGCTACATTCCAAGATTTTTAATTTGTAAAGAGGACTGAATTTGTAGAATCTGATTTCGCATTACTCTTCAGTGTAATATTATCTATTTTACAAAATTTTTCGGAACCGTCCTGAGCTAGTCAAAATTTGACCTAATTAAATAATATTAATTACTTCTTTTATTTCTTTTCTTCTTCTCTACTCTCCTTTTCCTTCCCCTGCAAGCCACAACCTTCCTTAATCGACATCCCTAATCTTTCATTTAAACTCTTTCAATCTCTCTTAATCAATAATCCCTCTCTTTCTCATTCTCTTAATCTCTCTCCATATCTCACTGCTGTTGACACTTAAAAAAGACAAGATTCTTATTGGTCCGAACAATGTCTAAACTTGTTGACATTTACAAAAGACAAGTGACAGACGAGCTGAAGACCAGTTATCACCCATCTCCAAGGGACAAGGAAGCAACTTGGACTCCACTGATCCAGCAAGCAGACAGTGAACCCGGATTGTTTCTGAACAGACCTCAGCAGGTCTAAGGTGCTAACACTTAGCATCGCATGAGCCCAAAGGGATAGCCTCGCTTGAGAGGCTAATATCACCCAACTTCACCTTGAAGCCATTCGAAGCCTCGCCAAGAAGCTAACTCGCAAACTTCGCCACAGAGGACTTCCAGCTCCGCCATAGGGTTTCTTTCGGACTTCGCCAGAAGCTGCCTCTAGCTCCGCTACGAGCTCAATGCGGACAGCTCCGCTATTGGTCTGCTATGGCCAACCTTTGACCAATCAAATCTCCGGATGAGATCGGATTCAATCAGATCAAATCCAATTAAGATCAAATCAGAGATCAAATTTGGCAGTTGATTGCCACAATCTCTTGACTCTTCTAAAACGAGTAAGAAGATCAGGGGAAATCCTCCAACGATATGGAAGGGATCAAGAAGATCAACCGACCTGCCAATTCTAGCTTCGCAGAAGCTGATCCTAGCCTCGCAGCAAGGCTACTTTCCAGATTTAAACAGATTCGATTCAATCTGTTTCCATATTTTCAAGGGACGATTATACCCTTGCTCTCCCTATAAATAGCTCACCAGGGGCACAGGGAGAGACACACACACACAAGAGGACTCCACAAGCAGAGGCTTCTTCATAACGCACCGTGCGCTCTCGAATTCAGAGACCTTTTAGAGAATTGCTTTCTCTATCCAGGGTGTTGATACCCTAACATCGTCCTTCTTCTCAAGGAATTTCCGGAACCAGGCGAGAAGGAATTCCTAATTGAAGGCGATTTTGAGAAGCAGCAAAAGGGTTCTACCAACCCTCTGTTCTCTGATTCCCGGAACCAGGCGAGAAGGGAATCTCATCGCTCGCATCGTCAAAGGGACAAAGTGGTCGCGCGCTGACCAGACTCCTATCGGCACACTTCTCCAGAATCTCTGAGGAGATCTACTTGTAATCTTTTTAAGAATACTTGTAATTTAGCTCCTCAACCCTTTTATTGTAAGTTTTCCCCTTTGCGAATATAACAGAAAACAAGATGGCGACTCCGCTGGAGAAGAAATTCTCCACTGCCGAGAATCAAGTGTCGCAATGCGACGAACAGACCCTCGGGTCTAACTCTGAATTCAGAAAAGCCGGTACAGCCAGAGCCCCTCTGGCTAAATCTTCAAGGAAAGTCTCTGCGGAGACAGAAAAGGTTCTCTACGAACCTACTGCGGTTATTTGGCGCAACAAGGAAGCACGTCCGCAGTCTGATTCCTTTACTTGTGAGAACTTGGTGGTTCAGTTCAATCAAGGAAGATTTGAAGAAGTCCTCTCTGGGGGTGATCTAATGCTTCGAGCACGGAAGCATAGAAAGGTCTCCATGACCAAGGTTTCAAAGCAGAAATCGGAAGCAGAATTCTGCCAACACCCCTCAGCCTCGCGTGTGGCTAATCAGGTTCCTTGCGAACCTAAGTCTCCTCTGCCAAGGCGGGTATGGAAGCCTAAACAGAAGTCTCCAACCGAAGATCCAGGCGTAGCTACGCCTAAACTGCGCCTCTCTCGCGAAGAAAAAGGCAGGATGCCTGTCTGCTCCAATCATAAAGTTACGACGGCAATCATACCGTCGTCCAATTTAAGAGCAGCAATGCCTCGCGCCGGCCTCGTTCTCATGAGCAAAGCTACTGTACCACAGTGTACGCGCAGGGCCCGTGACCGCGGAGCTGAAGCCAAAGTACCATCTAAGGCTAATTACCTTCGCAGCAGCATAGCGGGTAAAGCACCGCAGCGTGCTCCGCTCTCAAGTTCGTCAAGCGCTAAGCCTGCGCTTTGTGGCGAAGCTAGAACCAAAGCACTATTCAGTGCTAATCCCATCTGCAGGGATAAAAGAAGCAGGACATTGTCCTATGTACGATCCAAAAGAGCCTTTGCGCTCGATTGCAGAGACCCAACCGGGTCTGATTTGAGGAAATTGTTGACGGATAGACAAACCTCTTCCCCCTGTTGTCAACAAGTGGGATGTCAGTTAGTGACGCTCCACTCGGTCCATTGCCGGCTGGGACCAATCCCCACCACTTCTTCAAGACGACGGTCAGTTTTTGATCGACTATCGGTACAGGCCCCGAGGAAACACCGCAAAAGGAGCATCTCGCGAGATCTACCCTCTGCATCCGTCAACATGACCGGAAGGGGACGAGAGCTGCGCAGGGGAAGACAAACAGCTGACGACACCCCCTACAGCTCCCCAGATCCAGATTATAGCCCAGGCTTAGGCGAAGTCTTGGTGCATGAAGAAGGTGTTTTCCGAAACACCAGATCTAGGGTGGCGATACCCTACAGTTACGAGCAGCCTTCTTCCTCGACGGCCCTAGCCTCGCCAGAACCCAGAAGATTACTCCAGTCATCGGACGAAGAAGATGAAGATAGTGGGTACGCCTCTTCGGCGACAGTTAGCTCGGTGCGAACAGACAAAGCATCAGTCAATATGGCTGATAATGCTAACGACGACCTTCGTCGACGTTTGGAAGCTCAGGAGCAAACTTCCAGAACCCAACAAGAGGCTCTGAACAACATTCAACAGATGTTCGCTCAACTCCTCAGTAACCGGAATAACAATGATGCCGGGAGCAATCACGATGAGGAGGAACACTTCAGCAATGAGCAACCAAAGCCGGAGAAATCCAAGGAGGGTTCGTCCTTAGACGCCGAAGTCCTTAAGGGCCTCCAGGCTCAAATCGCATCCCTAGCTCAGAGGGATGAATTAAAGAAGGTAGGGGCAGTCCGTCCTTATCCGCTGGAGTGGGATTCGGTGCCATATCCACCGAAGTTCAAACCACCAACGTTGCATACCTATGACGGAAAGAGCTCGCCAAATCAGCACATCTACTATTTCCGGTCTCAGACTGGTAATGTTATAAGCAATGACGCCATCATGGCTAGGCTATTCATTGGCACCTTAAAGGGGGTGGCATTCGACTGGTTCCGAAGTCTTCCCCCGGGCTCTATCAACTCCTGGATCGACCTGGAAACTCGGTTCCTCTCTTGTTTCTATGAGGACGATACCGAAGTAACCATGGACAAGCTCCTCTCCACTGTGCAGAGGAAGGGCGAATCTGTCCATGACTACATTGAACGGTTCAGAAACTTATCCTTGATGTGCCCAGCAGGGATGCCACTACCCATGCTCTTACAGACATGCAGACACAACTTCTTAGACCAAGTGGAAGTTCGCATGGGGGCTGTCAAAGCCCACACTTGGAAGGAATTGGTCGAACAAGCAGAGATAGCCGAGAAGTCGGCTAAAAAGTTCGAACCATCCGCCCCTAGAGGCAAGTGGGGGATGAACAACAAAGGGCGTAGCGACCTACCGCAATCTTCTCAAGCTAAAGGCAAAGAGACTATGTCTGTGGAGTTATCCGGAGATGTGCAGTCGAAGGCGAAGAAGAGCGGCTTCAACAATCAGGAGCCTAAGTTCCCTCCAAAGCAGTACTCCTTCAAAGACGATCAGGTGGTCACGATATTCCATCTGCTCCACAAAGGGAACAAAATGAAACTGCCAGATACTCGGCGTCCCAATGAGATAGGGCGCACAAACGACCCTAAATACTGCCTCTACCATAGGATGATCCACCATCCTACTGACAAGTGTTATGTCCTCAAGGACAGAATACAAGCCCTGGTCGATGCCGGGGTTCTGACGTTGAAGACGGAACAGAAGAAAGTCACTGCCAATATGGTGACCCTCGAGTTCGGCAAAACTCCAAAGGTCACAGTTCCTGACGGAACTTATCCAGTCCCTGCGCCACGGTTGGAAGTCAAGCATCCTCCAGCTACAGCTCAAGATAATAAGGGTCTTGTTCCCTTAACATTGGAGATAGGGGAAATCATGTGGATACACCCAGACCTCGTCCAAGACGTGCAGTGGGATTCAAAGAAGCCCAAGTCAAAGGGCAAATCTTGCAATGTCATTTCCATCCTGCCAGACGATGGGAACTTTACATCAGCTTCTCTCAGCGATTCAGAAGGGGAAAAGCTTGCTTGCACGGCGCAAGCCGATACGCCTCAACAGACGGGCACCCGATCCGGAAAATCATACTTGAGGCAGTATGAAAAGTCTACTGACGAGACACAATAGCAAACGATGTCAGTACAAGTACCAGCATCCACTCCAATCCTAACCAAGGGAAAAGAGAGGCCTAAGGAGGTACGATTCGACCACGTGTTGAAGAAACCACCAGGCCAAGGGTTTGATACGCCCTTTCGGTTTGACATATCGTCTCAGCTGGCCAATATCCCAGCTCGTATCACTATACATGAGCTCCTTCGCCTCTCAAAAGAGACAAGAGAAGCATTCAGGGAGGCGCTAGCCAATTCAGAATCCTTTCTGACATGCATGCCTGAGATCCCTAACAACGACGTTCAGTCTCCTTGCATGCCGGGAGCAGTCATCCACTGGGAAAAATTTGACTCCGTTGCAGAATTGGGAGCCTGAAGTCAGAAGTGACATGCTATGTCATTGACGCTGACACATCATATAACCTGCTGCTGGGACGGCCATGGATCCATGCCAATTGGATCGTTCCCTCTACTCTGCACCAATGCTTCAAATATGTTGAAGATGACGCGACAGTACGAACTGTCTTTGCTGAAAAGCAACCATTCAAAGGGGTGAAAAATTACTTCACTGACGCTCTCCTGTATCAAGAGGCCAGTGAAACACCTAAAGAACCATTGCCAGACGATGATGAAAGTGGCAATGAGGCGGATTCAGAATCCAAAGCAGGCATGCCAGCCATTCTGATTGGTGAACCAATTATAACATGTCTCAATAATCCCCTATGTAATACTCCTTCAGAGGATGAAGGTGAATGGGTAATTAATGATAATATTTCTTTTGATTATTCCGCGACTGTTGGGCTATTTGAATCCATTACGGATAGCTCCCTACACATGCCTTTACATAAGCCAAGTGCATCCAGTACACCCTTGGAATCCGCAGAAGGAGCCGTCTTGGTAATCCCGCCATCCAAAGAAGGTCAGTTACCGATAATCTTCGGTAGAACCCAACCACGGGGACCCACGGTCGCAGATTCAAGTTCAGACTCAGACACTCCACAATTCTTTCATTACGCGCAGTCAGCGCGCCATATTATGAAGAAAATGGGATACGACTTGAAGCATGGAGCAGGCCTGAATTTCGGAAAAGGAAGGCGCGGTTTGATGCGGAACTTTGTGCCTAAAGGGAAGCCTGCAAATTACTATGATAGTACACGCAGGGGGTTAGGGTATGTTACACCCACATCGTCAGCAACGGTTCAAGCCAAGGACGATGGATCAGTTCCATCACATTCAGCCTCATCCTCCAAGTGGGACTCGGATATCAGTGTAGGAGGAATGTTCGAAGACCTCACTGTCAATATGACTTCAAGCAGTCAATTGGAGCCCGCAGAAGCCACTGACGAGGAGCCATGGGCCCAGCAATTAAACCTCCAGTGGGAAAGGAGATTCGAACTGCGCGAACCACCTACTGAAGACAAGGTGATGCAGGTCAACCTGGGAAGTCAAGATCATCCCAAACCCATCTTTATAAGTGAAAGCCTATCACTTATAGAAAAGAAAGAATTGATAATGCTCATAAAAGAGTATATAGACGTCTTCGTGTGGAGCTACGAAGATATGCCCGGACTTGATCCGCTAGTCGCCATGCACCGTTTGAATATCAAGCCTGACGTTAAGCCAGTCAAGCAGCAACAACGTCAGTTTCGCCCGAACATTATGGAAGCTATTGAAGCCGAAGTTCACAAGCTCATTGCATGTGGCTTCATCCGGGAGGAACAACATCCAGATTGGGTAGCTAACATCGTCTCCGTCCTCAAGAAGAACGGAAAAATACGGATCTGCATCGACTACCGTGATCTCAACACGGCCTGTCCTAAAGACGAATTCCCACTACCCATCACCGACGTCATGATTGATAACACATGCGGGTTCGAAAGGATGTCTTTCATGGACGGCTTTTCAGGGTACAACCAGATTAAGATGTATCCCGACGACAAGAAGCATACTTCGTTCCGAACACCATTGGGGGTATACTGCTACACTGTAATGCCCTTCGGACTGAAGAACGCCGGAGCAACCTATCAGCGGGCAATGAGTACAATCTTTCGCGATCATCTCCGAAAAACGGTGGAGTGCTATGTCGACGACATTGCCGTCAAAAGCCGCAACAAGAATGAACATCTTCGCGACCTGAGAACGATGTTCGACATAATGCGGGCTCATCAACTGAAAATGAACCCGATAAAATCCTTCTTGGGAGTTTCAAGTGGCAAGTTCCTTGGGTTTATTGTCACATCAAAAGGGATTCATCTTGACCCAGACAAAGTCAAAGCCATTCAGAGCATGCATCCACCGAGGAATCTCAAAGAGCTCAGAGGCTTGCAAGGTAGACTGGCTTATATTAGAAGATTCATCGCAAATCTCTCAGGCCGCTGTCAACCGTTCACCCGACTCATGAAAAAGGGTGCTTCCTTCGTATGGGATCAAGCTTGCCAAGAAGCTTATGAAGACATCAAGAGGTACCTCACAAAGCCTCCAGCCTTAGTGGCCCCTACAGCGGGGAAACCATTCTTGCTTTATGTAAAAGCTATGGACTACTCCCTCGGTGCCCTCCTCGCTCAAAAGGACGACAATGGCCACGAGCAGGCCATTTATTATCTGAGCAGAACTCTCATAGGAGCGGAATCTCGCTACAACCCTATCGAGAAAGAGTGTTTAGCTCTCGTCTTCGCTATTCAGAAGACACGATATTATTTGGTCGGCCAGATCATACATGTCATCTCCAGAGTAAACCCATTGCGTCTTCTTATGACGAAGCCAGGATCATTGAATTCAAGATTGGCTAAGTGGGCACTTTTATTGTCTCAATACGACATGATCTTCACGCCTCAGAAGGCGGTTAAAGGCCAGGCCCTTGCAGAGTTCTTGGCTGCTCATCCAGTTCCGGAGCATTCAAAACTTCACGAAGATATCCCTGATGAAGTGTTCGAGTCTTATGCAACCTCAGAAGAGGAAGTGTGGCAGATGTTCTTCGATGGAGCATCGCGAATGGGCCCTAAAGGCAAGATTATTGTCGGAGTGGGAGTTGTGTTTATCTCCCCACAGAATCATGTCCTGCCCAGAGCATTTTCTCTGACAGAATCATGCTCCAACAATGTAGCAGAATATAATGCTCTGCTCATCGGCCTTCAGCTCGCCCATGGAATGGGGGTACGTTACCTCGAAGCCTATGGCGATTCAAAACTGATCATCAATCAGGTTAAAGGCGAATATGAAGTCCGCCATGAGGACTTGGTGCCTTATTATCACACGGCCGTTGAATTGGCCAACCTATTTGAAGGTTTCTACATCGGGCACGTGTCTCGATCTCAGAATACCAAGGCGGACTCTCTTGCTGCATTAGCTACAACACTAGCCTTGCCAGCTGACACCGAGTATCACCTCACAGTCGCAACTCGACATCTTGTATGCTCCAAGCACATGCTAAGAACTCGAGAAGTCTATAATGTCTCCACGGATTTTAAGCCGAGAGATTGGCGCTTTCCTCTCATTGACTATGCTTTGCACGGTCTGCTTCCAGACGATCCTAAAGAAGCGGCATCTGTCAGACGAAGGTCTCCGTTTCTACTACGATCCGACTTTGAAGACACTTTACCGTCGTTCATATGACGGTGTTCTCCTCCGTTGCCTTTCTCATTTAGAGGCACAGGAAGCGCTCCAAGAAGCGCACGACGGCACTTGTGGAGCTCATCAGCCAGGTCCAAAACTTAAGGACAAGTTACATAGGCTGGGATATTATTGGCCAACTATGATAGCCGATGCCATCCAATATGCACGAAGGTGTAAAGCATGTCAGATTCATGCGGACTTCATACACCAGCCTTCGGAGCTGCTCCACCCGACTGTTGCTTCATGGCCATTTGAAGCATGAGGAATCGATGTCGTAGGGCCAATCAGCCCTTCTTCGACAAAAGGACACCGGTTTATCCTGGCAATAACCGACTACTTTTCAAAGTGGGCGGAAGCTATACCATTAACTGAAGTCAAGACCTCTAATGTGGTTAACTTCATCAAACACCATGTCATCTATCGATTTGGTGTCCCTGGGCGGATCATCCACGACAACGGTCCCCAATTCATAAGCCAAGTATTCTATCGGTTCTGCGATAAATACCGAATTCAGAATGTGGCTTCAACTGCCTATAATCCCGCCGCTAACGGCTTGGCGGAAGCATTCAACAAAACGATCATCAAGCTACTCAAGAAATTCGTCTCCTCGAACAAGCGAGATTGGGACGAAAAGCTTGGCGAATGTCTTTGGGCCTACCGGACCACGGTTCGAACACCGACAGGTAATACGCCTTTCTCCCTGGTATATGGGTGCGAAGCAGTCATCCCGTTAGAAATCCAGATGCCATCATTACGAGTCGCTCTGACTACTAAGATCACATTAGAAGACAATGATCGATTGCGTCTTCAAGAGCTCGAAGCCCTAGATGAGAAGCGGCTACAAGCTCAGCAGCATATTGAGCTATATCAAGCTCGAATCTCAAAGGCCTTCAATAAGAAGGTCAAACAGAGGGTCTTCCAGAAAGGGGACCTGGTTTTAGCCGTCAGACGACCAATGATTATGACGCACAAGACCAAGGGCAAATTTCAGCCTAAATGGGAAGGACCGTTTGTAATAGAAACAGTCTATTCAAACGGAGCATACCGCCTCATGACTTCAGATGGCGACCTACTCATGATGCCGATCAATGACAAGTTCTTAAAGAAGTATTATCCTTAATCAAGGATCCTTCTCATGATCAAGTTAACATTACACCTCTGATCAAGACCTTCATATCCAAGGTACATGCAAAGAGAGCCTTTCTCTTCCTCCAAGCGAGATCGCAACCATAAACCAGTAGGAACCTGGTCATACACTGGTTCTCCCAAAGAAGAATCAAGGTTACACATACGCTAACAAATGATCCAACATCCTTAACGATTAAGGATAGAGGAAAATGTTGGCCTTTAAGCCCAACATAAGTCCTCGACAACTCATCATGCTGAGGGGAACAGCATGGCTAGCCCAATTCAAACGGTAGTTGGTAAAGGCATATCAAACCCGTTGACAGCTGGGGATTTGCTAAAAATCCTAAGGGACCAGTTCCCATTTGATTCCCTCGTTTCTCCCCGTGAGAGCGAGACCTCCAAAGTCACTTACCAATTCTCATCCACAGAATGGTAAGACCACAAATACATTTCGCTGTTACGTTAACATTAAACCTATGACAGCAATTCCCTCGTTTCTCCCCGTGAGAGCGAGACCTCCAAAATCACTTACCAATTCTCATCCATAGAATGGTAAGACCACATATACATTTCACTGTTACGTTAACATTAAACCTATGACAGTGATTCCCTCGTTTCTCCCCGTGAAAATGAGACCTTTTCCCAAACTCCATCACCAACCTTGAGCTTGGTGGCGTCTCAATCGGTTATGTCATTGCGACCTCTGAACCAGCAGACAGCCAAGTCTCAATTTCGAGCTTGTTGACATTTACAAAAGACAAGTCTCAACCTTGAGCCCTGTTGACATTTACAAAAGACAGGTCTCGATACTTGTTGACATTTACAAAAGACAAGTATCACCAACCTTGAGCTTGGTGGCGTCTCATTCGGTTATGTCATTGCGACCTCTGAACCAGCAGACAGCCAAGTCTCAATTTCGAGCTTGTTGACATTTACAAAAGATAAGTCTCAACCCCGAGCCCTGTTGACATTTACAAAAGACAGGTCTCGATACTCGTTGGCATTTACAAAAGACGAGTATCACCAATTTTTGAAGCTTGGTGGCGTCTTAATCGGTTATGTCATTGCGACCTCTGAACCAGCAGACAGCCAAGTCTCAATTTCGAGATTGTTGACATTTACAAAAGACAAGTCTCAACCCCGAGCCCTGTTGACATTTACAAAAGACAGGTCTCGATACTCGTTGACATTTACAAAAGACGAGTATCACCAATTTTTGAAGCTTGGTGGCGTCTCAATCGGTTATGTCATTGCGACCTCTGAACCAGCAGACAGCCAAGTCTCAATTTCGAGCTTGTTGACATTTACAAAAGACAAGTCTCAACCTTGAGCCCTGTTGACATTTACAAAAGACAGGTCTCGATACTTATTGATATCTACAAAAGATAAGTATCACCAACCTTGAGCTTGGTGGCGTCTCAATCGGTTATGTCATTGCGACCTCTGAACCAGCAGACAGCCAAGTCTCAACCCCAAGCCCTGTTGACATTTACAAAAGACAGGTCTCGATACTCGTTGATATTTACAAAAGGCGAGTATCACCAATTTTTGAAGCTTGGTGGCGTCTCAGTCGGTTATGTCAATGCGACCTCTGAACCAGCAGACAACTAAGTCTCAATTCTGAGCCCTGTTAACATTTACAAAAGACAGGTCTCGATACTTGTTGACATTTACAAAAGACAAGTATCACCAACCTTGAAGCTTGGTGGCTCCTCAACCAGTTATGTCATCGCGACCTTTGAACTGACAGACTGCCAAGTCTCATCATCCAACCCAACAAGAACTATGTTCTCAAGAAATTGCAATACAATTTGGAATCGCAATTCAAAAAGAAGAACAAGATTGGAGATTCGACAAAAGAAGAAAAAAAATTTTCATTCATTCCAAAAGGATAAAGTACATGGAGCTACAGGTGCACACTGTAAGATCTGAGCCGCTCTCCAAGGGAGTCCAGCCTCGTCCTCCTGTCATCAGCAGCCTGGGCAAGTGCTTGCGACCTCAGCTCGGCCTCATTGAAATCCATTGCCTGGGTCAGACGAGCTTCAACCTCCGCCAAAGTTGCCCTCTGTGACAATCCCTGCTGTGAGAGCTCTTCATTTTGAACCTTAAACTGCTCAAGCCGCGCAGTTTCTTCAAGACGCACCAGTTTAGCCTTGGATAAAATAAGATTTGCTTTCCTGATCATTTCCTCAGCCTTCCCAATCTTGTCTTCAGCATCAAGAAGAGCACTGGTGGAGGCGTCAATCGCACTTCCGACCTCTGCCTGCCTTGTTTCCAAGGATTTCAAGTCAGAAGAGATAGCCTTAGCAGCCTCTTGAGCGGCAAGCCGGGCCTCGTGCTTTTGAGCGACAAGACGCGCGAACCGCTCATCAACTAAAGACTCCAGGTCCGAACAGCGGAGACGACGCCATTCCTCTACATCCTTCTCAAATTCATCCACCAGGAGTTCCAAAGCAGTAGCCTGGTGATACCCCTCAAAATCCCGAATACTTTCGATGCCACGGGAGAGGACCACCTTTAACTTTGAGAACGACATAGTCGAGGCCTTTAAAACCAGGTCGATAGTTCGCCCTAAGCCTTTATAAAAGCTATCAACGAGGTCACCTATATAGTCGTTCTCAACCTCAGCCACTTCTGGTAGAGAGGTAACCTCAGAGAAATCCACCAGCCTGGTCGACACTATCGTGGAAGGAGCAATGGGAACATCAACAGCAGGGCAGATTGTCAGTGATATCTGCGGAGTCTTCATGGAAATCAGTGCGCTAGCCACCGTTGAGGTAGGGCTGACAACCATCTCCTGAACAGCAGGCTCAACTACCAGAGTTGGGGAAGTAGGGCTTGTAATCACCCTCAGCTCCACACTTGGCAAAATTGTCGGCACCTCACTCGTTGATATAGTTGGGAGTGAGGACACCTCCGGAACTGCTCCCCCTTCAACCTCTGGTCCTTCGGCTGACTTGGGCCGATAAGAAGGCAGGTCACCGTACAGCGCATCCAGCACAGCAGCATCCGCCGCGGTTGGAGCGCTCATGTCACCCCTTGACCCTTCGGGGAAATCTTCTGGCTCTCTTAAAGCTGATGCATCTTGAGGCCGAACACCTGTAATAAGACTGCGGTTAGTCGGGACACTACATGCAAAATAAGCCAAGAGGTTAGGACAATACCAAAGGATGATGTCACCTCAAACATCTCGTCAGCCACATCAGTCTCCAGGGGCTCCATCGGAAAATTTTTGGCAGAATCAGCACGAATAGCCGGCTCGCTTTCGCTTGCCGAGTATCCTGTGGACCACCCAATAGAGCTCGATGCCACAGGACTTCCTTTAGAAGTCCCAGCGCCCGAGGGACCAATGTCGGCCACATCACCTCCGGACTCTTCCGGACGGGCAAAAGAACCAGCTTCAGTTCCATAAGTAAATAGGGGATCATAATGTTCCCCTTGCTCTCCAGCTGCCTCAGCTCCTACAATCAAGAAGAATTGATAATAAGTCAATGGGAACACACAAAAAGGCGTATTATATGGACAGGGTTAATCTTACCCAGACCCGGAGCGAATTCACCGCTAGTCGGCTCAGCAACCGACAGTTCAGCTGCTAATGGGGCAGCAGGAGGAATCGTTGTAGAGGGATGACCCTCTACGACAATCGTAGGAGCTTGGCGGCGGGGCTTCTTCGCCAACGATTTCCTACGAGAGCTACCTGCCCGCTTTCTTTTGAAGTGGACTTCAGAATCCTCTTCCTCCACTTCTTCTACACGACGACGGGGAGCCGTCCCCATCACACCAGAGCCAGTTGCAGGAGTCTCAGCCCCCGCTCCCACCTCGAAGCGAGGACTCTCGGCATCTGAGGCCTCGCTGTCTTCCACAGCAACAAACTCCTCTATACCTGGGGTGCGAACCCTTTTGCCATCCCTTTTCTCAGAAGCCTTCTGCCTCCGCCGCTGAGAAATTAACTTCACGCCAGAACTGTTCACCTTGAATTTGAGAGGTGTGGAGTTGGAAGTGGCATACCACTGACAGAAGCACAGGGTCATCAGGAGATTGGGAGCCCTCAACGGCGTACGCAGCCGCGCCCCAGTACCGCGTGCAGTAAAGAATCGCCAGGCACGGGCCCCATCAATAAGGCACCCCATGAAAGCCAGATTGAGATTCGGGTTGCCCACATACAGTTGGTCATATCCAAACTGTCGAGCAAACCGACTTGGGACGTAAGGATCCAAGTAGCAGCTATCCCCACTCCGGTACAATAGATGTGAAGGCCGGATACTGACCAGCCACTCAAAAACTCCCCGGCTCGGGGACGAATGCCCCTCCCCCGCATCTTTGAACTCTTCCCCATAGCCTGCACCCTGAATACGGGGAAAACAGCGGAAGAGACTATAAATGTCATAGCGACGTACTAATTTACGGGTCTCAGCCACGTAAGTCTTCTGCCATGAGCATCCTTCGAATCGGCGGAGGAGCGCCATTCGAACATCTTGCGGGGGATCCTCTCCAGCTTCGATTAGAGAAGGACAATGTAAGGCGAACCACGCCATCAAGTAAGTATACGGCAGACCTATTCTGGGGTTAGGTCCGTCACGGGGCGAAATGGTCCCCTTTTCACGCTTCGTCGTTGGTGGCCTGCAAAAAGCCTCCGTCAATGCACGAAGGCCTCTCTGGATACAGCACACCATGGCCGAAAGAAGTCCCAGAGGGTGACCATGAACCAAACGAACAGCGGGCAGCAAAACATTCGGATGAACGATGTCACCCGAAGAAGACGGCACCGCGCATCTCTTCAGCCAGACTGTTAGGAAACCAGCCAGAAGTGCCTTCCGGGACATCGGCCTGTGAGCCTGATGATGGAAGCTTCGAAGAACATCACCCTGCTCATAGGGACCATCGTCTTCCTTCACAACTAGATCCCCTTGGGAGTGCTTTTGCATCCGGTCAAAGATGTCTTCATCAGCAACTCCGCAATGTGCTGCCTCAGGAGCATTCTCCATATCTGGGAACAAATAGTCTCCCCAGCTTTTCAAGCTACAGGAGGTTCCCTTATTGCCCCCATGCATACTGGAGCAAATATACAAGTGGCACATTAACTCCCTGTAGGTCTCGAATAAGGCAGGCTCCTGTTTCTCCAGAAGCGCCAATTCTGCCTCGCACGGGAAGTATTCTTCATAGGGAAGAGACCCAAAAGGCAGAGCAGAGACTTCCCACATCTCATGTAAGGCCATACCCAATTCGCCAACAGGGGTGAAGAAAGTCCCTGAAGCTGGGCAATACAATTCAAAAATGGCGTAAAAGCACGCCACGTTCATCTCAATATCGTAGCAGGTCGCCCTGACGGCCTCGTAGAGGTTCAGCCTCTCCAAATCCTCCTTGAAATGAGCAAGGATGTTGTTGGATGCGGAAAACTGTCGATGAGCGGACTGGAGCAACTTTTCCTTGAATCAGATGAAAAATTACAACAGGCTAATCTTCCGGTTACAAGGGAGGGAGAATATTGAATCTTGAATTCCCCCTTTGTTTAATGCTGGGTTCTTCGTGTGGCGGTGGAGAGTGAATCTTGTTCTCCGTTGACCGGATGACCGTCAGTACCGTCGAGGGATCTTCTCCTTGGTAGGTAGAAGGAGTAACTCAGCCCCGTCCACCAAAACTCTAAAAGAGAAGGTAGGCGAAGAGCAACTTGTACGCAGCAAGCTGGCTTGAAGAGTCGAGCTCTCTCTCTCTGTCGATGATCTCTCCTTTTTTCCTTCTCCAAAATCCTCCCCTCTTCAATAGTGACGGGACTATTTATAGGGTTTTTAGGGGGTGATCGTGCCCCCTAAAAGTGCTCCACGATGAGGGCCAACTTCCCCGCTACATGGGCGGTGGATGGCGCCATAATCGGGGTGGTTACAACCAAGGTGGGGGCACCTTGTTGCTGAGACGCGGGCGTTGAGCCAGCGCGCCTTGATGCTGAGACGCGGGCGTTGAGCCAACGCGCCTTGATGCGGAGACGCGGGCGTTGAGCCAACGCGCCTTGATGCTGAGACGCGGGCGTTGAGCCAACGCGCCTTGATGCTGAGACGCGGGCGTTGAGCCAACGCGCCTTGATGCGGATACGCGGGCGTTGAGCCAACGCGCCTTGATCTTGAATCTCTGCGTTTTGGTGGCTTGTCTTTGTGATTTTTAGACAGCCTACAGAACCCCCTCCAAAGTTTTCGACATTCCGCAGTTAACTGGGACGGATTTCGAAATACTTTGGACTCTAGTTGAGTTCGCCTTCATGACTAGACTGTTGATGCTCCGGGTTTAATCTTATCTGGAGTTGGTCTTCGTGAGTGTACTGTTGAACTCTTTGAAGCCCCCAGAGTTGATCATGTTGAGTGTCTAGATGCACAGTCTAAACCTCCCCGATTGCTTTTAGTCTGTCACTGGCGCGCTTTAAGCCAGGAGTGGTTGGTCGTCTGCTTGCGTCAGTGTACTGTTGAACTGATTTTGCAGAAGCAGGAGGCCAAACGCAGGTTCTTTTTCAAAAAGCAGAGATGGTACTGCTGTAAAGGCGCGATTTCTGTAACGTGCGTCCTTTGGCAATGGAGACGCGACTGATCTTCATAAGGCAGACGCGATGTTCAGCTGAAGACGCGAACTCCGGAGAGACGCATCTTTTGAATATAGATGCGATTGTCTGGGCGCATTTATGGCGATGCTGACGGGGCATAGCCATCGAAGAGACATGGCCGTCGGGTGCGTGCCACGTCATGATTGCTCTGCCAGTTGGCCTGGGGAACCGAAGGGATTTCGCCTTTTGGCGCGCGGATTTCCTGGCGCATTAAATGATCCGTGCCACGTGTCGAGCGACGGTTCGTGTAGAGTTGTGGCGCATGATCTTCTCTGTGCGTTAAAGTGATTTTGTTCCACGCGTCGAACAGAGATTCGCCGCGGAATTCATCGAGCCATACGCCGCGTATCTTCGCGAATCCTTGTGCCTATAAAAGGCCACAGTTGGGAGGATTCCTCTTCTTCTCCGAACGCACTTGTTGATAAGATTAAGAAAGAGAACTTCCTCTTCAGTTCATCTTCTTGAACCTTGGATCGAATTAGCCATGGCTCCCAAGACCAAGCCGATTGCTTCTTCTTCAAAGGCGACCGTCGCCGAGGCCCGGAGGGGCAGCTCCTCCTCTGCGCAGGACGTTGTTCTCCCAGGTCTCCAAGGTAAATGCCTTTTAGGCCGCCATTAAAGGAAGTTCCAAGAACCTTTAAGAACCCTTAACACACGAATTTAAATCGTGTTTGATTCCCAGACGCAGTCTTTGGGTTGATAACCATGACGCGGGTTTGGACCCTCGCGCCATTGGGTCCTGCGCTTCAGATTCTTCACTTAGAATATTTTCTAATTGTGAAGGGTTCAGACGCGGACTTAGTTTACAGAACGCAGATTTGATCCTTGCGTTCTGTTTCATCAGCTGTTGATTTTGATGAATCTGGCACCCGAGTCCAAGCACTTTGACATCTGGGGATGTGAAAGGAAGGGAGTTACCCTCCTTAACTTCTGGCGATTATGGTGGTGGAAGGGTTAAGGTGGATAACTCCCTTCTTTTCGCACCTCAGAAGTGACATCAAGGAGAATGTTGTGGAGATGCCGATCCCGTAGGTCTGGACGCGGATTTGATAATTCCTGCGTCCAGTGCCTCTTCTGCGTGGATGCGCAGGTCTGGACGCGGATTTGATAATTCCTGCGTCCAGTGTCTCTTCTGCGTGGATGCGCAGGTCTGGACGCGGATTTGATAATTCTTGCGTCCAGTGTCTCTTCTGCGTTCGGATTATGAACACTTAGCATTTTTTCCTTGCTTTTGATAGAGTATCTAACTAAGTGTCCTTTTCTTTTTGCAGCGCCACGCCCTGCTACTTCACTCGCCAAGAAGCGCCACTTTGGACATGTAGGGGGTGCTGACCGGGACTTGACCTTTGTGTTACAAAGGACTGTTCCTGTGACAGCTGACAAGTCGCAGGCTCGCGGGGAGAGGCTCTCAAATGTTGACATGAGGACTCTTCGGGTGCTTATGACTGATGCAGCATTTGCAACGGATGCTGGCATCAAACTGGAGAAGCCTGCCTTCTTCTTCGGAGATCGTATCCACGATGGCGGCTATCGCGTATATGACGGGACTTACAAATGGCTCCGTCAAATAAGGGGTGGAAGATTCTTTCTTCCGAACATGGAGAGGATGTTCCCGCTGTCCTACTTCCAGCACATGTCCGTCCCTCGGAAGATGGAATGGGACCTCTCTCGATATGTCCCTGAGATTACTCTCGGTGATTTGGGCTCCCACAAAGTGTATCGTCATGATAGCCATGACAGGTCAGTTATCGGCCTTTTCCCTGGGTCGCGCAAGTCTGATGTTCCGGCTGGGGAGATACCACAACTTGGCACTACCTTCCTCAACGCATTCATGGAAGCGGAGGGTGATTATCCCGTTGGGTTCCGTGCACGGGGTGGGTCCGTTCCACGGAGAACTATTGGTGGGGCAGGATGGTCGGCTTTGTCCTCACCGAGCTCGGGGATCTGCTAAAGCGTGTGGGACTGTACCCAGCGGTCAGAGCCGTGCAGTGGGGGATCCCTCAAAGCTCTCAGAACTTCTTCGGGATTCTAGAGCGTTATAATTCTTTGACGGGGACGTTCTTCACTCCGGTCGGGGAGATGGGCCTTGCTCTGCACGAGCTGCATGAGGTCTCGGGGCTGTCGACAGGGGACATTCCCTATGAGGAATATGTCCCGACCACGGTAGAGCTTCACTATTTGAAGGAGGAGTTTCCCCTCATATATGAGACCTACTGGGAAGTGCTATGTCACTTCCACATTTGCGGCCAAATAACCAAATGGCGGTCGCAGGGAGTCAAGCAACTGTCTTGGGCCAGTTACTTGTTCAACAACGTCAACACCAAAGACCATCTGATAACCCGATTGGCTCCCAGCTCCGACAGGGAGATTGAAGACAGGATCGACCAGGCTCCTGACAGTTTCTACACCACGGAGTCGAATGAGGACGGTTTCGACCCTGACTTGGTTTTTGAGAGCTTTCACCATCAAGCCCGGACCCCTATCTCCGATCGGGCGCTGTTGGCGGGCTTTCTGATGCTGTGTCTTAAGCGCTGTGTGGTGCCCACGCTGCCACATGAAGTCATTGTTGCTGACGTGGTGTACCCGGCGGTGCTCCTGGCTCATGGCAACCCCATAGCCCTTCTCCCGGCCGTGGCGGCTGGTATTCAGAGCGGGCTGCGGGCGCTCACTAAGAGTTTCTGCGAGCCACCGAAAACTGCAGACTCCGAGGGAAAGCCGTATGTTGACTCAGAGGGGAGTCCGACGGTGAAGCGTCCCAACCCTCATGTCGAGCTGCCTTACACGTACCTCATGGCTTGGTACGTGATGCATTGCCCTTCCTTGATGACGGCGGTGCGTTGGAGGGAGAGTTCTGTCCCTTTTGCACAGCGATTGGAGGGTTCGAAATGGCGTGATCCTTATATATATTACGTCCGGAAGTGCCTTTCCGACCCTGCGAACTACCAGCTCAATCGCTGCCTCCCCCAGATCCCTGGTGCATCTCCCGGGGATCTACTTGTTGATTCTGTTGGCCCAGATGACTTCACGAGGTTATCCGCGGGAGCCTTCTGGTGGTTGCTCAATATCCGGCCCGGATATGTGCTTTTCCGGCAAGGGACGTCATGCACCATTGAGCCGTACATGCCGAATCGCTTCGCTCGACAGTTCGGCTATGATCAGCTCTATGTCGGGAACCCCAATGCTCGACTCGCCTTCGAAGGGAACCTGTTCGAGGGTGCTCGGGCCTGGTACTATAGTGTGGCTGGAGGGACGGGAGTAACTTTCCGTCTACCTCTCGAAGGGCCCAAGTGCCGTACGAGCTTCAGCTTCTGCACTTGGTACTCCCAGGCTCCATACATTCATGCACACAAATCATAGCATACACATGCTTATCATGCTCACACACATGATTATATGTATGCTCATGTTTACACTTGTACATATTGTGGACGTACGGGCCACCTTGCAAAGTTTTGTTATGATAGAATACATAATTTAAAAATTGTAAATAAATTTGTTTGGGTTAGGAAAGGTGCTAACCCCCATGGACCTCAAAAGATATGAGTTCCAAAATCCACTCCTATTGTATTTGATGTCGGTGTGGGCCCTCACATGATGTGAGGGCATTGGTGCCTTGATGGTGAATGTGATCCGAGCCTAATAATCATATTTATGGATGCATCACTTTTAAGTGATGTTTAGATGGGAAGAACCACTATAGGTTTGGTGACCTAGAGAAGTTCATATGATTTGGTAACTATCTCTAAACTCCCATTTATATTTATGCATTAATATTGATATTTTAGCATTATTGGTTTTCATGCTTATACGTTTAAATGCAATGCCTATCAAACTTGTGATATGCATAGATAGTCTTTCAGATATACCCATGTTTATATGCATTCATATTTTTGTGTTCTCACTATTATTTAACAAATATGTATATCCTAGTTCAAATAGCACGTGCATTTAGCCTAATGATCATATTTGTTTATGTTTTTGTGCCTCATGTTTTGATTACTTGTTTATAGTAGTTTTCATTAAAACTTGTGTTTATACTTGTATAATTAGTGAGCTATACTTGATTATCATGTATTTGTGTTTCATTGCTCATTTGTATTCATTACATGTACTTTTATAAATTTATTTTGATAATTCTTTCATCTTTACTTGTTTTCCTTATTTTTTTACATGTTTTCGTGTTTTGCTTCAAGTATATGTTAATTTTGTCCAAAACTATAGATATACATGTCTATTCTAGAGCCACTCACCTTCATGCAATATACTTTTGTGAACTCAATTTATATTTAGAATTTGTATGTATACTTTTAGTTTTAACAAAACATAAATATATCTTGAAACTTGTTTAGTTTTTGATAAAAATAGATTTTTTTAACTTTTGATGATTTCATTTCAAATTGAGCTTCAATGCCTTATCTCCATGAATTTGTTCATTACATGATTCTTACACTCTATATATCTTGTTTACTTATAATTTTTGTCTTATGAGAATATATATGCTTTATTGCTTTTTGAGTGTCGTTTCTTGTGTAATTTTCATATTTCATAGATACATTTGTGTTTCATTCCTTACTTGAAGGAATTTGTGCTAGTTTTTAAAATTATCATAAAACTAATTTCATTATTCTTCAATTTGGTCGAGTTCTCAAACATGTTAAATTATTTTCAAACTCTTATTTTTGAAAACCCTGCCAATCTAAGGGCGGTTGGTTGGACGACCATGCCTTGTATACCCTTAATTGAATATCTTTCAAACATGTGCATGTTAGGGTGGTAGGTGTAAGTTATACATAATTTTCAATGAAAATTTATTTTGTATACTCATGTTTTCTATATATGTATGGAACATATCTAAATAAACATTATATTACTCTAATACATATATATGACTTTGATTGTATTTATTTTATATTGGCATACTTTTTTAGCATAAATTATTTCTTCCTATGCTTGATTTAGTTCTTAGTGTAAATTTTTTTCAGTTGGTATCTTATACAAGCTTATGCATTATTTTTATTGGTATTTCATAAAGGGGGAGAAAAATTCTTATTTTATTTTTTAGTTGGTTTTATTTTCAATTGGTATCTTACTCCCACTCTTTATGATTAAAAAAATACTTTATTTTGGTATATGCTAATATTTTCAATATTGGTATCAATAATCTTAAATTGGTATTATTCTCAATGTGGTATCTTTATTGCAAAATGGTTTTAGTGTTTACCTAAAAAAATATTATTGATTTTTACTTTCAATTGATATCATGTCTTTCTATTGGTATCAATTCATAAAAAGATTGTTTCATTTCAATTGATAAAAAGATTATTTTTTTTT
Source organism: Agave tequilana (assembly GCA_038442645.1). Classification (NCBI taxonomy): domain Eukaryota; kingdom Viridiplantae; phylum Streptophyta; class Magnoliopsida; order Asparagales; family Asparagaceae; genus Agave; species Agave tequilana. Next base: position 50,506 of record JAVJIF010001136.1, on the reverse strand, counting down.
CAATTGATTGTGTTTATTGGTATCAAGATTTTATTTTAAACGATATGTTTTATTGGTAATGTTTGTTTGTCTTCACCCCTTTGTTGATGAGTGACAAAAAGGGGGAGAAGAATTTAAGATTATATATGCATGTTTTATTAAGTGTTTTGCGCGCGCGCGCACACTCACACACACACACATATATCTTGTTTTTATTTGGTATCGTTTATCATTTTATTTGTTATGCATAAGTTAAGGGGGAGCTTCTATGAAGCCTATACTTAATGAATGCATATATAACCTTATAAGTTTTGTCATCATCAAAAAAGGGAGAGATTGTTGGCCCAGATGTCCTTCACCTTAGTTTTAATGATGACTAACTTATGAAGGTTAGTTTACTAATGATCTTGTGTTTAATAAGTTTCAGATATTGATCAAGATTTTAGTAGAGATTTGACTTCAACAAGAGATGCACAGTTAAAGTGTTAATGCAAACAAGTATTGATTCAGGAGCTCACATCGTAACAATCACATCAAGCTCATGGATCAAGTTTGGATCAAGTCGTCTTGGAGATTAAGATCAACAAGAAGACCTCAGTTTGTTATAGTTAGTTTTTCTTTAGATCTTGTATAAGGATATACTAGTGTTGATATGCTCAAGTGCGCACACACACAAAAGTTAAAATGGTTTTTGGTTTCAGTTTAATCGTTTTGGAATTTCAAGAACATATATGATTTTCATGAATAGAAAGAATCAAAAGAAGTTTTACATAGTTTTATATATGTTGGATTTCATCCATATAAACCTATGTTTCATATTGACTAAAAACTTACTTTGATATATCTAAGTCATGGTTTCAAGTTTTGATTTTAACAAAATTTAGTTTTGGATTTAATGTCAAAAATATAGATTTATCTTTTATATGAGAATTAGATTCTATCCATACACAATATGCTTCAAAAGTATTTCTATATCATGTTTTTGTATTTATACAAGTTTTGGAGAAAACGAATTTTCATTTCAAAATCAAATTTTGAAAAATACCATTTTTGGTTTAAACCTAAATTTTTATATCACAAAAATAGTTTAAATTATGTGTTGATTTTAGTCACACATATTTTTTCTTCAAATATTTATAAGAACTTATTTTTGAGAATTTTATGTGATTTGATGGGATTTTATAGGTATTAAAAAGATCAAGTTTTCAAACCCAAAATCCCAGCCTGAGATCACTGGCGGTCGACCGACTGGTCGACCAGACCAGATCTTGGTCGACCGGGCAATCGACCGATGTGCACAGGACGTGCACAAGGCTCTGGCCATTGGGCCGGTGGACGACCAGTCGACCGGGCAGAGAGTTCACTCTCTAGTTCTGGCCTCGGTCGACCAGGCGGTCGACTGACGGGAAAATTGCCTTAAGGCAGTCGACCGGCCGGTCGACGGACAGCCCCAATGAACCGATCGACCGGACAGTCAACGACAGGTCATTTCTGACATATTCTAACCCCAACGGCTATATTTTCAGATCCCTACAAAATTGGGTCTTTGGCGGCTGTTTCTCCTAAGATTTTTGAGGGCAATTTTTTCCCACTTCTCCCAAGTTTTCAGCAAGTTTTCAAAACAAGTTTTAGTGCTAAAATCTCTATCTTTTTTTGTTTCAAAGTTTTAGAAAATCAAAAGAAAACAAGTTTTGCGATTCTAGTTCTTATCAAAAAATTTAATATCTTTTCTAGAAATTTTCCCAAGTGTTTTCTTATTCAAATACTTTGTTTTCTCACACTTGAGCTATTAATTCTATTCCTATCTATAGGATCTTGTTTTGTGAAAAAAATTGTTTGTGGTCTATTGTGATCACCAAGTATTTCTTTGTGCTCTTTGTGATCAGCCATTGTATTTCTTTTCTTTACTTTGTGCTAGGCTTTGTGCCTTCCCTCTTGTGTAGAGGTGTTTGTGTTAGAGATGAGAAGTTGTGTACTCTCGGTGTTGTGTTGTAATTCCTCAGTGGAGGTCCCTTTGTGGAAGGTCCTGTGTGGACATAGTGAAAATCCTTCTGTGTGAAGGCGGGAACGTAGAGCAGTGGCTCGAACCTCAAAATATATCTTTGTGTTTGCATTTGATCCACTATCTCTCAACTCTATCTCTCTTATATCTTGCATTGGTTTACATTGCTCATGTCATATACATACTTGGTATTGTTTGTGTGCTCACACTTGTGTTGAACCAAGCGAGCTTATTAAAGCACCTCAACTCTTAGTTTAGAAGAATCTAGAGGAGTAGCTCCAGAGCCCTTCACGGGGAATTCGTGCCCACTCTTGGTTACATATAGTGTGCTTGCGATTAAGTTTTTAATTTCACATTAGTTGTCCTAGATTAGCTAGCACACGTATTCAACCCCCCTCTAGGTGCACTTTCAGTTATAGTTTCCGAACTAAGATTCATGATATATACAATTTCACAAGTTACGAGTAAATTACTATTCATAACCAAGAATCCCTCACGTCACAGGTATGAATGCACATAAGAAGCACGCTAGGTTACAATTATTTGTCTTATAGATATCGTTACTTAGTTAGGGTTTCGTGTAGTGAATCCAACCACTATTTCATGTTATTAGTCCCTTCTTGATGTAACTTAGTGTAACATCTTAGTTGCAACGTGCAATGGGGCACCTGACTCGAATCGATATGTAGTAATTGGTTGGGACAAAAGACAATGATGTCTTATTTGCCAATTATGATTCACACTAACTAAAAATAAGAACAATAAAGTTTCTTTCTTATGTATAAATTCTTAATATTTGACAAGTGTCTGTTCCATTATAATAACATTATAACTGAAGATTTCTCATAGCATAAGTTACTCGTTAATTTCACATACAAAAGACCCTACTACTGTGTATACAAAATCAAGATGACAATCATATCATCAGTCTCTCAATATACCGATGGATTCACAATCATCATTTTTTTTAACATCAATTGTCCCATCAGATTCTATGGGTATCCATGATTCTGCCTCATCAGACTCTCCCATCTAGAAAATACAAAGAGAGATCTCGTCAATTTTTTTCATATCATAATCTCGCAATATACATTATATCTATATAGTGTTGCTCTTCGAATAATATCAAAATCTATAATTCTTTCAATATGACATATCCCTTTATATTCTTTTATCCAAGATTTTGGTTATTCCATAATCCGATTCTTAATAAGGTTCTTTAGCTCCGATTGAATCTTGACTTGCCTTATATTTTAACTATTTTCTTATTCCAGTGTCTCAAACCACTGGTAGCTCATACTGAGGGCCCGCACCCCCAGAAGAACACATCCAAATCAAGGCACGCAGGTGTACCCTCATTCGAACGTAAAAAAATAGTCAATATCACGCATTTCGAGATCAATCTTTGAATGTTAGAACCGAGCGACACCGTAGGATGGTGACACTCGCGAGCTCCCCTCTGGCTGTTGTTGGATGTGGGAGAGGGGGACATGGAAGAGAGGAAGAGGACATGAGAGAGAGAGAGAGGGAGAAAGAAGGAAGAAAAAGAAAGAGAGAGGGAAGAGTGAGAGAGTTACCTTGCATATCTTTACTCAATGAGAGAGAGGAATTTAGATGCTGCTGATTGTAGTGTAAGGAGATGAAGAGGTGAAGGAGAGATGGGGGAAAATTTTTAGGGTTGAGGTGAGGAAGAGGAAGGGTTTTCTTCAATATTTTCAATTACACGTATATTTATCTTAGTAATTTACAGAATAGCCACCTCATCATCCCAATTCTCAAGGCACTCTAATCACCCTCCACCTCACCACATACTTCCCCATTTCGCTTCATTTCTATTCAATACACCCATGTTGAATTATTTTAGATTTTATAATAATTAGTGGGTTACACAATTATTTTAATTGTATAAAACATAAATGAGAGGTGGTAGGGATTATGAATATTTGCATATATACTCTCATGCATAATTATGTGTTCCATCACTTACATAAGTACAAGGATATTTATTTTACTAATAATTCATGTATACACCTACCTCCTTCCCTGTATACAATTCTATTTATGAAAACATACCTATATACACACACACATATTATAATTTTGCACTCTCACTTTATTATTTATTATGCATACTCAAAGAATTTATTGCTATATATACATAAAGAAATTATTATTATTATTATTATACACATAAAGAAATAAATTTTCATGATTACCCAAAAACGCAGTTAATTAGAGCATAATCAAAATTAGCCGGAGGCGGGTGTTACATTTCTCGTCCTTCTCGCAACGCGAGGAGGACGGTGGCGTCGATTTGACTGCCTTGGAATCGTGGGAGAGCAGAAAGGGAGAATGTGTTCCAGGTTGACACATTCTTTTCGACCCATCTTGCCTCATCTTCTCGGTCTTCTCTTCACCATTACCAGGGCCTTCGAATGATGGCATGAACAAAGAGGCGATGTCTTCCGGTAGATGTTCCACTGTGACTCTGAGCCTCTCTTCAGAATTCAGAGGTAAGTTGGGACTAGTGGAATGGATGGAGTGTCTAGATTCGGATCTGCTGTTTTTCTTTTCAAAAATGTAAACACGGAGATGTTATAGAATATCTTGTATTATTCTTGTCTGATGTAACCAAATAAATTTAATAGCATAGTATTTGGAATGAAAATATCTTTGGAATGGAAATATCTTTTGGAGTAGAAATATTTATGTTTAAATCTTGCCTGGTTCATTTTTACCATAAGCTTTTTGGAATTGATATTGGCCATGCCTTTTCGGAGTGCTGATCTCTATCTCTAGTATGGTTGATTGGCAACGGAGTGTTGGAGAGTTTGCGCTGTTGTTTCTGAGTGGGGGTAATCTCATCAATGGTACCTGCAAACTTTAGATTTCGAGTGGGAAAGATCCCAGTAGTGGAGGATTTTGACTGCCTGTAGGCTATTTAAGAGGGAGCTCGCAGGCTGGTGCTTGCGTTGTCGCCTCCGAGTGGGGGACACTCCCACATCAAGATATTCAAGAGTCAGGGATTCTGATGTGGGACACTCCCATCAGCGAGACAATGACTCTGGGCGGGGGACACCCCACATCGAAAGGTTTTGACTGCCGTAGACTAATCGAGAAGGAGCCCGTAGAGTGGTTTGTTTTTGAGTCTTTATTAAAGGACTGTGATCATAGTCATCGTCCTCATAGAGGACTGTGATAATGAGTCGTAGTTCTTATATCAGCATCATCATCATCAGCTTGACCCACGAATTACCCTGAGTTGGGGTCAAGGTTGAGAGGAGAGCAACGTAGGGGGCGATAGGGAAGGGTAAAAGAGGAAATAAAAATATATAAAGAAGTGGTGGTTGGGAGGAATTAATTTATGCTAACGTGGATGAGGCAGTGGCGAAGAAAATTATGAAGATGAGTTTTTTTTTTAATTATGAAACAAAGTAGGTGGATGTAGTGAAATTTTCCTATATTTATTATATAAAATATATTTATTCTATAAATATAATAGTAAAATAATAAAAAAATACAATAAGAATAAAAATATTTTTTAGTTTTATAAATATTATCTAAATGTTAGTAAATTATATTCTGTGATCAAGAATTTTGGTTATATTTTACTGCCCATTTAACTTTCCAAAGTCAATTTTATACCCACTTCATTTTTATATTTGCTTTTATACTCGTAATCAACTCTTCTCGTTGATGATTACTAGCCCGACGAAGCTCGAATTCTGACCAGCATGCATCCAACCTCCCTATAGCCTTCCCCTCTCTCCAACTCACCCCCTCACCTTCTCGAACAGGCTGCACGCTGGCTTGGTAGTGCACGCTCTTGTTGCACCCTGCAGGCGTGGCTGCTGTCAGGCTGGGCGCCAGCAGCTTCCCCCCAGCGAGCGACACAGTAGGATGGTGACACTCGCGAGATCCCCCTCTGGCTGTTGTTGGATGTAGGAGAGGGGGTCAGGGAAGAGAGGAAGAGGACATGAGAGAGAGAGAGAGACAAAGGGAGAAAGAAGGAAGAAAAAGAGAGAGAAAGGGAAGAGTGAGAGAGTTACCTTGCATGTCTTTACTCAATGAGAGAGAAAGAGGAGTTTAGATGCTGCTGATTGTAGCGCGAGGAAAGGAAGAGGTGAAGGAGAGATGGAGGAAAATTTTTAGGGTTAAGGTGAGGAAGAGGAAGGGTTTTCTTCACTATTTTTAATTACACGTATTTATCTTAGTAATTTACAGAATAGCCATCTCATCATCCCAATTCTAAGGCACTCTAATCGCCCTCCACCTCACCACATACTTCCCCATTTCGCTTCATTTCCTCCAGTACACCCATGTTGAATTACTTTAAATTTTATAATAGTTAGTGGGTTACAAAATTATTTTAATTGTATAAAACATAAATGAGAAGTGGTGGAGATTATGAATATTTGCATATATACTCTCATGCATAATTATGTGTTGCATCACTTACATAGGTACAAGGATATTTATTTTACTAATAATTCATGTATACACCTGCCTCCTTTCCTGTATACAATTCTATTTATAAAACATACCTATATATTTATATTTTATATATACACACACACATTATAATTTTGCATTCTTACTTTATTATTTATTATGCATACTCAAAGAATTTATTACTATATATACATAAAGAAATTATTAGTATTATTATGCACATAAAGAAATAAATTTTCATGATTACCCAAAAACGCTGTTAATTAGAGCATAATCAAAATTAGCTGGAGTCAGGTGTTACATTTCTTGTCCTGCTCGCAACGCGAGGAGGATGACGACGTTGATTTGGCTGCATTGGAGTCGTGGGAGAGCGGAAAGGGAGAATATATTCCAGGTCGACACATTCTTTTCGACCCGTCTTGCCTCATCTTCTCGGTCTTCTCTTCACCATTGCCAGGACCTTCGAATGATGGCGTGAACAAAGAGGCGATGTCTTCTGGTAGATGTATCATTGTGACTCTGAGCCTCTCTTCAGAATTCAGAGGTAAGTTGGGACTAGTGGAATGGATTGGACCGTCTAAATTTGGATCTGCTGTATTTCTTTTCAAAAATGTAAACCCGGAGATGTTATAGAATATCTTGTATTATTCTTGTCTGATGTAACCAAATAAATTTAATAGCATAGTATTTGGAATGAAAATATCTTTGGAATGGAAATAGCTTTTGGAGAAGAAATATTTATGTTTAAATCTTGCCTGGTTCATTTTTACCATAAGCTTTTTGGAATTGAAACTGACCATGCCTTTTCAGAGTGCTGATCTCTATCTCTGGTATGGTTGGTTGGCAACGGAGTGTTGGAGTGTTTGCGTTGTTGTTTCTGAGTGGGAGTAATCCCATCAATGTTACCGGCAAACTTTGGATTTCGAGTGGAGGAAGCTTAGTAGTGGAGGATTTTGACTGCCCGTAGGCTAATTAAGAGGGAGCCCGCAGGCTGGTGCTTGTGTTGTCGTCTCCGAGTGGGGGACACTCCCACATCAGGATGTTTAAGAGTCAGGAATTCTTATGTGGGACACTCCCATCAGCGAGACAATGACTTCGAATGGGGGACACCCCACTTCGAAAGGTTTCAACTACCCGTAGACTAATCGAGAGAGAGCCTGTAGAGTGATTTGTTTTTGAGTCTTTATTAAAGAACTGTGATCATAGTCATCGTCCTCACAGATGACTGTGATAATGAGTCGTACTCCTCATATCAGCATTGCCATCATCAGGTCGACCCGCGAATTACCCTGAGTTGGGGTCAAGGTTGAGAAGAGAGCAACGTAAAGGGCGATGGGGAAGGGTAAAAAAAGAAATGAAAATATATAAAGAAGTGGTGGTTGAGTGGAATTAATTTATGCTAACGTGGATGAGACAGTGGCGAAGAAATTTATGAAGCTGAGTTTTTTTTTTTAATTATGAAGCAAAGAAGGTGGCTGTAGTGAAAATTTTCTATATTTATTATATAAAATATATTTATTCTATAAATATAATAGTAAAATAATGAAAAAATACAATAAGAATAAAAATGTTTTTTAGTTTTATAAATATTATCTAAATGTTAATGGATTATATTTTGTGATTAGGAATTCTGGATATATTTTACTGCCCATTTAACTTTCCAAACTCAATTTTGTACCCGCTTCATTTTTATGTTTGCTTTTATACCCAAAGGTAAGTTGGTCATTATACCAGCATGACTGGCGGTTGAGCACCGAACGCAAAGTTTGAGATTTTGGGCATGTTGAAAAAAAAACTACGTTGGTATAAAATTATTTTTCCCTTTAAATTATTGAGCGAATCTTGGATATTTTTTCCCCCCCCATACGGCATACTTTAGCAATTCTAGCTTTCCCCTCTTCAAAGGTGACCGTGACAAGACAGAAAAAAATAAGTAAACATTGGCGCAAACAAGAACTGTTCATTGCCTAAATAATTAAAGAATAGTAAGTAAATATGTCTAATCAAATCAAAATTATTTGAAAGTAATTACAGTTGAAGAAGAAGACATGTAGAAGACCTGAAAAAATAAATGAATCTCCAAATGCGAGAAGGTAAGTGGCCAAAAATCATTGTTCTTGGAAAAAGTGATTTAAGATTGCTTTGAACTTTTCTGCTGATTCAAGCAGAATATAAGGAAAATGCAGAAATCCCACAACAGACACAATAATTTAATGCTTGTAGAGGATTCTTGTCTACTCTGTTCAGTTCAGTTGTTGATGCATCAATATTGAATTTTCATTAATATCAAACATATATCCATTATTATTTAAGTGGAGCTGATTACATTTTTTTAAGGTAATTAACTTGTTACATATTCTTCACAAATTCCTCCTTTCCAAGCTCCTGGATGATCTAGTCAGTAGCAACCTTTACTAAGAAAAGAAGGCAAGATATGAGAAAATTATGACATGTAACAATGTTGTTCTCAATTATAAATGACAGTAGCAGTCCATTCTAGAAAGAGAGAAGGCGCGGAGGTAAATTCCTAGGGGAATTTATCTACAGTCAAATTGTAAATTAGAAGAATAAATCAATCGCAGACACCAGATAATAACGTGGAAACCCGAAGGGGAAAAATCACGGTACAGAGAGAGAGAGAATTCACTAAATAAGAGAGATTACGAGTTCTCAATGCTTTATTATAAGTTTAATTCTCTAGCGTACGATCTTTTGTAAAGGAGGAATAAATCAACTTTTATACCTAAAGGTTGATGAGCTGAGTCAAGATCTCTAAGATCTCCGCCTATGAATCAACTCACAATTATAACTGCATATAACGCCCCAGCTGCAATTGATAGAGTGGTGCACGATCTTCTTAGATCTTGCTGGTTGGCGAGGATAACATCTCAAATCTGCAGTTATCACCCACCACGTGACTAGTTGTTGTCCATCCTGTTAGCCAGGTGGTCGGGTAAGATCAGCTGGATGAGATCGAATCTGGAACCTCCATGATCTATGAGATTTGTCAGATGTTACGATCTCGCGGAGGTCAAAATCTAACCACTACAAAAGAAAAAAAAAGTCTGATCCGGTGAAAAGAAAACATTCAGTTATTTATCTCTACTTCCAAAAGGAATCATGAGCGACAAGGCGTTCCTTGTACAGCTTGGCACAAATAATGAGTTGAAATGACCCGCTTCGATAAATAATTCTTGGCCCATTTGAAAGTCTTCAGCTTGAGATTACGATACAAATCGCACAGCTGCCTGCCATCGCAAGATGATGAATACAAAAAAAGGTCATCGTTTTTGTTTTTACATATAAAGGGCACAACTTATATTGGTGCTTGTACATGGTTGGCCCCCTTATAACCCTTTGTTGTTCTAAGATGACTGAGTGTATTGCCTAACCCATTCCTCTCTGGCATAGCACGTTAAGATATTTTTTTTTTGAAAGGTAAAATGATTTCATTGATAAATTAAAAAAATTCAAGTACATATGTCCCAAATTAGCTAGGCTACTCTTCAGTACTATTCTTAGATAACTATAGAGAGGGGAGAGGACCCTGTCCGTCACTCTCTACTATAGTACACTAAGTAAGTACTTTAAATTGACCCAAAGCTAATACAACGCTCACAAGGAATAAATTACATAATATAGTAACTACTGATATGTACCTCAGCCGTTAAGATTATAGCACATTACTTTATATATATATATGTGTGTGTGTGTGTGTGTGTGTGTATATATATATATATATATATATATATATATATATATATATATATATATATATATATATATATATATGTATGTATGTATGTATGTATGTATGTATATGTATGTATGTACCTCAGCCGCCAGCTGAGAGAGACTCTCTCAGCTGGCGCGACGTGGCTGAATTTCAGCCACAATTTTGGGCGCTGCTACCATAGTCACAGTTTTTTGTGAGGACAACATCAAGTCGCAGTATTTTTCTAAGGACTGCTATCATGGTAGCAGTGTTTTCTGAGGACTGTGCCATGGTCCCAGTCTTTTAAGGATTTCTACCATGGTCCCAGTCATAATTACACTGAAAATATATGATATTTAAGGACTGCCACCATGTCGCAGTCAGCTGCGACCATATTGTTGGCCCAAAGGCCCATCGCTCTAGTTTTGATGATGATTAACTCATGTGGTTATAGTACTAATGATCTTGTGTTTAAATTAGTCTCAGATATTTGATCAAGATCTTAGTTGGTGTTTAGCTTCAACAAAAGATTTAAAGTCAAGTTTTTGAGCTAGCATGTGTCGATTCAAGAGCTCGCCCATCAAGATTATATCAAGTACTCAAGAGGAGTCTAGCTCATTGGATCAAGGTTTAGACCAAGTCAAGAAGAAGAAGAAGACCTTCAAGAGAAGACTTGTGTCTAGGTTTGTTTGTAGTAAGATATTGTTTTTAGACAAAATGTAAAGGATGTGATTAGTTGGTGGATTGCTTAAGTTCATATACACTCACACACAAGATTTATATGTGATTTCATAAAAAAGTTTTTCGTTTTGGAAAATACCGGTTTGGTTTTTAAGATTAAAAATATACATGTGTTTTATCAAAACTCATTTTAGAGCTTAATGTCAAAAACATAGATATTTCATCATATATGTGTAGTGGATCATATCCATACACACTAAGCTTAAAAAGTGTTTAGAATATCTTGTTTTTGCATTTGGAGAAGTTTTGGAAAAATCGATTTTGAAAAATACAGATTTTTGTTTAAGGCAAAACTTCTATATTACAAAAATATTTCAAAATGTTTGTAATATGTTTTGATTTTTACTCAAACATGTTTGTATATCAAAGTATATCACTGAACTTATTTTTGTAGAATTTATGAGAATTTATGGGATTTTATTGAAGGAAAAAGACCGAGTTTTAAATCCCTAAAAACTTGTTTCTGACCTTCTGCCAAACGACCCTGCCAGAGGTCGGTCGACCGGGCGGTCGACCGGCGTGCACAAACGTGCACGGCTTGTTTGGCTGGAGGGCCGGTCGACCGACCTGGTTGACCGCCAGAGAGCTCTGCTCTCTGGAAATTGCCCCGGTCGACCGGGCGGTCGACCGGCAGAGAGCTACTGCTCTCTGTATCCAGGTCACGGTCGACCGTTGGCACAACGATCAGAAATTTGACCGTTGTCCGGTCGATCGGGCGGTCGACCGACAGCAGACCAGGCTGCTGAGTTGGCCTCCAACGGCCACATTTTTGAAGCCTATAAAAGGGGCTTCTCTTGGACTATTTTAAAGAAGATTTTAAGTGAGTTTTTAAGTTAGTTTTTATATACTTCTAAGTGTTTATCTCCACTTGTTTTAGAGCCAAATACTTCCATATCAAAAGGAGAATTTTTCAAGAGTGTTTTGTAAAAGAGATTTCTTGAGTTTTTCACCACCAAATCAATCCAAGGTTTTCTCACATAAACTTGAGCTATCCATTGCTACATCCATCCTATTGGGATCTTTGTTGTGAGAGTGTTTGAGGTGATCAAAGTGTTTCAATCACCAAAGTGTTTTACTTTTTATTTGAGGAGGCGGACTTGCGGGTTCGCGTTGTTTCGAGTTCTAGTGAGAGCTCGGTGTAGAGGTGCGGCCTCGGTAAGCTAGTGTGCTTGCGGTGTGTAGTTCTTGAGGGAACAAGAGAGGGACTAGTGAGTTCAAGAAGTTCTAGTGTGAACTCATTGTAGGTGTTGCGGTACCGAGTGATCCGGTAGGATCATTTATAGTGAAAATCCTTCATAGTGTTGAAGGCGGGGACGTAGAGCAAGGGTGCTCGAACCTCGAAACAAATCTCCCGTGTTTGCGATTGTTATCTCTATCTCTCACTTGTGTTTATATCTTGCATGCTTACATTGCCTTTATCTTTACTTGCTTGATATACTTGTGCTTAATTGTTATATGCTTGGGGATTGTTTGCTCACACTTGTATTCAACCAAAAGAGTCATAGCGGCACCTCAACTCTTATCTAGAGGAATCTTGAGGAGATAGTCCAGAGCCCTTCACCGAGAATTCAACTATACTCTTGTGTTATACTTAGTGTGTCTAGCTAAATAGTTTTAGTTTGCATAAATAGTTTTAATTCCGCATTAATTCATCATTAGATTAGCTAGTCACCTATTCACCCCCCTCTAGGTGATTTCACATATTGAAGTGCCAGCTGGAAGGGTCTCTCTCAGCTGGCAGCTGAGGTACATTTTTCTGATATATATATCAGAAAAATGTACCTCAGCTGTCAGCTGAGAGAGACTCTTCCAGCTGTGTGTGTGTGTGTGTGTGTGTGTGTGTGTGTGTGTGTATATATATATATATATATATATATATATATATATATAGAGAGAGAGAGAGAGAGAGACTTGTGTCCTTCCAAAAGGATTTGAGCCCGGATCCTTCCCACTCAAATTCAACACTCTGATATTCGAATACAAGATCCACCCCGTTGAAGTTGATCTATATTATTTCAAGTATGTATAAACCAAAACTCAAGTGTTTTTAATATTTTTTGCCCATCTATCAAGCGACACAAAATGGACGGCCGAAAGTAGTGAGTTGGTTAGATCTATATCTTTATACATACAAATTCTCGATCTGACCATTTCATTATGATCTAAACATTTAAAAACCCCTACAAACCAATTTTGGTTAGGTTTCAAATATTCTACACCGTTAAACTAACCAACTCACTATTTAGGCCATCCGTTTTTTCACTACTTGATGGATGAACAAAAAGTATTAAAAACACTTGATTTTTGGTTTATAGATACTTGAAATAATATATATCAACTTCAATGGAGTGGATCTTATATTCGAATATCGGAGGGTTGAATTTGAGTGGGAAGGATACGGGCTCAAATCCTTTTGGAAGGACACAAGTCTCTCTCTCTCTCTCTCTCTCTATATATATATATATATATATATATATATATATATATATATATATATATATATATATATATATATGATTGGTAGTGAAAAGTGCATTTTTATCATCATATTTACCATCACATTTTCATATTTATTCATTTAATTCTGCACATTTATTAATAATTTGTAATTTATTGTGTGCAGGCCTCGAATTATTATTTTAACAATAAATAAAGCTTAAAGAGCCCAAAAGCCCAGATCTAAGCCCATATTTGAAGCCCAAGAGTCAAAGTGCAAATATCAGATTGTCAAAGTGCAATTATACAAGGGCTAAAGTTGCAATTATTAAAGATGAGGGAAGGATAGAATTCTACCCAACCCTAAACTCTTGCAGGATGAGCATAAAAGCCAAAGATGAGAAGGAAATTCGTTTAAAAGAGATTGGGAGAATTCAAAATCTAGATAACTTGATTCCCAAGTTACATCGAAATCCCAATATGAAGAGCCAGGATCATACTTCTAGAAGCAGGCGCCCACATGGACGGACCAGGAGGGGCCACGCGCCAAAGCGCGTGGCCAGAAGCCACTAAAGTGCCGCGGACCCGCGGCAAAAGCCGCGTTTCCGCGGCAATCCTAGCTTATCCAGAGAGCAGATTTTGTGGTGATGTTTATCCGGGACTCTGTGGCATTCTGCATCTATAAATAGCACCTGCATTGCAACGTAAAGAGCGTCCAGCGTCCAGCAAAGGGCCAAAGTTAGGATTTTTAGGGTTTTTAGGTTTTTAGTTCTCTTTCCACTTTTGTATTTTTTTTAAAAGCTGAGAGGAGATGATGTATTCATAGAGGAAGGGATCTGCTTGTACTGATGGTGACAGTCGGTGTAAGTGTTATTTTTCCACCATTGTTTAATAATCGAATCAAGGTTTGCTTTATTTTATTCTTGTACTATTCTAGTTTCTTGTATTCTTATTTTAATCTTGTATCTACTTCTCTCTATTTGTTCTCTAATTTCTTGCCCACCGTGAGATCCAACTGCTTCGAGAATACCTAGCCGAAGAAGGAAGCTTGACGGCCCATGGCGATGAACAGGTCTTCATAGCTTGTTTTTCATTTCGTAGAGTAGATTAAGAAGGCGGATGATCCCATAAGCCGTGCTTGTACGCCTTTCAAGAAAAGGTAAATCATCGCAACGGTTCAAACGGCAAGCAGACTAAAGAGATAAGTTTTCTTTCCTCTTCTTTTATTTTCTTTTCTTTTTTGTAGATTAAATCCACATCTTCCACTATTCTTTTCTTCCATCCATTGTAAATATCATCCATTGTAAATACCACTATTTAACAATAAAAAAAGATAATTTTTAGAGATAACTTGCTTAACGCTTCCATCGCAGTCCCTCCCTGAGGATCACGACCCGCATAGCCCTGCTACCGCGGATTAGAACTGAAACTTGCACATCTATTTTTAAAACTAAAATACCATCTTTTGTGTGCAGGAAATATCAGTCAACAAATTGGCGCCGTTGCCGGGGAGGGACGGTAAGTTTATCTCTAAAACAAAAATTTAATTTTTAACTAATTCTTTATTCTTTTCTGTTTGCAGGTTTGGAGAACAGGAAACAGAAATACAGCAGCAGCAGTGGACATATAGCTCCTCTGTGCCTCTGCCCTCGAAGGCAGAGCATCAGAGACTACTGTATTGCCGCGGATCCGCGGCCATAGCCGCGGAAACGCGGCAACAGTAGAGGATTACTCACTGAAATTTTTGCAGGATTCTGCAAATTGCAAATACTGTTTTCTGCTCTGTTGGGTTTGTTCTGTGATAAACCTGTATACTGCTAATTAATTCAACAGTAAATTATTTGTTGTTAAAGATAAAATTGATTAGACGTTTGCATATTAGGCACGTATCTTTTCAATTCCTTTATTTTACTGTTGAAGAGTGCTGGAGAAGCAAGGTACGTACGCATTGCATGTAGAATAGGACTCATCTCTTGGTTGATTTTCTGCTTTGAGTGAATCTTATCTACTTATCTTGTACACTTGCACTAATTCATCTTAAGGGCATAACCCATTAACAAGATAAGGTGGGGATTTCATCACCCTTCCTTAGCCCAAAAATCATATCCCAAGCACTCACTAACCCAAGCCTAACATAAAAATTAGTAGACGTTGGCCCTAGGGACATCTCGGACTCAATAGGAGATTATCCTAAGGGGGAACAGTGCTGGAAGTTGACTCTTGTCAAATC
Source organism: Agave tequilana (assembly GCA_038442645.1). Lineage (NCBI taxonomy): Eukaryota > Viridiplantae > Streptophyta > Magnoliopsida > Asparagales > Asparagaceae > Agave > Agave tequilana. The sequence goes on along the minus strand of JAVJIF010001136.1, from coordinate 34,951 downwards.
AGTGTCTAGGAAAGGGATTGAGGGCCGAAAGCCCGAAGATTGGTGGTTATTTAATTAAGGAACGTCTTTGACGGAAAACCTCCCACCACTCTTGCCCTGACCTGGCTGATTAACTTGTGGTCAAAGTCTGCACCCAACCTCCTGTGGACAGTCTAACCAGTTAGGAGTCGTCTAGGTCATAGGTCTACCCTAACTTAGGTTAGAATTTTTCTTTTTGTTTGTTGTGTTGGTGTGATATGGCATATAAGAATAATTCCAATTTTAATCCATATTACACCCCTAACTATTATTCGGATATTACCAACCCGGCATACCCTAACTTTGACCAATCTAGTGTGCCGGAATGGTCTTATCCGAATGAATATAACCCACACCCCCCATCTTATGACTACAATTTCCATAATAATTTCAACTCGTCACAGAGTTCATGGGGTTTCGAGTCCCCCGAGTCTAATTCTCAACCAAATTGTCCTCCATATCCATCTAGTCCACATTCTTCCCAAGATTCATACTCAGATCCACCCATTCAGAATAGAAATCCATCTATCTTGGAAATGATGAGTATAAATAAGTCCAAGCAAAAATCACCATCAATCTTAGACATGATGATACGTGAGTCCACCGACTCACAACTTTATCACGATTACCCGTCCTATTTTCAAGTCCAATCAGAACATGATCCACCTATCGACTATGAAGGGATGCTAGCTGCCATGACTGAGGCTAAATTAGCCCGTGATCATGACATAGATTTGATGGTTCAATGCTTACGTTCTCACCGTCCGGCTGATTCTGATATCGCTGACCACTCGCTTAGAGCCGACGAACCAAGTTGCTTTGGACAACAAGATTCTAATTCAGTACCATCATGTGAACTTGCCGAAACTCCAATTTTTGATAACTTGGCAAGTTTTTCCTTTCCTGAATTAGAACTTGAGCTTGAATATGATCATGATCTTCCACTTGATGATTCAATTTTATTTCCTGATCCAATAATGACTCCAGTGTCTCCACCTGATTTCACTTTTCCCGAGTCAACATTGGATCCTATTCCAATTCATTATGAAATTGAATCACCCATTTTAGATGATCATATTGAACTTGACCTAGATTCTCACAATCTCTTTACTTCTGAAATTGATTGTACAATTCTGACGGACGATGTTGACCTTAGTTTTGAAGAATTGTATGGCGATGAGTTAGAATTCCTTAATATTGGAAGTAAAGAGATATCATCCATATTAGGTCACATTCCATTGTGGGAAGAAGATTGTGGACTTGAGTTTCAATTTCTTGACTTGGACCCAATTCTTGAACTTAGCCCGACTCCTGAGCCCTTACTTGATTTGAGCATCTTCCCTGAGTCGGTATTCGTTCCCGCACCTATAATGTCCAAGTCAATAATTCCATCCTTTCATACTCCATTTTGGGACAAGGAGGTTGAGACAATTAACTCTGAAATTTATTATGAAATTTGGAAATTTGATGGGGTGGAAATTCTAAAAAATGATTGTACATATATTTTAGTGGGTTATGTAAGGAAAATTTCTGGTGGGTTCCACCAAATTATTTGTTATCTTGATTGGGTCGCATTTCGTGGACCAATTAGACCACCTCCGGAACCACCACCCTAAGGTAACTTCCGCCTTCCCTTGTTCTGTTTCATGCATATATGCATTCATTCATACATTGAGGACAATGCATGAGATAAGTGTGGGGGTGGGCTTTACTAACATACTAACATAAGTAAAAACTAAAAAAAAAAAAAAAACTTTAGAAAAAAAATGTTATAAAAAGGAAATATTTTGACTTATTTTTTGAAAGAAATCTAAGTTAGTTTTAAGGATTAGGAAAATCATGATTAGGATTTCTAAAAACTTGGTCAAAATAAATAAATTGTTTAAATTTTAGGTATAGGAGAGAAATTGAATAAATAATTAGTCTTGATTTTTACCTTAATGAAATGTGCATACCAAATGCATATCTAGGATTCTAAGACAAAGACCTTGTGCCTCACATAAAAAAAAATAATAAAAGAAAAAAAAAAAAGAAAAAAATCACCAATTAAGCTGATACATGTGCCTCAAGAAGCATAAGTATTCATGCCTAAAGGTGAGTAAATTAAATAAAGTCCTTAGTTTTGGGGCCTAGTTCACTCGAATTTGAGTCCGCGGGGTGTTTTCTCACCTGGTGCCCTAAAGCCAATCGGTTTGGGAGTCATCGACTTTAAGTTCGTTACATGGGTGGATTAGAAAGCCTAAGAAGACTAAGAAATATAATATATGTATTAACACATCTAATAATCAATTAGTTAGGTATGAGGGCCTCAAGAAGCCTTGATACTTATACGAAAGAAAATTAGATGAGTTATACATGCCAAAATATATATATATATATATATATATATATATATATATATATATATATATATATATATTAACACATCTAATAGTCAATTAGTTAGGTATGAGGGCCTCAAGAAGCCTTGATACTTACACGAAAGAAAATTAGATGATGTTATAAAAATAATAAAGAGGCATGAGAGTCCAAGTTAAGGAATTCCTAGATTCACAAGGGTGCGTATGACTTTTGGTAACGAAAAAGACTATATTAGAAATTCAATTTTAATCCTTACCTAAAATGAATAACAATTGACTTTATAAAGACTAGGTTTGAAGAATGAATAAAAATGATAACCCTAAAACTTATAGACTACTTAGTCTCTTCAATAATAATTCAAATATTTTCCTTTTTATGGATTTTGTGGGTGCAATCCGCTGAAAACCCTCACGAGACAACACTCGTCCTCTAGGGTAACCTAGAGGTTTAACGGCTTGTTGCACGTGCTAAGTGCAATCGTGATTCCTACGAAAGTGAGTTAGGTTAGATTAACTTTTCATTTCTTTTTCTTTTTCTTTGTTTTTACTCGAGGACGAGCAAAAAGATAAGTGTGGGGGTGTGATTGGTAGTGAAAAGTGCATTTTTATCATCATATTTACCATCACATTTTCATATTTATTCATTTAATTCTGCACATTTATTAATAATTTGTAATTTATTGTGTGCAGGCCTCGAATTATTATTTTAACAATAAATAAAGCTTAAAGAGCCCAAAAGCCCAGATCTAAGCCCATATTTGAAGCCCAAGAGTCAAAGTGCAAATATCAGATTGTCAAAGTGCAATTATACAAGGGCTAAAGTTGCAATTATTAAAGATGAGGGAAGGATAGAATTCTACCCAACCCTAAACTCTTGCAGGATGAGCATAAAAGCCAAAGATGAGAAGGAAATTCGTTTAAAAGAGATTGGGAGAATTCAAAATCTAGATAACTTGATTCCCAAGTTACATCGAAATCCCAATATGAAGAGCCAGGATCATACTTCTAGAAGCAGGCGCCCACATAGACGGACCAGGAGGGGCCACGCGCCAAAGCGCGTGGCCAGAAGCCACTAAAGTGCCGCGAACCCGCGGCAAAAGCCGCGTTTCCGCGGCAATCCTAGCTTATCCAGAGAGCAGATTTTGTGGTGATGTTTATCCGGGACTCTGTGGCATTCTGCATCTATAAATAGCACCTGCATTGCAATGTAAAGAGCGTCCAGCGTCCAGCAAAGGGCCAAAGTTAGGATTTTTAGGGTTTTTAGGTTTTTAGTTCTCTTTCCACTTTTGTATTTTTTTTAAAAGCTGAGAGGAGATGATGTATTCATAGAGGAAGGGATCTGCTTGTACTGATGGTGACAGTCGGTGTAAGTGTTATTTTTCCACCATTGTTTAATAATCGAATCAAGGTTTGCTTTATTTTATTCTTGTACTATTCTAGTTTCTTGTATTCTTATTTTAATCTTGTATCTACTTCTCTCTATTTGTTCTCTAATTTCTTGCCCACCGTGAGATCCAACTGCTTCGAGAATACCTAGCCGAAGAAGGAAGCTTGACGGCCCATGGCGATGAACAGGTCTTCATAGCTTGTTTTTCATTTCGTAGAGTAGATTAAGAAGGCGGACGATCCCATAAGCCGTGCTTGTACGCCTTCCAAGAAAAGGTAAATCATCGCAACGGTTCAAACGGCAAGCAGACTAAAGAGATAAGTTTTCTTTTCTCTTCTTTTATTTTCTTTTCTTTTTTGTAGATTAAATCCACATCTTCCACTATTCTTTTCTTCCATCCATTGTAAATATCATCCATTGTAAATACCACTATTTAACAATAAAAAAAGATAATTTTTAGAGATAACTTGCTTAACGCTTCCATCGCAGTCCCTCCCTGAGGATCACGACCCGCATAGCCCTGCTACCGCGGATTAGAACTGAAACTTGCACATCTATTTTTAAAACTAAAATACCATCTTTTGTGTGCAGGAAATATCAGTCAACAATATATATATATATATATATATATATATATATATATATATATATATATATATATATATATATATATATTTGCAACTCTAAATAGTAGAATTAAGATTAGGATTATATATTACTAATTATATTAGAAGTGAAGATTTTCTTATATGTAATTGTAATGCATATATGTTCGAGCATTACCCTTATCAATAATATGTAATTCTCAGTATCTCTCACCAACTAACATTCTCACTTTGTACCATCAACTCTCCGTGTGCCCCTGTTGCTTATTATATGATAGACACCTAGCATATGAATGCATAACAGACTGATCTCATACTCTTAACGTTATGTATTGCATGTTATCATAATAAGTATGATATGTTGATTGATATTATATCAGACTATACTATCTTCTAATTTCTTTTTACCCATAACATTCCTTATTAAGTATATTTTTATAGTAGTATCGTAGTGTGTTCACACATTATATATATGTGCACCTTCCCTCTTTTTACACACTCATTTAAAGTTTTCTGACTCCTCTGGATTTTCACATTCAGGTATATGGGTATTCTTTTTACTGATCAGGTATCTAAGGAGTACGGAGTCTCTTTTGCGATGATCATCCAGATTCTTTAGTAGAGTTCATGTCTTCCTTTTCATTATGTTAACTTTCTTTGATTCTTTATGTGTGTGTGTGTGTATGTATGTATGTATATGTATGTATGTGTATATATATATATATGTATGTATGTATGTATGTATGTATGTATATGTATGTATGTATGTATATATTGAAATCACCTAGAGGGGGGGTGAATAGGTGATAGTGCTAATCTAGAAACTAAATGCGGAAGCTAAAACAATTTTGCACAAACTTAATACAACCAACAAGTGTAGCCGAATTCCCCGCGGGGCTCTGGACTAACTCCTCTTGACTCTCCTAGATAAGGGTTGAGGTGCTATATGAAGCTCTTGTGGTTAAGTATAAGTGAGGCACACACACAAGCAAGCCAAGCATATAAGGATGATCAATATGAAATAATGCAAAGTACAAATGCAAGCAATAAGATATGAATGAATGAATGATGCTTTGCACAATTAAAAGAGAGAGAGGGTTTAGAGGCAATGGATCAAACGCAAACACAATGATATGTTCCGAGGTTCGAGCCCCTAGCTCTACGTCCCCGTCTTCACCGAGAAGGATTTCTAATCCACTATCTTGTCCACCGAGGACTCCCACCGAGGGAACCTCCACTGAGGAGGATTTGTACAACCGGGAGTACCGAACTCCTCTCTCAAACACCACCTCACAACCGAGGGGTAGGCCCGTAGCCAAACAACCACAAACACCTTTACCGAAGAGGATTACAAACCAAACTCCACCTCTCACTAGAGGGAGCAAACCAACAATCTCAACCTCTACCAAAGAGGGAGCAAACACCACTCCAATCAACCTCTACCAAAGAGGGATACACAAATACAAGGAGGGTTTACAACTTGGAGGCTTAATCAACCTCAAACACTTCTCTTTTTTCACAAATAAAGATCCAAATAGATTAGGATAGGAGATATAGCTCAAGTGGATATCAAGGTGTTTTTGGAAAGCAAATAGCAAAGAAAAACTACTTGGGAAATCTCTTGTAGATGATAGAAATGAAAATCCAAAACAATATCCCAAAAACCTAGTTTTCTTTGATTTTCCAAAACCCTTGAAAAACAATAAAGATGAAATCTTTTAAGCTCTAAAACACTTTTTAAAACTTGTAAAAACACTTCAAAAAAGTAGGAATTTTTGCTCTTGAAAATCTTGTACAAAACCCCCAAGAAATGGGGTATATATAGGCTCCCCAAGAAACTAGCCGTTAGGCTGATTTTTCAGCCTGACAGGCCGGCGGTCGACCGCCAACGGTCATAAATATGACCGTTGGGGCTACCGGTCGACCGCCCGGTCAACCGCAGATTTACAGAGAGCAAGGACTCTCTGTCCGGTCGACCGCCCGGTCGACCGGCCCAGTTGCTTGGCCAGACGTGCACGGGGCTGTGCACGTCGGTCGACCGGTCGGTCGACCGGTTCTGGAATACGGTCGACCGCCAGAACCTGGCAGCTAAATATCTGGGTCAAAAAATTAGGTTAAAAATATTTCTAATAAATCCCATAAATCTTGTAAAAATTCCCAAAAATAGTTTTATCATTTTGCATTGATATATAAACTTATGATAAACATTTCAACTCAAATATCAAGCATATGAAACCATTTTTGTGTTTTTATCATTTTTACCAAAAACCAAAACTAGTATTTTATCAAACTTGGATTTTTCAATACATGAATAGGAAAGTCAAAATAAGTTTGTTTAAAAGTTAAGCATGCATGTATAGAATGAATCTACTATACATAAACCAATTAAACTTGTTTTAATCAACTATTCATGAAAAACAAATATTGGTTAAACCAAAACCGAAAAACCAATATCCAAACATAAAACGTGTGTGTTGTGCACTTGAGCATATCAACTATTCTAAGCTTTACAAATGGATCTAAACACTCTAAACACTAGGATACCTAAGTCTTCTTGACGATCTTCATCTTCAAGTCGACTCGGTCCAAAACGTGATCCACGAGCGAGACTCCAACGAGTGCAAGGTATGATCTTGATGCTCGGGCTCTGGAATCACCATGTGAAAGCTTCCAAACCATCTTGTTGAAGCTAATCACCTACTAATATCTTGCTAAATGATCTGAAACTAAAATCACAAGATTATTAGTAAACATAACTACATGAGTTAATCATCATCAAAACTAGAATGGAAGGCCTCTGGGCCAACATATATATATGTGTGTGTGTGTGTGTGTGTGTGTGTGTGTGTGTGTGTGTGTATTGGACTCAGTAGTTGTTCTGTTGATTATTCAAAAAATAACAATATCATTGTGTATAAATTTATATGTCATATTGCAGTGATCATATTTATCGCAGTTGATTTACATAGCTTGCTCGGGTTACTTTAGGCTTAGCATGTATACATGGGGAATTCTCCTCGCGTATATACGTCACCGACTCTCGTCGCATCTCCGCTGCAGTGTATTTTGGGAAGCGGGGCG
>JAVJIF010001136.1:0-25000 GCA_038442645.1 Agave tequilana | reverse complement strand
GAGAGTCAGAAAACTCAAGCCAGTACCCTCCATCAGCCCACAATCACTGAGCACCACCATCGTCAGCCTCTCCCATCACGCCACCAGCACATATACTTAACGCACCTATCAACCACCCTCTCGACCAACGCGCCGGAGCTCTTCACAACCACCCACCACCCATTCCCTCAGCATGTACCCCCAACTGTCGCACCCCCTCCTTGCCGTCGTCCTTCAGCGCACCACCTCACACTTTGATTGGGTAAAAACCAGCACTTGAAAATGTGTATTTATGAAATCAGTATAATTATATATGTGCTAATGTTTCCTCGATACTTCCGTTATAGCATTGGCTCAACGGGTTGAATCCACAGGGATGGGAGGCGATAGAAGCATTAACAGTTCTAATTCACATTTTATGTTAACAATTCCTTTTTTGTTAAAGAATGACAAAAGGAAAAGGAAAAGAAAACTGAAAGTGATAGGGGAGAAGGTGATGAAATCGGCGAAGTGAAAATAAAAGAAAAATAGTTTTGAGAACAACAAGAAGATGAAACAAAGATGAACTAAGAAGTTGGTGAGAACAACAATGAAAAAATGATAAAAGAGTTTTGAAATTGATTTAAAATAAGAATAAAGAAAATTCATGGCTACTAACTACTAATTTCTCCACTAACCATGCTAACCTCTTAGTGATAGTTGCCTCACATGGATCATTGGCCATTAGTAGTCCTTGGCTTCAAGAGACGATACAAAGTATGGCTCATAAGATTGTTCTTCTACATTCAAACAACACATTCATACCACACAACAAGTTGCAAGCTACTACTAGATCATCAAAATCAGTTAGAGGTGAGCATGAAATAAAGAAGACATTGCAAGTTAGCAAGTTAGTGGGTTAGATGTTAGAAATGTTAGAATGTTAGAATCCATCTTCATGAGCCATCAATGGCTCTTGCAAGAGTAAGACCTTGTAGAGCCTATTAGATTCATGTGGATTATCAAGTAAGTGATTAGATGGTTAGTGGTTAGTAGTTAGATTGCCATAAGAAGAAAAATTAGCTAAGCATTATGTTGAAGATGGAGAAGATTATAATGGAGAAGAAAGGAGATACCTTTGCACCATCTATTACATCAATCTCTCTCTTTCTCTCTGAATCTCTCAGCCCTAAAACATGGTCTAAAAACGAAATGAAAATACAAAAGAAAAGAAAATAAAAGAAGAACATCTACACTACACTATACTAAAAGATAGAAAACCTAACCTATTTTTAAATCTGCTTGCGTTTTGGTCAAACCCTGCAGTATTTATAGGCAAAATGAGGTTCCAGAAGAAGAGACGAGGCCACACGTCGAAAATCGACGTGTGGCCCCACCATAGGGCCGCGAAAACGCGACCATAGCCGCGTTTCTGCGGCAATACCAGGGACTTGGGTCCCTCGTTTTGGTGCGTAGGTTCGTTTCGCTTCGGGGACCATCTAGATGTGCTCAGATTCTGTTATTTCTGTCCAGATTCTCGTCTGACGTGCGCAAGGGTCTAGGTTCAATGTATCTTCTGGAAGCTCCCTTGCTTGGCCTCAAAGAAATGCGAATTTAATTACCCAAAAATGGGTTTAATTAAGCTCTTATTATCTTTTTGCCCTCCTTATCTTGATTATCTACAAGAGTGACCAAAAGACAGTTTAGACTGATATTTTATTCATAAATCAGTAGGAAAATGCGATATAATAATGTAAAAATGTCGACTAATCACACTTTCATCTCCTTGTACTACCGCATCCATCTTCACCCGCAGCCTTCACCGGAGATCACCTGCGAGCTCCTCGTCGCCCCGTCCATGCCTTTTGGCTGTCGCCAAACCTGGCTCCTCCCATGGTTAACTCTCTCTCTCTCTCTCCCCCTCTGTAAGTGTGTGTGAGTGCCCCTCCCCCCTCTCTCAGTGTATTTATTTGTGTGTGCATGTGTGCGTGTGTTTGTGAAACCCTCGGTTTTAGGTGTACGTGTCGCAGTATCGGTACTCGATACAGCGTACAAAGTTGATTTAACTTTCCTAGTAGTTAGATTAAACCAATTTTAGTTTCAAATATTATTTTCTAATATTTTAGATTTTTCATACTTTTTTAAAATTTTCTGGATTATTTTAAAAAATATTTGAATTCGGTGTCGACCGACACCGATAATCGGCTTTAGGATTTTTAATTCACAAATAGGGTTGAATTTCAAGAATCCTCTTCATATTTTTTTCAGAATCACATTTTCTATTTTTGTGCATTTTTGGGGATTTTTCTGAATTAATCAAAAATTCGGCCGAACCCGTGTCGACCGGTCTCAGAGCTACATTCCAAGATTTTTAATTTGTAAAGAGGACTGAATTTGTAGAATCTAATTTCGCATTACTTTTCAGTGTAATATTATCTGTTTTACAAAATTTTTCGGAACCGTCCTGAGCTAGTCAAAATTTGACCTAATTAAATAATATTAATTACTTCTTTTATTTCTTTTCTTCTTCTCTACTCTCCTTTTCCTTCCCCTGCAAGCCACAACCTTCCTTAATCGACATCCCTAATCTTTCATTTAAACTCTTTCAATCTCTCTTAATCAATAATCCCTCTCTTTCTCATTCTCTTAATCTCTCTCCATATCTCACTGCTGTTGACACTTAAAAAAGACAAGATTCTTATTGGTCCGAACAATGTCTAAACTTGTTGACATTTACAAAAGACAAGTGACAGACGAGCTGAAGACCAGTTTTCACCCATCTCCAAGGGACAAGGAAGCAACTTGGACTCCACTGATCCAGCAAGCAGACAGTGAACCCGGATTGTTTCTGAACAGACCTCAGCAGGTCTAAGGTGCTAACACTTAGCATCGCATGAGCCCAAAGGGATAGCCTCGCTTGAGAGGCTAATATCACCCAACTTCGCCTTGAAGCCATTCGAAGCCTCGCCAAGAAGCTAACTCGCAAACTTCGCCACAGAGGACTTCCAGCTCCGCCAAAGGGTTTCTTTCGGACTTCGCCAGAAGCTGCCTCTAGCTCCGCTACGAGCTCAATGCGGACAGCTCCGCTATTGGTCTGCTATGGCCAACCTTTGACCAATCAAATCTCCGGATGAGATCGGATTCAATCAGATCAAATCCAATTAAGATCAAATCAGAGATCAAATTTGGCAGTTGATTGCCACAATCTCTTGACTCTTCTAAAACGAGTAAGAAGATCAGGGGAAATCCTCCAACGATATGGAAGGGATCAAGAAGATCAACCGACCTGCCAATTCTAGCTTCGCAGAAGCTGATCCTAACCTCGCAGCAAGGCTACTTTCCAGATTTAAACAGATTCGATTCAATCTGTTTCCATATTTTCAAGGGACGATTATACCCTTGCTCTCCCTATAAATAGCTCACCAGGGGCACAGGGAGAGACACACACACAAGAGGACTCCACAAGCAGAGGCTTCTTCATAACGCACCGTGCGCTCTCGAATTCAGAGACCTTTTAGAGAATTGCTTTCTCTATCCAGGGTGTTGATACCCTAACATCGTCCTTCTTCTCAAGGAATTTCCAGAACCAGGCGAGAAGGAATTCCTAATTGAAGGCGATTTTGAGAAGCAGCAAAAGGGTTCTACCAACCCTCTGTTCTCTGATTCCCGGAACCAGGCGAGAAGGGAATCTCATCGCTCGCATCGTCAAAGGGACAAAGTGGTTGCGCGCTGACCAGACTCCTATCGGCACACTTCTCCAGAATCTCTGAGGAGATCTACTTGTAATCTTTTAAGAATACTTGTAATTTAGCTCCTCAACCCTTTTATTGTAAGTTTTCCCCTTTGCGAATATAATAGAAAACAAGATGGCGACTCCGCTGGGGAAGAAATTCTCCACTGCCGTGAATCAAGTGTCGCAATGCGACGAACAGACCCTCGGGTCTAACTCTGAATTCAGAAAAGCCGGTACAGCCAGAGCCCCTCTGGCTAAATCTTCAAGGAAAGTCTCTGCGGAGACAGAAAAGGTTCTCTACGAACCTACTGCGGTTATTTGGCGCAACAAGGAAGCACGTCCGCAGTCTGATTCCTTTACTTGTGAGAACTTGGTGGTTCAGTTCGATCAAGGAAGATTTGAAGAAGTCCTCTCTGGGGGTGATCTAATGCTTCGAGCACGGAAGCATAGAAAGGTCTCCACGACCAAGGTTTCAAAGCAGAAACCGGAAGCAGAATTCTGCCAACACCCCTCAGCCTCGCGTGTGGCTAATCAGGTTCCTTGCGAACCTAAGTCTCCTCTGCCAAGGCGGGTATGGAAGCCTAAACAGAAGTCTCCAACCGAAGATCCAGGCGTAGCTACGCCTAAACCGCGCCTCTCTCGCGAAGAAAAAGGCAGGATGCCTGTCTGCTCCAATCATAAAGTTACGACGGCAATCATACCGTCGTCCAATTTAAGAGCAGCAATGCCTCGCGCCGGCCTCGTTCTCATGAGCAAAGCTACTGTACCACAGTGTACGCGCAGGGCCCGTGACCGCGGAGCTGAAGCCAAAGTACCATCTAAGGCTACTTACCTTCGCAGCAGCATAGCGGGTAAAGCACCGCAGCGTGCTCCGCTCTCCAGTTCGTCAAGCGCTAAGCCTGCGCTTTGTGGCGAAGCTAGAACCAAAGCACTATTCAGTGCTAATCCCATCTGCAGGGATAAAAGAAGCAGGACATTGTCCTATGTACGATCCAAAAGAGCCTTTGCGCTCGATTGCAGAGACCCAACCGGGTCTGATTTGAGGAAATTGTTGACGGATAGACAAACCTCTTCCCCCTGTTGTCAACAAGTGGGATGTCAGCTGGTGACACTCCACTCGGTCCATTGCCGGCTGGGACCAATCCCCACCACTTCTTCAAGACGACGGTCAGTTTTTGATCGACTATCGGTACAGGCCCCGAGGAAACACCGCAAAAGGAGCATCTCGCGAGATCTACCCTCTGCATCCGTCAACATGACCGGAAGGGGACGAGAGCTGCGCAGGGGAAGACAAACAGCTGACGACACCCCCTACAGCTCCCCAGATCCAGATTATAGCCCAGGCTTAGGTGAAGTCTTGGTGCATGAAGAAGGTGTTTTCCGAAACACCAGATCTAGGGTGGCGATACCCTACAGTTACGAGCAGCCTTCTTCCTCGACGGCCCTAGCCTCGCCAGAACCCAGAAGATTACTCCAGTCATCGGACGAAGAAGATGAAGATAGTGGGTACGCCTCTTCGGCGACAGTTAGCTCGGTGCGAACAGACAAAGCATCAGTCAATATGGCTGATAATGCTAACGACGACCTTCGTCGACGTTTGGAAGCTCAGGAGCAAACTTCCAGAACCCAACAAGAGGCTCTGGACAACATTCAACAGATGTTCGCTCAACTCCTCAGTAACCGGAATAACAATGATGCCGGGAGCAATCACGATGAGGAGGAACACTTCAGCAATGAGCAACCAAAGCCGGAGAAATCCAAGGAGGGTTCGTCCTTAGACGCCGAAGTCCTTAAGGGCCTCCAGGCTCAAATCGCATCCCTAGCTCAGAGGGATGAATTAAAGAAGGTAGGGGCAGTCCGTCCTTATCCGCTGGAGTGGGATTCGGTGCCATATCCACCGAAGTTCAAACCACCAACGTTGCATACCTATGACGGAAAGAGCTCGCCAAATCAGCACATCTACTATTTCCGGTCTCAGACTGGTAATGTTATAAGCAATGACGCCATCATGGCTAGGCTATTCATTGGCACCTTAAAGGGGGTGGCATTCGACTGGTTCCGAAGTCTTCCCCCGGGCTCTATCAACTCCTGGATCGACCTGGAAACTCGGTTCCTCTCTTGTTTCTATGAGGACGATACCGAAGTAACCATGGACAAGCTCCTCTCCACTGTGCAGAGGAAGGGCGAATCTGTCCATGACTACATTGAATGGTTCAGAAACTTATCCTTGATGTGCCCAGCAGGGATGCCACTACCCATGCTCTTACAGACATGCAGACACAACTTCTTAGACCAAGTGGAAGTTCGCATGGGGGCTGTCAAAGCCCACACTTGGAAGGAATTGGTCGAACAAGCAGAGATAGCCGAGAAGTCGGCTAAAAAGTTCGAACTATCCGCCCCTAGAGGCAAGTGGGGGATGAATAACAAAGGGCGTAGCGACCTACCGCAATCTTCTCAAGCTAAAGGCAAAGAGACTATGTCTGTGGAGTTATCCGGAGATGTGCAGTCGAAGGCGAAGAAGAGCGGCTTCAACAATCAGGAGCCTAAGTTCCCTCCAAAGCAGTACTCCTTCAAAGACGATCAGGTGGTCACGATATTCCATCTGCTCCACAAAGGGAACAAAATGAAACTGCCAGATACTCGGCGTCCTAATGAGATAGGGCGCACAAACGACCCTAAATACTGCCTCTACCATAGGATGATCCACCATCCTACTGACAAGTGTTATGTCCTCAAGGACAGAATACAAGCCCTGGTCGATGCCGGGGTTCTGACGTTGAAGACGGAACAGAAGAAAGTCACTGCCAATATGGTGACCCTCGAGTTCGGCAAAACTCCAAAGGTCACAGTTCCTGACGGAACTTATCCAGTCCCTGCGCCACGGTTGGAAGTCAAGCATCCTCCAGCTACAGCTCAAGATAATAAGGGTCTTGTTCCCTTAACATTGGAGATAGGGGAAATCATGTGGATACACCCAGACCTCGTCCAAGACGTGCAGTGGGATTCAAAGAAGCCCAAGTCAAAGGGCAAATCTTGCAATGTCATTTCCATCCTGCCAGACGATGGGAACTTTACATCAGCTTCTCTCAGCGATTCAGAAGGGGAAAAGCTTGCTTGCACGGCGCAAGCCGATACGCCTCAACAGACAGGCACCCGATCCGGAAAATCATACTTGAGGCAGTATGAAAAGTCTACTGACGAGACACAATAGCAAACGATGTCAGTACAAGTACCAGCATCCACTCCAATCCCAACCAAGGGAAAAGAGAGGTCTAAGGAGGTACGATTCGACCATGTGTTGAAGAAACCACCAGGCCAAGGGTTTGATACGCCCTTTCGGTTTGACATATCGGCTCAGCTGGCCAATATCCCAGCTCGTATCACTATACACGAGCTCCTTCGCCTCTCAAAAGGGACAAGAGAAGCATTCAGGGAGGCGCTAGCCAATTCAGAATCCTTTCTGACATGCATGCCTGAGATCCCTAACAACGACGTTCAGTCTCCTTGCATGCCGGGAGCAGTCATCCACTGGGAAAAATTTGACTCCGTTGCAGAATTGGGTGCCTGAAGTCAGAAGTGACATGCTATGTCATTGACGCTGACACATTATATAACCTGCTGCTGGGACGGCCATGGATCCATGCCAACTGGATCGTTCCCTCTACTCTGCACCAATGCTTCAAATATGTTGAAGATGACGCGACAGTACGAACTGTCTTTGCTGAAAAGCAACCATTCAAAGGGGTGAAAAATTACTTCACTGACGCTCTCCTGTATCAAGAGGCCAGTGAAACACCTAAAGAACCATTGCCAGACGATGATGAAAGTGGCAATGAGGCGGATTCAGAATCCAAAGCAGGCATGCCAGCCATTCTGATTGGTGAACCAATTATAACATGTCTCAATAATCCCCTATGTAATACTCCTTCAGAGGATGAAGGTGAATGGGTAATTAATGATAATATTTCTTTTGATTATCCCGCGACTGTTGGGCTATTTGAATCCATTACGGATAGCTCCCTACACATGCCTTTACATAAGCCAAGTGCATCCAGTACACCCATGGAATCCGCAGAAGGAGCCATCTTGGTAATCCCGCCATCCAAAGAAGGTCAGTTACCGATAATCTTCGGTAGAATCCAACCACGGGGACCCACGGTCGCAGATTCAAGTTCAGACTCAGACACTCCACAATTCTTTCATTACGCGCAGTCAGCGCGCCATATTATGAAGAAAATAGGATACGACTTGAAGCATGGAGCAGGCCTGAATTTCAGAAAAGGAAGGCGCAGTTTGATGCGGAACTTTGTGCCTAAAGGGAAGCCTGCAAATTACTATGATAGTACACGCAGGGGGTTAGGGTATGTTACACCCACATCGTCAGCAACGGTTCAAGCCAAGGACGATGGATCAGTTCCATCACATTCAGCCTCATCCTCCAAGTGGGACTCGGATATCAGTGTAGGAGGAATGTTCGAAGACCTCACTGTCAATATGACTTCAAGCAGTCAATTGGAGCCCGCAGAAGCCACTGACGAGGAGCCATGGGCCCAGCAATTAAACCTCCAGTGGGAAAGGAGATTCGAACTGCGCGAACCACCTACTGAAGACAAGGTGATGCAGGTCAACCTGGGAAGTCAAGATCATCCCAAACCCATCTTTATAAGTGAAAGCCTATCACTTATAGAAAAGGAAGAATTGATAATGCTCATAAAAGAGTATATAGACGTCTTCGTGTGGAGCTACGAAGATATGCCCGGACTTGATCCGCGAGTCGCCATGCACCGTTTGAATATCAAGCCTGACGTTAAGCCAGTCAAGCAGCAACAACGTCGGTTTCGCCCGAACATTATGGAAGCTATTGAAGCCGAAGTTCACAAGCTCATTGCATGTGGCTTCATCCGGGAGGAACAACATCCAGATTGGGTAGCTAACATCGTCTCCGTCCTCAAGAAGAACGGAAAAATACGGATCTGCATCGACTACCGTGATCTCAACACGGCCTGTCCTAAAGACGAATTCCCACTACCCATCACCGACGTCATGATTGATAACACATGCGGGTTCGAAAGGATGTCTTTCATGGACGGCTTTTCAGGGTACAACCAGATTAAGATGTATCCCGACGACGAGAAGCATACTTCGTTCCGAACACCATTGGGGGTATACTGCTACACTGTAATGCCCTTCGGACTGAAGAACGCCGGAGCAACCTATCAGCGGGCAATGAGTACAATCTTCCGCGATCATCTCCGAAAAACGGTGGAGTGCTATGTCGACGACATTGCCGTCAAAAGCCGCAACAAGAATGAACATCTTCGCGACCTGAGAACGATGTTCGACATAATGCGGGCTCATCAACTGAAAATGAACCCGATAAAATCCTTCTTGGGAGTTTCAAGTGGCAAGTTCCTTGGGTTTATTGTCACATCAAAAGGGATTCATCTTGACCCAGACAAAGTCAAAGCCATTCAGAGCATGCATCCACCGAGGAATCTCAAAGAGCTCAGAGGCTTGCAAGGTAGACTGGCTTATATTAGAAGATTCATCGCAAATCTCTCAGGCCGCTGTCAATCGTTCACCCGACTCATGAAAAAGGGTGCTTCCTTCGTATGGGATCAAGCTTGCCAAGAAGCTTATGAAGACATCAAGAGGTACCTCACAAAGCCTCCAGCCTTAGTGGCCCCTACATCGGGGAAACCATTCTTGCTTTATGTAAAAGCTATGGACTACTCCCTCGGTGCCCTCCTCGCTCAAAAGGACGACAATGGCCACGAGCAGGCCATTTATTATCTGAGCAGAACTCTCATAGGAGCGGAATCTCGCTACAACCCTATTGAGAAAGAGTGTTTAGCTCTCGTCTTCGCTATTCAGAAGACACGACATTATTTGGTCGGCCAGACCATACATGTCATCTCCAGAGTAAACCCATTGCGTCTTCTTATGACGAAGCCAGGATCATTGAATTCAAGATTGGCTAAGTGGGCACTTTTATTGTCTCAATACGACATGATCTTCACGCCTCAGAAGGCGGTTAAAGGCCAGGCCCTTGCAGAGTTCTTGGCTGCTCATCCAGTTCCGGAGTATTCAAAACTTCACGAAGATATCCCTGATGAAGTGTTCGAGTCTTATGCAACCTCAGAAGAGGAAGTGTGGCAGATGTTCTTCGATGGAGCATCGCGAATGGGCCCTAAAGGCAAGATTATTGCCGGAGTGGGAGTTGTGTTTATCTCCCCACAGAATCATGTCCTGCCCAGAGCATTTTCTCTGACAGAATCATGCTCCAACAATGTAGCAGAATATAATGCTCTGCTCATCGGCCTTCAGCTCGCCCATGGAATGGGGGTACGTTACCTCGAAGCCTATGGCGATTCAAAACTGATCATCAATCAGGTTAAAGGCGAATATGAAGTCCGCCATGAGGACTTGGTGCCTTATTATCACACGGCCGTTGAATTGGCCAACCTATTTGAAGGTTTCTACATCGGGCACGTGTCTCGA
Organism: Agave tequilana; assembly: GCA_038442645.1. NCBI lineage: Eukaryota > Viridiplantae > Streptophyta > Magnoliopsida > Asparagales > Asparagaceae > Agave > Agave tequilana. Next base: position 14,808 of record JAVJIF010001136.1, on the reverse strand, counting down.
TCTCAGAATACCAAGGCGGACTCTCTTGCTGCATTAGCTACAACACTAGCCTTGCCAGCTGACACCGAGTATCACCTCACAGTCGCAACTCGACATCTTGTATGCTCCAAGCACATGCTAAGAACTCGAGAAGTCTATAATGTCTCCACGGATTTTAAGCCGAGAGATTGGCGCTTTCCTCTCATTGACTATGCTTTGCACGGTCTGCTTCCAGACGATCCTAAAGAAGCGGCATCTGTCAGACGAAGGTCTCCGTTTCTACTACGATCCGACTTTGAAGACACTTTACCGTCGTTCATATGACGGTGTTCTCCTCCGTTGCCTTTCTCATTTAGAGGCACAGGAAGCGCTCCAAGAAGCGCACGACGGCACTTGTGGAGCTCATCAGCCAGGTCCAAAACTTAAGGACAGGTTACATAGGCTGGGATATTATTGGCCAACTATGATAGCCGATGCCATCCAATATGCACGAAGGTGTAAAGCATGTCAGATTCATGCGGACTTCATACACCAGCCTTCGGAGCTGCTCCACCCGACTGTTGCTTCATGGCCATTTGAAGCATGAGGAATCGATGTCGTAGGGCCAATCAGCCCTTCTTCGACAAAAGGACACCGGTTTATCCTGGCAATAACCGACTACTTTTCAAAGTGGGCGGAAGCTATACCATTAACTGAAGTCAAGACCTCTAATGTGGTTAACTTCATCAAATACCATGTCATCTATCGATTTGGTGTCCCTGGGCGGATCATCCACGACAACGGTCCCCAATTCATAAGCCAAGTATTCTATCGGTTCTGCGATAAATACCGAATTCAGAATGTGGCTTCAACTGCCTATAATCCCGCCGCTAACGGCTTGGCGGAAGCATTCAACAAAACGATCATCAAGCTACTCAAGAAATTCGTCTCCTCGAACAAGCGAGATTGGGACGAAAAGCTTGGCGAATGTCTTTGGGCCTACCGGACCACGGTTCGAACACCGACAGGTAATACGCCTTTCTCCCTGGTATATGGGTGCGAAGCAGTCATCCCGTTAGAAATCCAGATGCCATCATTACGAGTCGCTCTGACTACTAAGATCACATTAGAAGACAATGATCGATTGCGTCTTCAAGAGCTCGAAGCCCTAGATGAGAAGCGGCTACAAGCTCAGCAGCATATTGAGCTATATCAAGCTCGAATCTCAAAGGCCTTCAATAAGAAGGTCAAACAGAGGGTCTTCCAGAAAGGGGACCTGGTTTTAGCCGTCAGACGACCAATGATTATGACGCACAAGACCAAGGGCAAATTTCAGCCTAAATGGGAAGGACCGTTTGTAATAGAAACAGTCTATTCAAACGGAGCATACCGCCTCATGACTTCAGATGGCGACCTACTCATGATGCCGATCAATGGCAAGTTCTTAAAGAAGTATTATCCTTAATCAAGGATCCTTCTCATGATCAAGTTAACATTACACCTCTGATCAAGACCTTCATATCCAAGGTACATGCAAAGAGAGCCTTTCTCTTCCTCCAAGCGAGATCGCAACCATAAACCAGTAGGAACCTGGTCATACACTGGTTCTCCCAAAGAAGAATCAAGGTTACACATACGCTAACCAAATGATCCAACATCCTTAACGATTAAGGATAGAGGAAAATGTTGGCCTTTAAGCCCAACATAAGTCCTTGACAACTCATCATGCTGAGGGGAACAGCATGGCTAGCCCAATTCAAACGGTAGTTGGTAAAGGCATATCAAACCCGTTGACAGCTGGGGATTTGCTAAAAATCCTAAGGGACCAGTTCCCATTTGATTCCCTCGTTTCTCCCCGTGAGAGCGAGACCTCCAAAGTCACTTACCAATTCTCATCCACAGAATGGTAAGACCACAAATACATTTCGCTGTTACGTTAACATTAAACCTATGACAGCAATTCCCTCGTTTCTCCCCGTGAGAGCGAGACCTCCAAAATCACTTACCAATTCTCATCCATAGAATGGTAAGACCACATATACATTTCACTGTTACGTTAACATTAAACCTATGACAGTGATTCCCTCGTTTCTCCCCGTGAAAATGAGACCTTTTCCCAAACTCCATCACCAACCTTGAGCTTGGTGGCGTCTCAATCGGTTATGTCATTGCGACCTCTGAACCAGCAGACAGCCAAGTCTCAATTTCGAGCTTGTTGACATTTACAAAAGACAAGTCTCAACCTTGAGCCCTGTTGACATTTACAAAAGACAGGTCTCGATACTTGTTAACATTTACAAAAGACAAGTATCACCAACCTTGAGCTTGGTGGCGTCTCATTCGGTTATGTCATTGCGACCTCTGAACCAGCAGACAGCCAAGTCTCAATTTCGAGCTTGTTGACATTTACAAAAGACAAGTCTCAACCCCGAGCCCTGTTGACATTTACAAAAGACAGGTCTCGATACTCGTTGGCATTTACAAAAGACGAGTATCACCAATTTTTGAAGCTTGGTGGCGTCTCAATCGGTTATGTCATTGCGACCTCTGAACCAGCAGACAACCAAGTCTCAATTTCGAGATTGTTGACATTTACAAAAGACAAGTCTCAACCCCGAGCCCTGTTGACATTTACAAAAGACAGGTCTCGATACTCGTTGACATTTACAAAAGACGAGTATCACCAATTTTTGAAGCTTGGTGGCGTCTCAATCGGTTATGTCATTGCGACCTCTGAACCAGCAGACAGCCAAGTCTCAATTTCGAGCTTGTTGACATTTACAAAAGACAAGTCTCAACCTTGAGCCCTGTTGACATTTACAAAAGACAAGTCTCGATACTTATTGACATCTACAAAAGATAAGTATCACCAACCTTGAGCTTGGTGGCGTCTCAATCGGTTATGTCATTGCGACCTCTGAATCAGCAGACAGCCAAGTCTCAACCCCAAGCCCTGTTGACATTTACAAAAGACAGGTCTCGATACTCGTTGATATTTACAAAAGGCGAGTATCACCAATTTTTGAAGCTTGGTGGCGTCTCAGTCGGTTATGTCAATGCGACCTCTGAACCAGCAGACAACTAAGTCTCAATTCTGAGCCCTGTTGACATTTACAAAAGACAGGTCTCGATACTTGTTGACATTTACAAAAGACAAGTATCACCAACCTTGAAGCTTGGTGACTCCTCAACCAGTTATGTCATCGCGACCTCTGAACTGACAGACTGCCAAGTCTCATCATCCAACCCAACAAGAACTATGTTCTCAAGAAATTGCAATACAATTTGGAATCGCAATTCAAAAAGAAGAACAAGGTTGGAGATTCGACAAAAGAAGAAAAAAAAATTTTCATTCATTCCAAAAGGATAAAGTACATGGAGCTACAGGTGCACACTGTAAGATCTGAGCCGCTCTCCAAGGGAGTCCAGCCTCGTCCTCCTGTCATCAGCAGCCTGGGCAAGCGCTTGCGACCTCAGCTCGGCCTCATTGAAATCCATTGCCTGGGTCAGACGAGCTTCAACCTCCGCCAAAGTTGCCCTCTGTGACAATCCCTGCTGTGAGAGCTCTTCATTTTGAACCTTAAACTGCTCAAGTCGCGCAGTTTCTTCAAGACGCACCAGTTTAGCCTTGGATAAAATAAGATTTGCTTTCCTGATCATTTCCTCAGCCTTCCCAATCTTGTCTTCAGCATCAAGAAGAGCACTGGTGGAGGCGTCAATCGCACTTCCGACCTCTGTCTGCCTTGTTTCCAAGGATTTCAAGTCAGAAGAGATAGCCTTAGCAGCCTCTTGAGCAGCAAGCCGGGCCTCGTGCTTTTGAGCGACAAGACGCGCGAACCGCTCATCAACTAAAGACTCCAGGTCCGAACAGCGGAGACGACGCCATTCCTCTACATCCTTCTCAAATTCATCCACCAGGAGTTCCAAAGCAGTAGCCTGGTGATACCCCTCAAAATCCCGAATACTTTCGATGCCACGGGAGAGGACCACCTTTAACTTTGAGAACGACATAGTCGAGCCCTTTAAAACCAGGTCGATAGTTCGCCCTAAGCCTTTATAAAAGCTATCGACGAGGTCACCTATATAGTCGTTCTCAACCTCAGCCACTTCTGGTAGAGAGGTAACCTCAGAGAAATCCACCAGCCTGGTCGACACTATCGTGGAAGGAGCAATGGGAACATCAACAGCAGGGCAGATTGTCAGTGATCTCTGCGGAGTCTTCATGGAAATCAGTGCGCTAGCCACCGTTGAGGTAGGACTGACAACCATCTCCTGAACAGTAGGCTCAACTACCAGAGTTGGGGAAGTAGGGCTTGTAATCACCCTCAGCTCCACACTTGGCAAAATTGTCGGCACCTCACTCGTTGATATAGTTGGGAGTGAGGACACCTCCGGAACTGCTCCCCCTTCAACCTCTGGTCCTTCGGCTGACTTGGGCCGATAAGAAGGCAGGTCACCGTACAGCGCATCCAGCACAGCAGCATCCGCCGCGGTTGGAGCGCTCATGTCACCCCTTGACCCTTCGGGGAAATCTTCTGTCTCTCTTAAAGCTGATGCATCTTGAGGCCGAACACCTGTAACAAGACTGCGGTTAGTCGGGACACTACATGCAAAATAAGCCAAGAGGTTAGGACAATACCAAAGGATGATGTCGCCTCAAACATCTCGTCAGCCACATCAGTCTCCAGGGGCTCCATCGGAAAATTTTTGGCAGAATCAGCACGAATAGCCGGCTCGCTTTCGCTTGCCGAGTATCCTGTGGACCACCCAATAGAGCTCGATGCCACATGACTTCCTTTAGAAGTCCCAGCGCCCGAGGGACCAATGTCGGCCACATCACCTCCGGACTCTTCCGGACGGGCAAAAGAACCAGCTTCAGTTCCATAAGTAAATAGGGGATCATAATGTTCCCCTTGCTCTCCAGCTGCCTCAGCTCCTACAATCAAGAAGAATTGATAATAAGTCAATGGGAACACACAAAAAGGCGTATTATATGGACAGGGTTAATCTTACCCAGACCCGGAGCGAATTCACCGCTAGTCGGCTCAGCAACCGACAGTTCAGCTGCTAATGGGGCAGCAGGAGGAATCGTTGTAGAGGGATGACCCTCTACGACAATCGTAGGAGCTTGGCGGCGGGGCTTCTTCGCCAACGATTTCCTACGAGAGCTACCTGCCCGCTTTCTTTTGAAGTGGACTTCAAAATCCTCTTCCTCCACTTCTACACGACGACGGGGAGCCGTCCCCATCACATCAGAGCCAGTTGCAGGAGTCTCAGCCCCCGCTCTCACCTCGAAGCGAGGACTCTCGGCATCTGAGGCCTCGCTGTCTTCCACAGCAACAAACTCCTCTATACCTGGGGTGCGAACCCTTTTGCCATCCCTTTTCTCAGAAGCCTTCTGCCTCTGCCGCTGAGAAATTAACTTCACGCCAGAACTGTTCACCTTGAATTCGAGAGGTGTGGAGTTGGAAGTGGCATACCACTGACAGAAGCACAGGGCCATCAGGAGATTGGGAGCCCTCAACGGCGTACGCAGCCGCGCTCCAGTACCGCGTGCAGTAAAGAATCGCCAGGCACGGGCCCCATCAATAAGGCACCCCATGAAAGCCAGATTGAGATTCGGGTTGCCCACGTATAGTTGGTCATATCCAAACTGTCGAGCAAACCGACTTGGGACGTAAGGCTCCAAGTAGCAGCTATCCCCACTCCGGTACAATAGATGTGAAGGCCGGATACTGACCAGCCACTCAAAAACTCCCCGGCTCGGGGACGAATGCCCCTCCCCCGCATCTTTGAACTCTTCCCCATAGCCTGCACCCCGAATACGGGGAAAACAGTGGAAGAGACTATAAATGTCATAGCGACGTACTAATTTACGGGTCTCAGCCACGTAAGTCTTCTGCCATGAGCATTGTAATACCCCGTTCTTGGAATACGTACTTAGTTGCGTGTTCGAATTTTCGATCGTATTTCTCGAATTGTTTTCTGTATTTATTCTGTATCATGAATTTCCTATACGATTATTTTATATTGGATTTGGATTCGTGGACTCGGAGTCAGCCCTAGTCTGAGCCGAGGGCCCGATCATAGTATATTCTTCGATTTGGTATTTCTGACATGTAGAATTGATCGATTTCAGTTTTAAATGTTATTTTTCAATATATTAGATTTTCTGTGATTTTCTGGATTTTTCTCGGATTAATTTGAATTTCTTCAAACCGGTGTCGGCCAGTGCCGCTGACCGATTCCCGGATTTTTAATTCTCAAACTGTTTGGAATTTCATGATGATTCTTTAGACTTTATTTCTCGGGATCATATTTTCTATCTATATTCTTTTTCTGAGGATTTTATGATTTTATGGAAATTCTTTCGGAGTCGGTAAATCACTGATTCCGGGATTTTTAATTTTAAAACTATACGGTATTTCTTCAAACGGATTTCACGATTGGTCTTTATATATTATTCTTGATTTTTGGTAAAATTTTCAGATCATTCAGAGATACTTGAATTTCGGGCATTTTTCAATAATTGCATATTCCAATTTCCACCTTGTCATGCCACCTCATTTCCCACTCACCCATTCACCTAACCCCACTCATTCTCTCTCCTTCTCATGGCCGGCCAAGTGGCCACTCTAGGGACACCTCACCTCCCTTTTTGCAAGGAAGCCCCTTGCATCTATCCAATTTCCATCTCACTTCACAAAATCCCCAACTTATATAATCCTTTTCATTTGCAAATCAATCATTTTCTTCTTCCTCCACTCCAACTCAAGAGAGAGAAGCTCTCCCAAAATCCCCTCTTCTTCAACCCAAACCCTAGCTTCAAGGATCCATCACAAGACTTCAAGGATTCATCTAGGGCTTCATCACAAAGACTTCATCTCCAACCACCAACCCCAAGGCAACTCCAAGATCAACTCCTCCACCTCAAGCTTCAACAACTTGTGAATTGGAGCCCCTCTTCTTCATCTTGGATCAAGCTCCAAATACAACCCATCCATGTGAGTACCCTTACTCACCAAGACCTAGAATACTCTCTATTTACTTATGATGTGAATTCTTGTATGCTAGCACCATAAAAATCCCATTTTTAGGGCATCAAAACTTAGATCCAACCTTTCCATGTAGATATCTCTACTCACCAAGGTTAAACTCTGTTCTAGTGTACTTGTATGGATAGATCAGGACCCCTAATAACATAAAAATCCTACCTTTAGGCCATTAAATCGAACCCCTCAAAAATCAGATTTTTTTCTGCCCTAACAGCAGCATATCCCGGAGGATCGGTCGACCGGCAGTCGACCGATCACTCTACCGATGTGCACAGCGTGCACAACTTTGAGCTGGCGGTCGACCGGCAATCGACCGCTGACTCGACCGGCCTTAGGAATTGATGTGGACCAGTCGACCGGCAGTCGACCGGCCAAACCTGGAGCTCACGGCATCTGCCCGGTCGACCGGCAGTCGACCGGGAGTCGACCGTTAGTTCAATCCCCAGTCGACCGGCAGTCGACCGGAGGTCGACCGACAGCCTGATTCTGGACCAGAATTTCTGATTCTTTTCCTTTCTGATTTTGACCCTTCCCGGATACATATAGGATATTTTAGTCTTGTTTATGCTTCATGCTTATGCTGCATGACACGTTTATCTCGTACTTGGATCATGTGGATGTACCTTGTACTTAAGGACCTATTACTCGTGTCACATCACCCTAGTCACCTCATCTTATCAAGTTATGTATGACCATTGCAATTTCTTATTTCATTCCCATGCTTGTGCACTGCCGTGATATTATTACTTCACTATTCCATAACATGTGTGGCAGACCCTTCGAGGTCGTTGAACCCTAAGTTGATCTATGTTTCCATTTGCCTTACCTTAACATAGCTATGTTAATTATTTATTTTCTTTTAACACATGTATATCACATGACACCTAACACGTACTCACTTGACCAACTGGCATGCCACCACCTTGTTAGACCCGATTGTTATGTCATGATTGACCCGGCCCATTCTACATTCATTGTTATGTTTTATTGCTTGTTAGACATCACCACTTTGTCATGCTATCCCTTAAACCAAGCATGATACACTTGACTTTATGATTATCTTATTTGCGGGAACCCTGCCTTGTTTTATGGAACTAAGTGCCACATGGAACAAAGTGCCACACCACACGGTGGGGGCCACCTCTTGAAACCCATGGGGGCCACCTCTAGAATCCACTCCCTCAGAACAAAGTGCCACATGGAACAAAGTGCCACACCACACGGTGGGGGCCACCTCTTGAAACCCATGGGGGCCACCTCTTGAATCTGAAGGGCTAATACTGTCATGTTCACTTTCCCGTAAACTGATAATCCTTAATAAACTACAACTTGTATGGGGTATGGGTGGAAGTGATGGATGCCGGAATGATACCTTGCTTATAGTAGGTGGATGATATATGGTAGATTACTGTTAGTGGGACCTCGGGCCCACACTAGATGACTGTTAGTGGGACTTTGGGCCCACATCCTGAGTACTGTTAGGGGGACATTGGGCCTCCAAAACGGTTCCAGGTGTATGGAAACTACTATAAGAAGTGTTATCAGTTCTCCATCTACTTCCGATAACGACCCTCGACTTTTATATATGGATGTATGTGAGTTGGGATCGATACCGAGACACATACCGAGATATATGAGTTAGACGAGTAATAATAATAAGAATTGATACTGTTATGGATATTGTTATGATTCTTGATATTCCGGCACGTTTCCAGTTATGTTCCCAGCTTGTGATACTTATTATGATTTCCGTGATTCCAGTGATGATTCCGGTATTTACTATTACTCGTTCCTGTTTTGGATTTATTATTGTATCAGTTATGTATTCCCGTTCTGGACCATCGTATGATTTTGCAACTCTGATTATATATGCTTGGATTACTGTGGCATGAGATAAGGGTATATAGATGAGGGTTTCCTTGTTTGGATTACTCCCTCGAGGTACTGGTCTCATGGGACAGTGGCTTAAGTATATACGATCACTTTTGCTTGTAATCAGTTTTACTTGTATTTCCTGTTTCCCGATTATGCTATATCCGTTCTTATATACCATGCTTGTGTCCTGACCCCATTCATGTCTCTTCGCCACTTGGCTATAGTTCATTTATTGTTATATGTCTTGACCCTTTGGATCTGCACATTCAGATTTCGAGGCTAGATCGGAGTGGAGTTGTCCATCGTAGATCGAGCCATCCTTAGCAAGCAGGCATCCTAGCTTCAGCTCCTTGTGCCTGACTCTTTAGACTCACGGGATCTCCCTCCTACTCGTGAGCTCTTTTGTACTTTTGCTGTACCTTTCACTTTTGGACTTGTATGATGAAGGACACATGTATTATGTGATGTTTATCATATTCAGTGATGACTTTGTATTGTACTTTATGTTGGCATATATGTGCGTATACCACGCTTTGTGTTGCACTCTGATCATTTCTTGTTGTACTTTTGCTTAGCGTATATGTGTGGGTGCATTTCGGACCTACGCCTATACGTCGCAGTGACGTCCCCGTATCCGTGGAATTCGGGGCGTTACAGGATGGTATCAGAGCCTAGGCTCTTACCTCTATAGTACAAACAAGTAGCAAATTCTAGTAATTTGCGGATGCCAACATCAATGTACAAAGTTGTCTAGTCCTTTTGATTTATCTAGTTCTTCTTGATTCCATCCTTCATATCCTGAAATCCTTCCATTCCATGTTCCAGCTCCTCCCAGTCTGTCCATACCTAGTATCGATGGAGAGGAGATCGGGTCGCAGCAACTCCGGATCAGCATCGAATGGAGCAGCGGGAGAGAATGTGGATGTATTGAGGGTTATCCAGATGGTGGTGGAAAACCAGCAACAGCAGGTGGAGAACCAACAGCAGCAGACCGAACTTCTCCGGCAAGGGATAGCAGCACCTAAGGGACAGAGGCCGGGGAACATATCAGACTTCAGGAGGCTGCTGCCAGCCATATTCACGGGTGGAGAGAAACCCTTGGAGGCTGAGCAATGGTTAACGGACACATCGGACTTGTTGAAGGCAGCCCGTGTCCCAGAGGAAAACCAAGTGGAGGTTGCCAAGATCCAATTGAAGGATATAGCCAGGACTTGGTGGCTAGCAGAAGAGGTCAGATTGGAGAAGCCTGTCACTTGGGACACCTTCTCCAAGAGTTTCTACAGCAGATTCTTCCCTGTCACAGCTCAGAAGGACATGGAAGAACAATTCATCAGACTTCGGCAGGGGAGTAAGTCCGTGGATGAGTATGCCGCGGAGTTTCTCAGATTGAGCCGCTTTGCCCCGTACATGGTGACGGATGAAGAGAAGCGGGCAAGCAGATTTCAGCAGGGCCTGCAGATGGACCTACAGGTATTCCTGGTGCCCCAGCAGCTGAAGACATATTCTGAGATTCTCACCATAGCTCGAGAAGTAGAGCGTGGACTGGAGAAGAAGAAGGAGAATCAGATGAAGAGCCAAGCCAAGAAGAGGCCTTTTGAGTTGATGGATGAGGAGGATGCGGATAGGGCAACCCAGGGCCCGATGATGAGGAGACCATTCCAGACCCCTCTTCCTCAGATCACATGCAATTTCTGCCACAGGCCCGGACATTACAAGAGAGATTGTCGGGTAGCCAATGGATTATGTTGGCATGTGGGGCAAGAGGTCATGCACTAAGGGATTGCCGGTACAGGAAGTTTGAGCATACGGCACCAGTCAGACCAGCACATCCGGCCCCAGCACTTCCAGCACCGCCATTGAGGAGAAACCCAGAGCCCGTTGACCGGAGAGCTCCATTTCCACCCCAACGGTATGATCGTCAGCAGAGAGGGATGAGGCCTAGAGCAGATCAGGGTAGAGGCCAAGTTCACGTCATGGCAGCAGAGGCTTCAGGTGTTGCAGCAGAGTGGGAAGATCAGTATCCGGAGCAGGAGCCTTAGGATTTCATGGTAACCACTACCCCAGATCTTGTATTTGAGTTGGTTATCTTTCTTAATATTATTTCCAATGTCATTCTATCATTGTTAATTCTGGACCTTCTTGTATTTATCTTCCTCCCTGTTTTGGTTTTATGATGCCTTTATTCGTGCCTTCGTCCTTCTTGTATTCAATTTACCCCTTAACGAAATTGCGAGGACGCAATTTTTTGTAAGGTGGGTAGATTGTAATACCCCGTTCTTGGAATACGTACTTAGTTGCGTGTTCGAATTTTCGATCGTATTTCTCGAATTGTTTTCTGTATTTATTCTGTATCATGAATTTCCTATACGATTATTTTATATTGGATTTGGATTCGTGGACTCGGAGTCAGCCCTAGTCTGAGCCGAGGGCCCGATCATAGTATATTCTTCGATTTGGTATTTCTGACATGTAGAATTGACCGATTTCAGTTTTAAATATTATTTTTCAATATATTAGATTTTCTGTGATTTTCTGGATTTTTCTCGGATTAATTTGAATTTCTTCAAAACCGGTGTCGGCCAGTGCCGCTGACCGATTCCCGGATTTTTAATTCTCAAACTGTTTGGAATTTCATGATGATTCTTTAGACTTTATTTCTCGGGATCATATTTTCTATCTATATTCTTTTTCTGAGGATTTTATGATTTTATGGAAATTCTTTCGGAGTCGGTAAATCACTGATTCCGGGATTTTTAATTTTAAAACTATACGGTATTTCTTCAAACGGATTTCACGATTGGTCTTTATATATTATTCTTGATTTTTGGTAAAATTTTCAGATCATTCAGAGATACTTGAATTTCGGGCATTTTTCAATAATTGCATATTCCAATTTCCACCTTGTCATGCCACCTCATTTCCCACTCACCCATTCACCTAACCCCACTCATTCTCTCTCCTTCTCATGGCCGGCCAAGTGGCCACTCTAGGGACACCTCACCTCCCTTTTTGCAAGGAAGCCCTTGCATCTATCCAATTTCCATCTCACTTCACAAAATCCCCAACTTATATAATCCTTTTCATTTGCAAATCAATCATTTTCTTCTTCCTCCACTCCAACTCAAGAGAGAGAAGCTCTCCCAAAATCCCCTCTTCTTCAACCCAAACCCTAGCTTCAAGGATCCATCACAAGACTTCAAGGATTCATCTAGGGCTTCATCACAAAGACTTCATCTCCAACCACCAACCCCAAGGCAACTCCAAGATCAACTCCTCCACCTCAAGCTTCAACAACTTGTGAATTGGAGCCCCTCTTCTTCATCTTGGATCAAGCTCAAAATACAACCCATCCATGTGAGTACCCTTACTCACCAAGACCTAGAATACTCTCTATTTACTTATGATGTGAATTCTTGTATGCTAGCACCATAAAAATCCCATTTTTAGGGCATCAAAACTTAGATCCAACCTTTCCATGTAGATATCTCTACTCACCAAGGTTAAACTCTGTTCTAGTGTACTTGTATGGATAGATCAGGACCCCTAATAACATAAAAATCCTACCTTTAGGCCATTAAATCGAACCCCTCAAAAATCAGATTTTTTTCTGCCCTAACAGCAGCATATCCCGGAGGATCGGTCGACCGGCAGTCGACCGATCACTCTACCGATGTGCACAGCGTGCACAACTTTGAGCTGGCGGTCGACCGGCAATCGACCGCTGACTCGACCGGCCTTAGGAATTGATGTGGACCAGTCGACCGGCAGTCGACCGGCCAAACCTGGAGCTCACGGCATCTGCCCGGTCGACCGGCAGTCGACCGGGAGTCGACCGTTAGTTCAATCCCCAGTCGACCGGCAGTCGACCGGAGGTCGACCGACAGCCTGATTCTGGACCAGAATTTCTGATTCTTTTCCTTTCTGATTTTGACCCTTCCCGGATACATATAGGATATTTTAGTCTTGTTTATGCTTCATGCTTGTGCTGCATGACACGTTTATCTCGTACTTGGATCATGTGGATGTACCTTGTACTTAAGGACCTATTACTCGTGTCACATCACCCTAGTCACCTCATCTTATCAAGTTATGTATGACCATTGCAATTTCTTATTTCATTCCCATGCTTGTGCACTGCCGTGATATTATTACTTCACTATTCCATAACATGTGTGGCAGACCCTTCGAGGTCGTTGAACCCTAAGTTGATCTATGTTTCCATTTGCCTTACCTTAACATAGCTATGTTAATTATTTATTTTCTTTTAACACATGTATATCACATGACACCTAACACGTACTCACTTGACCAACTGGCATGCCACCACCTTGTTAGACCCGATTGTTATGTCATGATTGACCCGGCCCATTCTACATCATTGTTATGTTTTATTGCTTGTTAGACATCACCACTTTGTCATGCTATCCCTTAAACCAAGCATGATACACTTGACTTTATGATTATCTTATTTGCGGGAACCCTGCCTTGTTTTATGGAACTAAGTGCCACATGGAACAAAGTGCCACACCACACGGTGGGGGCCACCTCTTGAAACCCATGGGGGCCACCTCTAGAATCCACTCCCTCAGAACAAAGTGCCACATGGAACAAAGTGCCACACCACACGGTGGGGGCCACCTCTTGAAACCCATGGGGGCCACCTCTTGAATCTGAAGGGCTAATACTGTCATGTTCACTTTCCCGTAAACTGATAATCCTTAATAAACTACAACTTGTATGGGGTATGGGTGGAAGTGATGGATGCCGGAATGATACCTTGCTTATAGTAGGTGGATGATATATGGTAGATTACTGTTAGTGGGACCTCGGGCCCACACTAGATGACTGTTAGTGGGACTTTGGGCCCACATCCTGAGTACTGTTAGGGGGACATTGGGCCTCCAAAACCGGTTCCAGGTGTATGGAAACTACTATAAGAAGTGTTATCAGTTCTCCATCTACTTCCGATAACGACCCTCGACTTTCTTATATATGGATGTATGTGAGTTGGGATCGATACCGAGACACATACCGAGATATATGAGTTAGACGAGTAATAATAATAAGAATTGATACTGTTATGGATATTGTTATGATTCTTGATATTCCGGGCACGTTTCCAGTTATGTTCCCAGCTTGTGATACTTATTATGATTTCCGTGATTCCAGTGATGATTCCGGTATTTACTATTACTCGTTCCTGTTTTGGATTTATTATTGTATCAGTTATGTATTCCCGTTCTGGACCATCGTATGATTTTGCAACTCTGATTATATATGCTTGGATTACTGTGGCATGAGATAAGGGTATATAGATGAGGGTTTCCTTGTTTGGATTACTCCCTCGAGGTACTGGTCTCATGGGACAGTGGCTTAAGTATATACGATCACTTTTGCTTGTAATCAGTTTTACTTGTATTTCCTGTTTCCCGATTATGCTATATCCGTTCTTATATACCATGCTTGTGTCCTGACCCCATTCATGTCTCTTCGCCACTTGGCTATAGTTCATTTATTGTTATATGTCTTGACCCTTTGGATCTGCACATTCAGATTTCGAGGCTAGATCGGAGTGGAGTTGTCCATCGTAGATCGAGCCATCCTTAGCAAGCAGGCATCCTAGCTTCAGCTCCTTGTGCCTGACTCTTTAGACTCACGGGATCTCCCTCCTACTCGTGAGCTCTTTTGTACTTTTGCTGTACCTTTCACTTTTGGACTTGTATGATGAAGGACACATGTATTATGTGATGTTTATCATATTCAGTGATGACTTTGTATTGTACTTTATGTTGGCATATATGTGCGTATACCACGCTTTGTGTTGCACTCTGATCATTTCTTGTTGTACTTTTGCTTAGCGTATATGTGTGGGTGCATTTCGGACCTACGCCTATACGTCGCAGTGACGTCCCCGTATCCG